>CM063590.1:11799421-12104328 GCA_032356905.1 Salix exigua | reverse complement strand
ATGCGACTACCCCACAGACTTTTGACAACGTTTACTACAAGAATCTTCAAGCCAAGATGGGGCTTCTGCTCACAGATCAATCGCTATATTCTGATCCAAGGACTTCTCCAATTGTTGATGCGCTGGCTGACGCGCCTTTCGAGTTCTTCAACCACCAGTTTGCAGTGTCCATGACAAGGCTCGGCAATATTCTAGTCCCTGCAGCCCAAGACGGAGGTGAAATTCGAACCAAATGCTACTCTGTCAATTCTAATTATTGAAAGATTTTGTTTGTGTAACACGTAAACGTTTTCTGAGCTTAATTTGTTCGTAATTTCCATGTTTCGTTTTATTTTTAATGATTTTTCTTCCTATCACTGCATATCAAAATGGAAACAAATTAACAAATCTATATTGTCAAAATAGTTTTGACCGAATGTGTGAAGATTATATATGGTGTTAACCTAGTCATCTTTAAAACTCTACTTTTAAAAGCTATTCAAAGAAAGATTGGGGATACATTAGCTAGAATTTTTCATTGAATCCAGATCTTTTATGAAGCTAGAAAACTGTAAATTAGCTAGATTGGTAATAACAATCATATGAAAATTCTAGCTAATGTATCCCCAATCTTTCTTTGAATAGCTTTTAAAAGTAGAGTTTTAAAGATGAAAAAGATCTGGATTCAAAGAAAGATTGACGATCAGAGTTGAGGGAGATGAACGCAACGACTCTGTCTTGCAATTGCAAAAACCACAACGGAGGAGGCTGATCAACTAGCAAGATCAAGTAAGAAAATCAAAATTGGAGGTGCCCACATAACAGAAGAATCTAATGGAGGACAAAGCTACCTTGCATCTCTCATGGGAGAGCCCTTACCAGAATCAGTAGTGGCAGAAGACAGAATGGACATTGAGGTATTTTCGGAGGATGATGAGGATGAATGTGATGACGATGATTGTCCAGTAATCAAGTTAACTGCAGAAGAGAAACGTCGTATTAGAGCACCATGGAAACAGTCCCTTATCATCAAGCTTATGGGACGCAGAGTGGGCTACATGTTCCTTAATCAACGCCTAAAAACTATGTGGAACCGAGAGGTGCTTTTACACTAATGACACTGGAAACGATTTTTATTTGGCAAAATTCACAACAACAGAGGATAGAGATCATGTGTTATTCGAGGGACCATGGATGGTAGCTGACCATTATCTAACTATCAGAGCTTGGCATCCAAATTTTGTCCCGAATGAAGCTTCAATAGACAAGGTAGCAGTGTGGGTTCGGCTGCCAGATCTTTCCATGGAATACTACGACACTGCAATTCTATGGAAAATAGGTAGCAAAATCGGTAGAACTCTCAAAGTAGACAGAGCTACTGCTGTGGGTTTAAGGGGAAACTATGCACGGGTTTGTGTAGAGATTGACCTCACCAAGCCACTGTTAGCAAAATTCAAGCTCAGGGGAAGAATTCGTCGCATAATCTATGAAGGATTACACCTAGTATGCTTTCAGTGTGGGCAATATGGGCATAAGCAAGATTGTTGCCCGAGAGACAGTATGAAAAGCCAGAATAACAAGGAGATAATTAAGGAGGTGGACTTACCTGGGAGTCCTGCGGTTCTTCCAGTCAGACCAGAAGTAGTGGAATCGTTTGGATCTTGGATGATAGCTGAACGGAAATCCCGCCGGCCGATCAAGAGGGTGCTGGCTCCGGCCAATAAAGAAAATGGGCAGAATGAGAGTAAAGCCGGATTTTCGGGGAGCACATCAAAAGCTGCGAAAGATAACATTTTAAAATGCTCAACACGTTATGCGGCGTTAGTGGAGCACAATGAGGAGCTGGCGATTTTTGGAACGGCGGAGGAGATTACGGAAGGGAAAACAAATGGGAAAATGGAGAGGAAGACTGACGTGGCTGCTGATATTGGGACACGGATGGGCCCAAGGAGAGACGGGTCAGCCAGTGGTCCACGAAGAGAGTTGGAGAGCCGAGTGGCGTGGGAGAGGCTGGAGGTGGAGGAGGAACGGGCCCGAAACAACTGGGCTGAGAAGGAGGATGGTGTCTGTCAGGTGGGCAGGGCCGAAATAGGGCAGCCAATGACTGGCCCACGGGCTGAAGAAGAAGGTAGAAAAAGGGCTGAATTTTCGGCTGAGGGGTTGTTTTCCAGGCAAGGAAAAAATAACAAATATTCGGGCACTCAAAGCAAAGGCAAAGGAAAAATGGGTGGAGAGGAAAAGGAAGAGGGGATGAGCCGAAACAGAGCAAATGAGAAGGACACAGAAGCGGATTTGTCTTTTCAGAAGCCGTTCACGCACAGTAGGGGTGGAGGAGAATTAATTTCTCCAAACCACGGGTGGGAGGAGAGTACCATCCGACCGGAACCCCCGGATGCAGACTATATGGATGGACGAAGGAACTATGGTGATGGACGATTAGATTATGGAAGACAGACAGGACACCCAGGAGAGTGCGAAATTGATGGAGGAAGGAGATGCCATGGAGGCATGTTCAAGCTGAAAATAGAAGTTTTAAGAGGGGTAAGTCTTCTACAAACATCTTATTATGAATTTCTTATTTTGGAATTGTAGAGGGGCTGGAAATAATAGATTTTGTGGGGTTATTCATGATATGAGGAGAATTTATCACTGTGATATTGTGGCGGTTGTTGAGCCAAGAATTAGTGGGGTTAAGGCGAACAAAATTGTTGAGAATCTCAAATTCGATTCAAATTTTAGAGTGGAGCCGAATAGGAGGTCGGGAGGTTTATGGTTATTGTGGGACAAGTCGAAAATTAATATAAGAATTTTGGAGTCAACTCGACATTTTATTCATGGCGTGGTCAAAGAGGGGAGAGGGACTCATGGCTTTTTACGGTAGTGTATGCTAATCCTATAAATGAATTAAAAAATAATGTTTTAAGGAAGTGGCTCGGTTGGCTAAGAGTATTAGGATGCCATGGATGGTTATAGGAGATTTTAATGAAATTATGGTGGCCTCGAAGAAAATGGGGAGCTGGAGTGGATAATCAGCGAATGCATCGGTTTACAACATGGGTTCAGGATTGTCACTTGATAGATCTGGGTAGTAAGGGGCCTAAATTCACTTGGAGAGGAGGAATTAGGAATGGCTATGGTAGAGTTTATGAAAGGTTGGATAGATGTTTCAGCAATGTTCAATGGCGACAATTGTTTCGGAGGCATGTGTATTAGTCCTGCCAAGGGTTAAATCTGATCATCATCCTATACTTGTGGAGGTGGAAGAGCAGAGAGGTAGGACTCAACGTGTGGAAAGACCTTTTCGTTTTGAGGCAGCTTGGTTACAGCATAAAGGATTTGGGGAATTAATGAGAAGTAAATGGGAGGGAGAGATAGAGGTGCCAAGAGCTTTGGAGAATTTGGCGTATCAGTTACAGGAATGGAATAAGGATGTTTATGGTAATATTTTCCAGAGGAAAAGAAAGGTTTTGGCTAGAATTGGAGGAATCCAGAAAATTATTGCTTGGAGGGGAAATCCTTTTATACCAGTTAGAGGAGGAGTTGGCGATCGAATACGATGCATTCTTCATCGGAGGAAATTCATCGGTACCAAAAGTCCCGCTGTCAATGGATTAAGTTTGGTGATAGGAACACTTCCTATTTCCACACTAAAACCATTATAAGAAGACAAAGAAACAAAATAAAGGCCCTAAAGAATGAGCAAAATATTTGGGTGTGGGAGGAGGATAGATTAAAGAATCTGGCCAGGGATTATTTTCAGAAGTTATTTCAAATGGATAATGAGGATGTTCTTGGAGATTATCCTTTGGAGGGTCAGTTCCCTGTCATTGACTCCCGGTATATGGATCAGCTAGTTCAGCCAGTTCTTGATGAGGAGATTAGAGGTGCTATTTTTGAGATGAAACCGTATAAGGCGCCGGGTCCAGATGGATTTCAACCTATTTTCTACCAATCGCAATGGAAGGTAGTAGGCCAGTCTGTTTGCAGATACATAAGGGAGGTGTTTAAAGGAAATGTGGACATTACTCCGATTAATCATTCACATCTGGTTCTGATTCCAAAGACTCCGATGCCTGAGTATATTCATCAGTTTAGACCAATCGGACTTTGTAACGTGCTCTTCAAGGTGATCACTAAGGTGATTGTGGGAAGATTGAAAGGGTTGATGCCGAAACTGATTAGTGAGGTGCAAAGTAGTTTTGTTCCGGGAAGGCATATCACAGACAATATTATTGTTGCGCAGGAGATAATTCACTCAATGCGGAAAATGAAAGGCAGGACTGGTTATATGGCCATTAAAGTGGATCTTGAAAAGGCATATGATCGGTTAAGCTGGAAATTTATTCGGGATACTCTGACGGTTGCTAGAATTCCGGTTGAGCTTATAAGAATAATCATGCAGTGTATTGAAACACCATCTCTTAGTATTTTATGGAATGGTGGGGTCACTCAGAAATTCTTTCCTAGTAGAGGTATAAGACAAGGAGACCCGTTATCACCTTATATTTTTGTGTTATGTTTGGAAAGATTATCCCAGCTGATTAATCGGAGAGTGGAGGAGAATAGTTGGAAGCCCTTTAAGGTGCGCAAAAATAGGTTGAAAATATCTCACTTGTGTTTTGCAGATGATATGTTTTTGTTTACAGAGGCGAGCATGGAGCAAATAGAGAGAGTCACACAATGTCTTGATATTTTTTGTTCAGCTTCGGGGCAGAAAGTCAGTGCTGCTAAGACTAGAATTTTCTTTTCCAAGAATGTTTCAGACTCATTGGCAAATGATATCCAAAGAAGAAGTGGGTTCCAAGTAACAAGAGATTTGGGGAGATATCTTGGGGTGCCATTACTTCATCAAAGAGTTACGAAACAGACGTATAACTATTTAATAGAGAATTTACAGAAGAGGCTAGCAGGATGGAAAGCAAAAAATTTATCCTTGGCAGGGCGGATCACACTCTGTAAAGCGGTTCTTACTACAGTTCCGCTATATCTCATGCAAGCTGCATCTATTCCTAAGCATACTTGCAAGGAGATAGAGAAAATTTGCAGACGTTTCATCTGGGGACAGAATGATGGTAAAGACAAAATTCACCTTGTAAACTGGAAGATGATGTGTAAACCGAAGGAGGAAGGGGGATGGGTTTGAGGAAAATGAAGCAGATGAATAAAGCTTTTATCATGAAGTTGGCATGGGAATTACTTCAGGAAACGAGTCTTTGGGCCAAGTTTCTGATAGACAAGTATATGCATCTGAATAGGGGAGGAAATCATCCAGTGGCGTCTGTAAGGGATTCAGTTCTTTGGAAGGCCATATGTCAGGAATGGAATATTGTGAATCAGCATGTCAGATGGAATCTGGGGAACGGAAGAAGGGTTTTGTTTTGGAAAGATAGTTGGTTGGAGGATTATGGGTCGCTTATTAATCATGTCAATCCAGAAGACCTAATTGAAACTCTTGACTATACAGTGGCTGAAATGGTGGATAATAAGGGTAGTTGGAAGTGGGATTTGTTTGCTCACTTCTTACCTATTCAGGTTGTGATGGGTATTGTAAGTTACATCCCCCCAATTCAAGATGTGGGTCCAGACTCTAGGATTTGGGTTCATTCCATGGATGGACAATTCACTGTTAGACAAGGTTATAAAGTGCAGGAGGAAGGAGTAGATTTGGATCGAGATCCTATGTGGAAGATTATTTGGAAGTGGAAAGGGCTAGAGCGTATCAGAATTTTTCTCTGGACAGTGGGCCATAATGCCATTATGAAAAATGAAAGGAGGTGGCAGAGACGAATATCAAATAATAGATAATGTAGTCATTGTGTAAATGAAGTTGAGTCCTTGACTCATGCTTTGAGAGATTGCCCTAAAACCAGACAAATCTCGGAGGTGTTCTTAAGAGTAGAGGATAGAAATTTGTTTTTTAACCAGAACTGGTACGTATGGTTAATTTCAAATTTAACTCCTAGAAAGGGGGACTCGCATATTGGCGAGTGGCATTTGGTTTTCGGAATAATTATGTGGTCTATATGGAAGGATAGGTGCCGTAGAACATATGGTGGAGATCCCGGGAACTGGTACGGGACTGTTCTTGCTATAAGAAGAATGGTGGAAGATATTGAAAAGGAGCTGAGAAGTGGATGGGGTGAGAGGACTGGCAACACGCAGGTTGTGAATATAGGATGGACGTACCCAGCGGAAGATTGGATCAAAGTTAACGTAGATGGTTGTAGCAAAGGAAACCCAGGAATGGCAGGGGCAGGAGGAGTTATTAGAGACCATATGGGGTCATGGCTAGGGGGTTTTGCGAGGAATATTGGGGCTTGTACTTCAGTGACAGCAGAATTATGGGCTATTTATGGGGGGTTGCAACTTGCATGGGACAAGGGATTTAGAAAGGTCATTTTGGAATCCGACTCCAAGGTTGTGGTTGAGATTGTTAATGGGAAAAGTGTGAAGGTAGACAGACATTATAATATGCATATGCAGATCAAAAGAGTTGTTGGGACGGGAATGAGAGGTTAAAATTGTACATGTTTACAGGGAGGCCAACTGTGTGGCGGATTGGTTAGCCAACTATGGACTCGCTAGGGCTTTGATTGATAGGGAGTCAGATATTTTTACCGTTCCCCCGACAGGGGTGTATACTTTGTTGTATTATGACCTAATTAGGTCTACTATTCCACGATTAATGTAAAGGGCATAGAGCCCCGATTTTTACCACAAAAAAAACAATCATAGCTACGAGAGTGATGTCCACAGGGCAGTAAAAAGCTCCAGTTGAAAACGAAGAGTCACTCTAAGCCTCACAAGTTAATTTTGGCAGAATAAAAATAGGAGGTAGTTTCTGAAAGTAAAGGTAAGAGTATGTTATTGGTAAAGTAAAACAATGGCCGCAGAAAGGGAAAAGAATTCAAAACGAAAGAAAGCACGATTCATCTGAAATCATCATCATGTTCAAAGCAGAATTGCTGCAATAAATGTGACTAGAAATGTCAGCGACTAGTTCCTCGATCCCTGGACAAAATACTAAATGAAACAACCAGGTGGGAAGTTTCCATTTGCTTCGTTACAGGAGGAATACAAAACGAAAAAGATAATGCAAAAAAAAATCAATTGATGAAATGAAATTTGCCATTTGCCAGAATCTTCACGTGATGAAATGCATATACCATTTTGAATCAGACAGGTAGAGCACGTTCAACATTAGGAAATTACCCGCACCATAAAAAATTTAATTCCCTTCAATCTCTCTATCTCCCAAATTATTAGCTTGGGAGCAAAAAATTGCAATATAAAATGATGGGAATTCCAATATATATATGATCAGGCGTCGAACGTTTCTGGTTTGAATAATTTGTAGCTAGAATGGCATGGGGTAAATTACCATTATCGATCAAACTACAAAACTGACAGCATTTTGTCTCCTTGAATGATATCGTAGGTCGTTTTTACAAGTCTTTGTTGCTGTTTTGGCGGACAAAAGGTCTCTGTTTTAAAGAGGGAAACAATACTTTTTGTATAAAAATGGCCTCATTCGGTTCATGTCATTATTTTCGAAACAGTTTCAAACATGAAATCACAAGATATATCAAATTATTTTCACAAACCATTACATAAATTAAACTTGAGAGAAGAAAATCCAATTATAATTATATTGTGTTCGTCAATGCATTGAATCCAGATCTTTTATGAAGTTAGAAAATTAACTGTAAATTAGACACAGTGATTTAGATGATGATGATGATAAAGAAAAGAAAACAAGAGAAGGGACGTCACTTAATTATTGGATACAAATTTACAAAGCCTTATTCCGTACTACTCCATATCACATTCCAAGCTACAGAATTAATTAGTCCGACCGCCTAGAAACCACTTAATACAATAATACAAGAGAAACTCCAGTGCTTTTTAACTCTTCAACGTCTTTCAGAATTACGTACGTACTACTACTTACCAATACCATCCACAAGCATACCAGTACTAGTTTGAAACTGAGAGAAATCTCATCGCCACACCAGTCACTTTTTCTCTTGCAAGGCCCATGAATTCCATGCAGGTTGAAGTACTATGGGACTCGGATTATAGTGCATACCACAAGCCAATAGCGTAGAGTCCACAAAATCAAAACCGAAGGTGGAAGTTTCGAATGAAGCATCCATATTCTGCCCGACACTTATTAACTCATTGGTCTTCTCAATCTCCAGTACCTGCTGTTCTTGCTGCTCGTTTTCCAGTTTTATGGATTGAATGGGTTCATAGCCACCAACCCACATGCAGCTCTCATCTAACATGCTAAACTCAGATGGACGTGAAGTGAAAGAGGATACAGGGACACTTCCGATTGAAGAATTGCTTCCAGACTCCAAGAAAGCTTGTGTGTTAGGGTTTTGGTATTCAAATGTTGATATGGAAGAGAATTTGTGCAGCAAGGGGGGATATGAAGGATTAGTATCAGGAACTGGAGGAATCGTGGAGAATGGAAGGAGGGGTGCGTTCATATCCATTGTAATATCGTTAATTTGTGAATCTACTATGAAAGTTGAGGTGGTTTGTTGATTGGAATATTGATAAGAGAGTTTGCATGCATTACTGTTACTGTTATGTTTGTAATTATTAGAGAGGAGATTATGAGTTTTTGGATCTAACCCTTGTGCAATGAGCTTCTTTTTGATGCACGAGTTCCAGAAGTTCTTGACCTCATTGTCAGTTCTACCAGGCAAATGCTTAGCTATTTGAGCCCATCTATTGCCTAGCATTCTGTGAACTTCAACGATGATACTTTCTTCTAGTGCAGTAAATGAACCTCTTTTGAGATCTGGTCGCAAGTAGTTTATCCATCTCAATCGACAACTCTTTCCACACCTTTGCAACCCTGAAATCAAGAACAAGCCTCCATTTGATCAAGGAAAAGATACAATACATGCATCGAGGGTTTGGTTTTGAAAGAATAATTAAGAATTAAAGACCAGTACTTCTTCATTAAAGGAAAACAAATAATTAAACGGATTTAAAAAAAGAGCACTAATAGAGTGAGTACCTGCTAGCTTCGGAACAGAACTCCAAGAACCATGGCCATGGGTGGTTATATATTTTACTAGCTTCTCGTCTTCATCTGGAGACCATAAGCCTCTCTTGACTTTCCGTTTGCTGCAGCATTGGTGGCCCGTTTTATTTTCCAAACCCTCCTGCATATCATCACAGCTCACCATTTTGAATTTGGGTGGGGGGGATCAGGGGGCGGTGTTTTCTTCCTTATATGCTCTTGTTCTCAAGGTTTTAATTAGTGCTAATGAACCTCTCATGCACCGATCTATATGCAAATGATCAATCTGGAGAGGGAGGGAGGGAGAGAGAAAAGGTTGTGGAAATTTAACTTTGGGTGTACTCATGAGAGGACCACTGGTCTCATTGAGTGTCTTGGAAACTTCAAGTGTTGTTTTGAACCATTGGTCTCAACTTGATTACTACTTTCCTTTTAACGAAATAAAAAAATGCTCCTACTAATTACTGGGTTGATTAGTATTTTGAAATAATTAACCAGTCATCTCATCAAAACGTGATACTTGAAGAAGCAACATATATATATATATATATATATACACACACACACTTGCATAGCACATCTACTTCATTTTAAGTATTTGCGTACTCGATATATCTTCATGTCTAATTAAGCCAGCTGTATGAAAATGAGTATGCATGGGTTTCGAGGATGATTGATAAATGCAGATGTTCTCCCCTTCGTTCTATTTTTTCCCTTATAATGTTTTTTCCTTCCATTTTTTATGAAGAAGTTTGATGCAGGAACATTGCTTTGGGACACACACACACCATCTTACTTCATTTTGCACTAGCAGAAATATTTTCGTTGTGAGTTTAATTTGCTGATGACCCTCTATATATCAGCACCTTTTTTTTTATGAAATATTACGAATGATTCATCAAGTATCTGTTATATATAGCCGTTCAAAACATGCATGGCTTAATTAACAGAAAGAATAGAAACAGTCTATATATAGAGTCTGGAAATTAATTTAAAAACAAAACAAGAGACCGGTGAGGAGTTAAATAGAGCATGAACTAAGTTTGAAGTTGACGAGTTTTGGTTTGAATTTAGTAAAACATATATAGCTAGGCGCAATGAATACTACATACGTACCTAGCAGCTACAAATAAAGACCGAACCCAAAGTAATCTTATTACACCATTAATGTGAAAAGGACATGGTTGTTGACGTTGGGGGATTAATCATAATATGGCCATTTTAGGGGAAGACCTAATGATTTAAAGATAAGCACATCATTTCTTGCATCTAAATTCAACATGAAAAAGCCCTCCACCCAGAGTGCTGTCTCCTTTCCCCCTTTTCAAAATAGAATCCGTACACAGCATACTATATGTAGTGTGTGTGTCCCTGCTCATATATACGTAGATCGATGATTATATATATATATATGGTAAGCATATGATCGATGCCCTTTCTTCACTCAAACAGTTGCTTGAATGTGCCAATTTCTTGGTGTCAACGAAGATCATTATGATTGGACATGTCTGCTTTCATCATTTTCACCCTTCGCTTTCGATGTCTTCCTGTTACAATTTATACCTTTCAGGGGAGAAAATCACGTGCTAAAGCAGAGCAGCAACGATCGAGGTCATAAATAATCTAGCACACAAACTTTAGGAGAAAAAACTGACCATTCAAGCTTTTCGGGTTTCATTTACAATATCTTTGTTCATTTGGTTTCCCTCTAATGTAATCATTGCACTTAATTAAAGCAGGTTAAATCTTTCCATAATCTACAAAGCCTCTTTCACTCTTTTGAGAGCTGGAAGTCAAAGTGTCCTACTTATATATATTTATTTATTTATTTATATTTCTGTGTATGTGTTGTCAGGGCATGACTCGGAATTCGTCCCTCGTCCTGATTGATTTTGTGAGGTAAATCGTCATTATTATTTATGAGATTCTTTAATTAGACCCTAAGAAGAACTATATCCTTAGGTCTAATTAAGCAGCCTCCTGTAAATAAAACAGTGAGTTGTTAAAAGTTTTCCTTTGTACCCAAAGCTCAAGTGGTGATTAAGAGCAACATGCATGTACATGTTTAGTGGGACATGTAGCTGCATGTATACATAGATCATAAATATGGAAATCAAACTAACTTTTATGTCTTAATAAAATATATATTGAATGAGCAACAACAGATTATTATTTTATTTTATTTCAAAAGGAGGCTCCATCTCGAGATTTTTTGAGATCACATTAAGAGACAGTAGGTACTGCTAACTCAGTAACATTTCAGTTAACAGTTAGTTCGTTTGTACTGTAAGAGAATTGAGTAGTGTATAGTACTAGAAGTACTAAGCTTACAGGCACAGTAATGGAGAAAAGTACTGTTGTTGAAAGAACACGAAGTGATGCTGCTAGCTAGGTTAATTTAGAGTCCGATATTTCGCCGGAAATTGATTCAATACGATATATCGAGCTTTTTAATTTGTAACGAGAATTCTCATACGTGTGCCTTTCAAACACGCACACCCGTACGTGCCTCTAGGTTTTGCTTGACGAAGAAATAACATATCTTTGAGCCTTAGTTTATGTCATAGATTAGTTTATTTTTACGCTGCTATATATATATTGTATAGCTTCAAAACAAATGAAAAAGAAATACATATACATATACATATACATCGATCATAGAAGCATCAATGAATCAGTGTGGACAATCAAGGAAAACTAAGTGTTCATGCATGTAGACATGACCCAGATCTGTTCTGGGCTAAGCACGGATAGCTAGGTCTGTTCTGTAACTAGACGCGGCTGGTTAATTAAGTAGACCACAGATCAAGCTGAAACTAGCTAGCTAGACTCGAGAGGTTAAGTGAACCACCATGATCACCATGTATAGTTCCGCTCCTCAATCGATTGGCTAGAAAACTGACCCGACCTTGGTTTTTGCAGCAGTCAACGAAGCTTTGCTTTTCTTCCGCTAATGTTGAGGGGGTGGGGCAGGACTGCTTTTAATTTGATGGTTAAACTTCTAGATAACAAACTCAAGACGATATGGACCACCGTTCCATTAAGGAAATTTCATCTTTAGATTAGGGTTTTGCCGACAACTCCATGATTATCTCTTTTGAGTTTTTAATAATCAAAAGCCAAACAAAATTGATTATCCCCACTTGTCAAGCTATCAATATGTAATGAAAAATCCTTCTGCAGACCCCCACTCATTCTGTGCCTCTGTCTGATCATCTCTGGTTTCATTTGTGTTCCCGTAAACTCGAGGATTTAGCCCGCATCAATGTGTTAGCTACAGCTCATACAAGTATTATACGCAACATGGTTCATTTTTAACTAATGGTTTCATGGTCGGAGCTAGCTAGCTGGATTATATATATAGCAATTATCACGTGAAACCACTAGAACTTAGTAGAGAAGATAGACGTCTTTTATTTGATTCAACCTTGCTCAATTTGGAAGCATATAACTTCATATTCATGCATTTAAAATTGTCAATTCAATTAGTTAAAATTTTCAAAAATAAAAATACAAGTGACCCAACAACATGTCATTCAACTTTGTTTCAATAACTATGAACGTTATGTCATCTAGGTGAGATTAATTAGGGCTTTTAATTAATTAGGATTTGAAAATTTCAGTTTTGTCCAAGTTCTTCTAATTTCATTTATTTGCTCCTCTAATTGCCTGTAAATGTTTGCAATCTCACCCTTGACAAACTCATTTGTCAGCCTCTGAATTGACTGCCCTTTTTATTTTAGTTCTTGGTTTTGAATTTATACATTTTGATCATGACCAATAAAATTTCAATTTCCTCAATTCAGTTCCTGGTTTGATTAATCTTAGCCCCTGTATTCATGTTTCTTTCTCAATAAGGCCTTGGTTACTCATCAAACACGCGGCCAATTGTTATTTGGAATCACTCGCCGGAAGTGGATGTAGTTGTGCCCGGTGTGCAACCACATATAAGGCTTCAAAATGGGGCTCCAACATGGCTTTAGAGTCAGTGAGCAGCAGGGCCAATTGGCTGCCCTTACCCCACGTCTGATTGCAAATTGGATTGTGCTTGAATCTTGATAGCTTTTCTTTTTAACAGTTCCGGCCACCACTAGACCACCGTTTCAAGAACCCGATTATGTTTACCTCTTTCAAATTTCTGGGAGTGGCGCGATGAACTCAATGGCATTTTCAGCTGGGAATTACAATCTTGAAGAAAACGTTTTTCAACAGCCTCGGCTGAGTGAAAGCCAAACTATTTTCAAGAGAAGAGAAGTGATTGGTCCTGGCTTCTGCAAAAGCTTTCTTGATGTTATTTCACAGCAGCAGCAGAAGAAGCTCCTTGTGAACTGACAGCTACTCCTTCCGGGCTTGCCTTCTTTGAAAAAATTGTGGGCGCTGGCCCTGAGGCTGTCAATGGACAGCTCATTAAGGTACTTGTGAAACTTCAAAAGAAAAGCAGGCAACCAAAATCGTTAGTTATGGGCCTGGGTATTCAATTATGTGGATGAACAAATGCACAAACACATTATTTTGGGAAATTGGAGAGTGGCAAGATTTTCGCACTTTAATTATATATAAAATTAATAATTATATTGTTAAATAGTTTCTTAAAAGTATTTATTTAATTATATAATAAGTGGATTTAGTTCATGATAAAATTATAAGTAGTTTGATGGGGGAATAAAAACAAGTGTCTAATTTACTTGAATTATTAATTGCATTTTATTTTTATGATTTTTAATCTACAATATATATATATATATATATATATATATATTAAAGTTGACAATAATATAAAAAATATGATAACTAAATACACAAAATTATTTTTTATTAAAGTTAAATTCTACCATAATTTTAACCATACAGTTAAAACCACATAGGGGATCTTTGGACCAATTAGCCAAAATTGAAAAAAGTGATTCCAGTTCTAATAAAACCATTCAAGAGTTGAGATTCATTTGAACTCGTACAAGACAATCTAATTCCGGAAATTGAAATATTAACCCACGAAACCAAACAGTCTCTAATCGCGTCACCATATAAAATTATACAAACCTTCAAAACCCTAGCAGCCTCGAAGCTAAAGCCACCAAAAACCTCAACAGCCAAAGCAAAGCTTGGTGGGGGAAAATGGCGAAATCTATGAGATCGAAGAGAGAGAAGAGACTACGAGCAATAAGGAGAGATTTAGTACAGCCTCTTTGTGACAAGAAAGATGAAGCCAAGTTTGCAGTTTTAGAAGCTGCTCTCGCAGCTCCCAAGCTTCCAGTTAAACCCTCTCCATTCGCATCTACTTCCTCTTCTGCTGTCATGGACACAACGACAACAACCACCACCATAGAAACTCAGATGGGTATGTCTAGCATCGTTCGTTTCCTTTTCTCTTCCATGATATGTTCTGTCTTTGTTTTCTACTATGATACTCAAATAAATCCGACGAGGAATTCATGTAGTTTGGAATTAAAGTTGAATGGCTATGTCGTCATTGTTGAATACTGGAATTTGATAATTTATGTCTACTTCATGCCAGCTCGTAGTAGTGCAGTAGTACGGGGAACAGTATTTGTAAATTCCTCATTCAGGGATTGTTGCTGATGGACTGAGGGGTATAGAATTGAACGATATATTTGCAAGTGGCTACAAGATGCTTCTTGGCATAAATTGTGATTGCCCATGATGTTTTACTCTTTATTAGCAGCTGTGAAGGGCTACAAGGTGTTTCTAAGCTTAATTATTAGGTTCTCGTTTAGGGTTTGTACTTCTTACAGTATAGTTCACATTGTTTGGTTGTTGATTTAGGAGTTTCTATCCCTGTGAAGATTAGGAAGGGATTGAGATGATTTCAATGTGAAAGGTCTCGTTCCTCGTAATTGGCTTTTACAAGCCTTGACGACCCCCTTTCATTCTAATTATATTTTATTTTATTTTTTGTATTTTTTTTTCATTTTGTTATGATAGTTTATTGCCCTATGATTAGAGGAACATCAAAGACAAGCATATGTCTGAAATTATGTGTTGACCAATCCAATCTTCTCTGTGAGGCCAATCTTTTGTAGTATATAGGTGTTTACCTCATGTTTTACTCAGTTTGAATCTCTGGAAATTTAATTTTGTTTCTCTTCTTGGTATGCAATTGTCTTTGATGAAACAAATGGTCTCTCTCACATGAAAATCTGTGATTGCAAACTTACCGCTTCCTTTGCAAGCTTCTTACACTCTGTAGAGTTGCTTGAATAAATGAAATCTTGCGTTGTTTGTCATTGTAGATCTTTTGAAAAGTAGATTGACTCAAATGGTCACATAATGATTATAAGCACGGTTCAATTGATAATTTCTTTGGTTATTAAAATCGTACTTCTTTTGCCTGTGAGTAGATTCCTTTTTTACAGTGCAAGAACCGACACTTTTGCTAGAAAAATACAGATTCTTTAACTTCTCATGTTTGTCTCTTTTCCCCAATTCCTTTCCCCCTTTTCAAATTTTATTGCAACTAGCAATAGATTGATATCTCATCTGTCAGAAGCAAATTTATAATTTCAACAAGTTAATGACTATATCTCCTGGTAGCACGTGAAAAAATTTCAACATGTTGACTATGCTCTTGCTTTGGCCCCACAACAGATATCGAAATGGACGATGACAATCAAACAAAGAGGTCATTGAAGCCAACAGGGAAGCTAAAAAAGAAATTGAAGATGTTAAAAAAGAAGAACCGGGGAAAGGGGAGGATCAGGAGGAAACATATTTAAGTTGCGTACACTAATAATGCTATTGACATTTTCTTCTCATGTTGACTTTATTTCGTAATTTAGGCTGGCCAAGTTCTGTATGTTCGATGCTCTGCTGTAATACATTCTGATTATCGTGTTTTTGAGATTCTGTTTTCATTTGGAAGGTACTGATTTTTTAGGGCATGTGCCATGAAATCCATCCTGTTCAGATGGAACCACAGGATCATAAATGGATTCGTGTGTGATTTCTTATTCGGATCCTGCCAGGTCCTAGCCACCCAATCTTTATGCTGTTGGGGAACTCTGCAGCCAAGTCTGTCTGGTGGAATCTTTGGATTTTGTTTGAAAAGATAGTTTTTTCGCATTTTGGCCAAACAATTATCTGGTTATGCCATTTTGGGATCTGGCAAATTTCGATGATCTTCCTTCCTCGGAGACATGTAATCAGCATGTTCTCTTGTTTAGCTCTTCCCAGTCAAAAACAACGTTGCTTAGAGGATTTATGCTCATGCTCAATTACAATTTCGATGAGATGTTCCTAGTTTCCAGCAGGGATGGGGTTCAATTGTCCGAGCCATCCTAGAATGAAGGAAAGGATTATTGGTGATTGGCAAGTGCTAGCAAGAGTGATTGGTGATTGGCAGTGCTAGCAAGGGTTTTATGGCCTGTTTAGAGGTTTAAAAATAAAATCAAAATTAGCAGAAAAACACTTAATACAAGGACTCTTAAATGGTGTTTGTTAATATTTTTGAAAAAAAAATAAAAAGAAATATTTTTATTTTATATTAAATTGTAATTTTTTTAATATTTTAAATTATTTTAATATGTTCATATTAAAAATAATTTTTTTAAAAGTAAGCCCATAACAACGAAATTGGCAGGTTAGGTGTCCTGTGTCAAGTAAGAAGGCAAAATATTCTCTTCTTCCTTCTCTTCTTTACTGCTTACCTTTCCTCTTAAGATTTATAACAAACACCTTCGATACAATTTTATTCGTTGAAGTATAACTGCAATGGTGGTTCTCAGCGTCGACGGTCTTTGGGCCAAATTTTAGTCCATACTTCTGGAAATTACCTTTGGGGCACCGGCTGTATTTCAGTAATTTTTCGGCCCACGTTGAGTTATTAACCAGGTTAAGGCAGTGTTTTAGTATTTTTTTTTCCGGTAGTTTAATAACTATTGTTTTTTCAAATATTTTTTTATTTAAGAGTTTATTAATTTATTATATTTTAAATTTTTTTTTTAACATTATCACGTCAAAATAATTCTAAACAAAAAAATATATTAAATAACTATTATAATCCACAATAAACTATAGATTTAATGCATGATCGGTGCAACATTAATCTTCATTTCATATTAATATTAATATTCCGATAGCTAATATCACATATTGGAATATTAATACGTTGCAATGGTCCTTTCATATTAATATTCCGATACATATTGGAATATAAATATGTTACAGTGTTCCTTTCGTATTAATACTCTAATATATGATAGCTTGCTTTTTATATAATTAAATCTTTCGGAATATATATATATATATATAATAATAAAAAAAAAAGCGTGGCAGCGTCTCTGCCATTTTTTTTTCCAATTCACTGGAATAATTAAGTGTGATTTGCTGCTTTATAGTGATTTGATGGAAGAAATCTGAATAATAATGAAGGGAGAAAATGGTAGGTTTGTTATCTTTTCATTGATTGAATGTTTACGAAAAGGAAATAATAAAAAAAAAACGATGCGTGCATATTCCAAAGAGTATGAAGACATGTCTCAGGTAAATTATATATGTAAAAATAGAAGCTATTTTTTTTTATTAACACGAGTGTTTCGGTTAATTTACACGCACATCAATTAATTCCACGGACTTTAAAATAATATAAATTTTCAATTCTCATAGTCAATTTTAACCATTTGTGTGAAGGACTTGTTCATTAAAATGAATTTTTTACAAGACTAACAAAAAAATAATTGGCACCCATTAAATTACTTATTGTTTTTTTAAACACAATTTAAAATCATACTCGATCTTATTAAGTGATCGAAATTCTATATTCATTATCTTCAAATCTCAAATCTTATATCAATACTATAAAACTATTATTATAAAACAAGCAAATACTTAAATATACAAAAAAAAACTGTAAATTAAATTAAAATATAATTAAGCTGGGATAAAAATAAACGAGCTTGCTTACTTGGTAGAGTAAAGCCTCGACAAAACTAAAAAAGAATAACCATCACTGCTAGATAGAAGTTGGTCAATTGTAAATACAAAAAAAATATCGATTAAGGGTTTTCATGCACGTGATTTACAATAAATTTCACATCAATGAATTAATTATTTCTTGAGTTGTTACTATCAATATTTTGATAGATAGTTTGTTTCATTATCAATCAAGAAGTCGAAATTAATTAAGAATATTGAACCAATAAATTGCTTAATCAATTCTAGATAAATATCATGATCACTATAAAATTACAATCAATCCCTGATTTTTAATATGAATAATAATAATTAAATAATGATGAAATATTTTTCATTTTATTTTATTTCTAGTAAGTGAACATACATTTTCCAACCCAAAAGAGAGAAAAATGTCTTAATATAAATTGGAAACAATCACTACCAGATAATTGATAATTATTTGTAGATACTTTCAAAAAATTTAATACATTGACATTATTTTTTTAATATATTATATATTAAAAGTTATTTATATAAAAAAAAAAACACATGTAGCACGTGGAAAAATGTAAAGGGGTGACGTGGCCCAATATGGGATGACCCGGCTAAAATGGTGCCTCCAAATGTGGACCACCTGTACACGAGGGTCAATTCAGTCTCTATTTACGAGTAGACCTTGAGGAGAACCTCATCAAGAACAATTTTTTTTCAGGAAGAATTCTGAATAGGAAGGAAGGAAAGTAGCTCAATTTAATTTTCAAATCATATTATTATCGATAAATAATACTCTGATTATTATCAATTCCACACAAAACCTATTTTTTCCCTAAACTTTTAATTAAATTAATAATAACTCTTGAATTCATTTTTTAAATTAAATTAAACAATAATTGAAATATAGAAAGAGGGAATTTCTAAATAAATAAACAAATGGCATGGTGTAAACACCATTGCTCCCATGTTCAATGTAGTAATAGGATATAAATTAAGTATTGTCATTTAGAAAGATTAAACTTTTAAATTATTTAAAGTTGCACTTTTTTCTTTTGGAGAAATGTTCCATAATTATCCAAGCAAACGTCGGATCTTAGATAATAATCACATTAAATGCACTTTATTATTTAATGCTGAAGTTTTCATTATAATTGAAAAATAAAATACAACGACAACAAGTTCTCATCAAATAATATTCAACATGTCTTTCTCTGTCTCCAATCTCCCTCCCTTCACTTCCAAGTAGTTGCACGCAATATAATAATAATAATAATAATAATAATAATAATAATAATAATAATAATAATAATAATAATAATAATAAAATAAGTAGGTCTTGCTGACTCTGTCAGCCCCGACCCTACCTTACTCGAATTCCCCCGCCCTTCCCCTTCCACTCTCATGCTTTCCGTTACAGTTATTTTCGTTTTCATGGGATACACAAAGACTCCAGGTTAACTATAAAAACTAACTTGGAAACCCTCCACCTGCAGACCGTTGCGAAGTCCAATCTTGCTCACACCACACGTCCTCCGCATTTCCCTCCTCTCTTTCTTTTCTCTCTGATTCTTTCTTATTCTCAACTATAATTGATCATAAACCAAACAAGCTTTTGTAGCGAGTCTTGCATGAATTTTCTTTCTTGATCATCATGGCGATGACCACTTGCATGTCTGCTTCTCTGAAGAAACTCGTGACTTTGTTTCTTGTAATAACGTTTATAGCGAAGAGGTGTGTGTTTGGTCATTTTGTGGTAGAGAAGAGTAACATCAGAGTGCTTTCTCCTGTGAGTTTGAGATCGAAACATGACAGTGCAATTGGTAAAATTGGTATACCAGATTATGGTGGCTACTTGGTTGGTTCTGTTGTGTATCCAGATAAAGGAGCTTATGGTTGTCAGTCTTTCGATGGTGATAAACCCTTCACGTCTAAAGGCTCTCGCCTAACTTTTCTACTTCTTGACCGTGGAGGTATAATAAATATATGATCAGTCACATTTACTATCTCTTGCCTCTTGAGTTTTCATAGATTGATTTTAATCCTGTGTAAATTTCATTTATTTGTTGAGAACTCAATTCATGGATGTTCGTTTGAGTTTGACTCCACTCTGTCTGTAATCCATCTTTTGATTGATTTGCTTATTGGTTCGTTAACAATTCGATCAACTCTTTCGTGGAGTAACTAGTAAACCTGGTATGAAATGGTTTTTTGTTTGATTTTGCTCACGCACTCTGCTTTCTCTTCAACTTTCTTATTAGCTCAGTGAGACTAATTTGCTAGGAATTTGATTGATGGATCAGTAATTATGGAGTCAGCATTGATGGCTACCTGTTTTCTGCCTTTTCGAATAGCTTACAGAGGCATATTCAGTTTTTAGTCAGGGATTGGAGTCTTGTTGTGCGCTAATTTACCTTGATTTTATTTGAATTTGGTGAAAGCTATTGGGAAGAAAATAGATTTACTGTGTGGGCTCTCTAAATATTTTGCTTTTCTCCGTGTGTTTTGAAATAATTCAACATTCATTGTCAAATCCTCTGTTTTATACACTTTCATTTTGCTGTCTGGCTTCAACATGGGAGAACATTCTGTTGACTTCTAGGTCCGATAGGTTGCGTGTTTGAAAAGGAGGTTTTGAGCTTTCTGCAATAGTTTATGCTGATGAAATCAAACGTTGATCTTTCCGTTTTTCTTATTGCAAATGTAGAGTGCTACTTTGCCTTGAAAGCATGGAATGCTCAACAAGCTGGAGCTTCAGCTGTGTTAGTGGCCGATAACATAGAGGAGCCTCTACTAACCATGGATTCTCCAGAGATGAGCACTGATGCGGACGGGTATGTAGAGAAGATTGGAATCCCGTCAGTTTTCATAGAGAAGTCATTTGGAGAGAGCTTAAAGGAAGCATTGAAGAATAAAGAAGACGTGGTCATAAAATTGGACTGGAGAGAGTCAGTGCCCCATCCTGAACAGAGAGTTGAGTATGAGCTTTGGACGAACAAGAATGACGAATGTGGTGCTCGGTGTGACGAGCAGATGGATTTTGTGAAGAATTTCAGAGTCCACGCCCAGATCCTCGAGAGAGGGGGTTACACTCTTTTCACTCCACACTATATTACTTGGTATTGTCCCCAGGCTTTCATTCTTAGCAGTCAATGCAAGTCTCAGTGCATAAACCATGGAAGATACTGTGCTCCTGATCCAGAACAGGATTTTGGGGTGGGATACGAGGGGAAAGACGTGGTGCTTGAGAACTTGAGGCAGCTTTGTGTCCATAGAGTAGCTAATGAGAGTGGAAGGTCTTGGTTTTGGTGGGATTATGTGACAGATTTCCATTTCAGGTGTTCTATGAAGAACAAGAGATATAGCAAAGAATGTGCTGAAGATGTTTTGAATTCACTCGGTGAGGTCTTTTCTACAGTAATGTATTTACAAAATCGCGCTTGCATAAGATTTGTGATGATTATAATCTATGGATGCAGATTTGCCTGTGGAGAAGATCAAAAAATGCATGGGTGATCCTGAAGCTGATGTGGAGAATGAAGTGCTCAGAACTGAGCAGGAACTGCAGGTCATACTTGTCATTTGGTTTGCAATTTTCCGTTCCTGCAGACCAAATTGGCCTTCAAATAGCAGCACTGCAGATTTCTTTTCTAAACTGAAATGCATTGACCTTAATTGCTCGTGCCTTCATATATTTCTGTATGTGTCTGTGCCTGGACGTATAAAACTCTGGTTGGCTCTTAGTATGTAAACTCATTTGTTTATATTTTGTTTTATGGAATTTAGGTAGGACGAGGATCTCGTGGTGACGTTTCCATCTTGCCGACATTGGTGATTAATAATGTTCAATACCGAGGTTCGTATTCCCATTGTATCGCGCAAATGAAATGCATTAAAGTAATGGAATATTGTGTTTAAGCATGTCAAAGAGGTGGGTTTACCATATAGCTCTGCTATCTTCGGAGTCCATTGTTTACACTGATTTGATTCACTGTTTCAGTTTTAGATTTTAGATCTTATCGGCGACTTCCCATAACCCAAATCCCGGTTGATGATTTGTATTCTTTTATGCCTCTCCATTTTATATTTCTGCCCTGCCAGCTCTTCTTTACAAGTTTTTCCATATCTTTAGGGTTATTTAAATTTGTTTCCCTTACCGATGGTGGCTGGTTATGACCTCGCTTCATTTCAGAAGACCATTGTTTATTTGTTGTTGTCTTACTTCATGGTCGGTTTCCCATCTTTTGAAATAGTTAAAAGGAAAGCTATAATATTCCCTGATTTTACTCGCCTATTGCGGAATTTTTCCTTGAACTGGATACGTTTTACAGTGACCCTTTTTATCCTTTCCTCGAAAGTTGTATATATATCATGGCATAAGGAGTCTCTTATTTTTTGTACTTTCTTTCTGAAGGAAAATTGGAGAGGACTGCGGTGCTGAAGGCCATATGTTCTGGATTTAAGGAGAACTCTGATCCTCCAGTTTGTTCAAGTTCAGGTTGATGGGAAATTTACTTTCAGTCTTTCACACTCAAGATTGACACTTCACACTAGGGAAACTTGCTGATAAATTTTCTCTCGTTTTGCCTTGATGTATATTGACAGAGCTTGAGACTAATGAGTGTCTCGAAAGGAACGGGGGTTGTTGGCAGGACAAAAAATCTAACATAACCGCTTGCAAGGTAATACTGAAGAAGTTAAGAATTGCCTAGTTGAACCATTCTATATAACGTGTTGCTGTCTTTTGTGTTTTTTGTTTCACTAATAGTAGGATCTTGAATTTGTTCAGGACACATTTAGGGGGAGGGTGTGTGAATGTCCAGTTGTGAATGGTTTTCAGTATGAAGGAGATGGTTATGCGTCTTGTATAGGTAGCTTTTTCCCTGGCTATACGCTTCACTGAGTTTGGAAGTGTCATTTCCTGTCTAACAATCTCAGTGAAGGAGTGATACTCTGTTTCTTCCGTTGTGTTTTCAATCTCTTTACCTACGTGAAATAGACAATTGTGTTCATTTATAGGGTTCTCACACAATTCTTTTGGCAGCTATTGGACCTGGAAGGTGTGAAGTAAACAACGGAGGATGCTGGTCTGAAACAAGACATGGATTAAGTTTCTCAGCTTGCTCAGTTCAGTGATATCATCTTTCTTCTTCTGATTGCACTAATCCTTTCCCCTCTGTTTTCTAAATGTAATAATAACTACCCTTGAACTTTGTTCATTCCATCCTGACACAACTGCTTTCCATGCTGAGCAGAGCTCCCAGCTATCTGGTTGCCAATGCCCGCAAGGGTTTAGGGGGGATGGTCACACATGCGAAGGTGCTCATCTTCTATCAAATTGACTATCGTAACAGTTTTATTATTTAACTCTCCATCTTCAACTTTTCTGTTCTTGTGAAATATCTCTGCTAATAGTTTTCTACATTGCGCCAGATATTGATGAATGCAAGGCGCACGCTGCTTGTCAATGTGATGGTTGCTCCTGTAAGAACAAGTGGGGTGGATATGAGTGCAAATGTAAGGGGAACCTCATTTATATAAAGGAGCAAGATGTTTGTATTGGTAAGAGAACAGTCTCAAATTAAAATGTTTAGATGGCTTCTTGTTCTGCTGGAGATATTAATGGCATCTGTGATTTGATATAGTTGCCGGTCAATGACGATGTTCTATTATAGTTTCCAAAGTAAAACTGGATTTTTCATCTGAATTTTAGATTTCCTAATTAGCTCGTTTTAGGTCAGCTGTCCCTAGCAATATCCACTGCATAAGTATGAATCTTATCAGGTTCATTTTCTAAAACTTCGATATGCTGATAAATTTTATATTAAAAGGTTTCTGTTTTTCTTAGCGGTGTCTTTATGCTTCATGAAAACTTCCACGATTGGAAACAAAATGCTATAAGTATGAAATTGTCAACCAGCAATGCCATCCAAGTTTAATCAAGTAAAACCGAAGGCAATCTTGTCATCAATTATTTATTTCGTGTGAGATATCTTGACCCTTGTTCGTCAATTCTGCAGAAAGAAGCGGATCGAAATTTGGATGGTTCCTCACCCTTGTGATCCTTGGTGTTGTGACTGGAGCTGGCATTGCTGGTTATATATTCTACAAATACAGGCTTCGGGTATGTGGACCAGCCTTTTCTTGTCTATCTTGGGTCATTAATTTGTGTCTTTGCTAGCAAGAAATGATGTAATCATCCACCACTTTGTCTTTCCAGTTGAAGTCTTCCATGGACTCAGAGATCATGGCTATCATGTCACAATACATGCCACTTGACAACAACCAGAACAATGAAGCTTCAACTGGAGCCCGACCACGGCAGCATGGCACAACGGTGTAAGGTAACAAGTCCTGTTCTCGGTGGTTACCAATGCTGTCATAACTTGAGAGCTCAAACTTTACTGCGACCAGACTCCTCATGTTTTTTTCTATTCAAATGTACTGGAACTAAAGCAATCAGTCGTGCAAAGAATGGTCCCATTAGAAGGGGGATAATGTTGCTACTGGATGTATATTTTCTTAACCAACGGCAGCTCTTATACACAGCAGAGAGAAGTCAAGTTCCTCTGCGACTATACGAATTTAGAACAATACTCTTTTCATTTTTAAATTTTATAGAAGAATCTTGTGAGTTTTTCCTTCTGTGCAGAAAAAATAGTTGAGATCATGCAGATGTTGCTCCAAAGATGAATAAGAACATGCAATGGTGCAGAGAAAATAATTGTCCTGTTGATTGTCGATATGGTGGTTACTTGAAGAAACAAATTCAAATATTAATTTAAGCATCAGATTGTATGGAGGAGTTTTTTTTCACAAAATGAACACCGAAAACTCATCGGGAAAATTTATTTTTCTGTAAAGTTTATCCATCACTCTATCATGTCATTGATTGTGACCTAATGGAATCACTAAAAACCCAGCTGAGTTGAAAGAGTTTCGCCAGATTGAAAGCTTAACCGGTTTAATTTCCGAGTCGTCTCGAGTTTCTTGAAATAAGTTGTCGGCCGGATGCCAGTTTGCAAACTTTTACTCCCTCCCGCCTTTCACTACATGGTTATGTCATGTTGCTCAAAAGAAAAAAATAACCACTATCCCTACTTAATCACGTAGAAATTAGATATGAACTCGAAACAATGCTTGGTGATAGCTGTTTCCGAACTCTTTTACGCTAATTCGATGCCTGTATCTGCTTGTGTTAAAGGCATGCCAATTGAATTGTTGTGATTTTGGTCTTGTCAATTCTTCATTCATGCCTATTGCACTGTTTTAATGGAACTAAGCACCACCACCACCACTCAATAAGCCATGCTAGTTCCTCTCTTACACTTCTTCAAATCCACAAAATGGCCAATCCCAAGAAAAAGCTACAACACATGGGTTTTGGCCATAAAAAACGCATCTTTTCCTCACAAAACATTGCACCTCTAAACTCATAAGCACCGCTAATCCATACTTTCGATACCTTCTCAATGCTCTTTACTCTAAAATCATGTGAACCTCACGATACTTCATCACTTTCATTCCCATATAATCAAACTTGGACTCAATTCACATGTTCATGTTGCCACTTGCCTCCTGCGTGCATACGTTGTCATGTCGTTTGATCAAGCGTGTGAGTTGTTCGATGAAATGACTCGGTGAAATATAGTTACATGGAATACGATGATTACTGGGTATTCAAGGTCAGGGAGTATCAATAAAGCATGCTCTCTTTTTGAAGTAATGCCTGCGAGGGATGTAGCTTCATGGTCCGCCATGATTACCGCTTATATTAATAATGGGTTTCGGGATCAAGGGTTGTCACTTTTTCGAGAAATGATGGCTAATGAGAACCCATAACCAGACCAAGTGACTGTAGGATCTGTTTTATCGGTTAATGCACACATGGGTTCTCTTGGATTGTTAGCTGGGAAATCAGTTCATGGCTTTGTAGTGAAGAATGGGTGGGAGTTGAACGTGGATATTGGCACGCTTCTTGTTGACATGTATGCCAAGTGTGGATTCTTGAAGAATGCTGTCTGGGTTTTTGATTTGATGCAAGAAAAAAATGTCTCGACTTGGACTGCATTGATATGGGGTGCAGCAGAGGCGTTATCGTTGTTTAAGATGATGCAAGAAGCAGGTGTAAGGCCCAACGAGATGATGCCTGTTCGCGTATGGGGTTAATTGATTAGGGTCGCAAGTATTTTAAAATGATCAAAGAGACTGGTTTGGAGCCTAGAATTCAGCATTATGGATGCATGGTTGGTATGTTTGTTATGGCAGGATCGTCAGAAGAAGCTTACGACGTTATCAAAAAGATGGAATTTGAGCCTAACTCGTCACCTGGGGTTCCTTTTTATCAGCACGCAAGATGCATAAACAATTTGACATCGCTGATAGAGTGACAGGGCAGGTCTTGAGGGATATAAAACCATAGAATGATGGAGGAATTTAAAGTCTTGTATCTGATTTGCATGTTTTAAATAAGAAATGGGAGGATGCGGAAAGGGTGAGGAAATTAATGCCCAACCAAAATGTGAGAAAAGCCAGGGGCTCTTGCAGTATCTGAAGTGAATTACTGTTATAGAGAGCTCAATTTTCCTGTCTTCAGGCAGCACATAAAGGTTGAAGAACTGCGCGCCAATTAATGAAACCGCATGCTGATTGTAATGGGCTTACATGTCTCTTGTTCATTTCATTTCTTAAAATTCTCGAGTCAACAGAATGTTAGAAGATGAACATGGGCAGTGGGGATGAAGATTTCTGCTCTATCATTTGATCTGTAAGAAAATGTCAGAGCAAGAGCATGCTCGATAGAGTATTTTGTAATGAGTGGATTATGACTGAGAAAATATACAGTGACTGGTGAGAATTCCAGGTCGACTAAGTATTGCTCTTCAGCCTGGATCCATGAGTCAGCTGGACTTTTAGTGTTATCTTACACATCGATATATCCTTCTGTTTGGGATTTTTGGGATTTTTCATTACATCAAATGCTGGTTTTCTTATCATAATTTCGATGTAGGTTTTGTTTGTTTTTTATACTCATCAAGTAGATCTTAATCTCCCCTGAAACTTGCAGTCATCAAAGTTGATCTGATTTGGAATTCTGGCAAAACCAGGATGATGCTATAACCAGGATGTTTTTGTTTGTCGCGTGCTCCTTGCATTTCTTGCTCTGCCAACGATATCTGAGGTTTACAGACTGTTGAAGGCAATTATGGTTTCACAAATGTGCTTCATCAGAAGCTTATCCAGTCTGAGTAATGCTGAATGTTAAGAAAAAATGACACGAAAAAAATGTATGAAGAACTTGGGTTAAAATAGGATACAATAGTTCTTATGTATTTTTAAACCTTTTCATATCATTAATTTTTTTATATTAAACACCAACTCGTCCAGGCTTGTGCATGACAATCTGTCCACAAATTAATTGATCGAGAATTTCATGTATGGAGTTGGTTTTAGGCAATTGTAGTCGGGTTGGAACTACATTATGGTGACCAATCTTTGAAAACTTGTCAATTTTATCCTTGAAATCAAGTTTTTTTTTTCATGACATGCTGGCCCACTTATTTTATCTCAGTTTTAAACTAACCCTTTTGTGCTTTCACTTTGCTATCCATCTAACTGTAAAATTCTATATTCATCCCTGGATTTTGTGTTCTTGTAGTTGTAGCCATGTCTTCAATGCTTTGAGATGGAGGTTTATTTTCTATTACTAATTGGTAGTGGGTAAGTTGAGTAGGCAGTTCTTCTTTCATGATACTCCCCTCAAAAGATCGTGGCTGCTGTATGGAGGTTCTCTGGTTTCAGTTATATACTGCATGGTCATTTGTTATATGAGTCGACATACATACATATAAAAGCTTTTTTCATTACGTCATTGGATATAAAAAATAATCCCTAATTATAAATCAAAATATTTATGTAGTTATTTAATTCAATCAATTAATATTTGGTTAAAAGACAATAACTTTTTTAACATCATAGCATATATTATGTTTTGTGAGCCATATATAATTATAGATATATTAATTATTTTTTGTATGGAATTGCGTTCTATTTATTATATTTTCAGGTGTTATATTGAGTTTTTTTCTTCAAATTTTCAAGATTTATATCGAAAATATAAGAGTTGATATAACCTGGTATTCGATCCATTTCTTCTTCTTCTTTTTCTTTCATATTTTAACTATTAATGAAAAGATAACGATTCATTTTAGTCCTCAAAGTTTTATTTTGAGCAAATTGATTCTAACTTGAGTTGATTGTTTTTGATTTCTTAGTGTTAAAGGTGGAACTGTATATATATATATATATGTATTAAACATGAGTGTCATGCTAGGAGTTCTAGGAAAGATATATTTTGGTCACTTATCTATAAAAATAAAATTATTTGGTTATGATGTCTTTTTTTAATTTTTAGTCCATGATCGAGAGAAGAGAAAGAGGTTGTCAAACTCCAATGATAGAGAAAGAAATATTATTAATATTGATTTAGGCTATCAAAATAATTAATGTTTATATCAAGTGGTTTTATTTGAAGAAGAAAATTCAAATGATTAAAATTTCATAAATAAATAAAAAAGAATAAAGGGTTGGAATTAACCATCAATTTCATTAAGGTCAACTATTGGATTGACCTGGTAAAGGCGTGGTGTAATCAGTCTGTAAACTTGTTAAATAAAACAGGCTTATCTTTATATTATCGAATTTAATACTACGTGTTATCTTTTTGTTTATTCCAATTTTTTTTATAAAGTATTTTAATAAATTAAGACATACGACCTCACCCACATGTAACTGTGTCTTGTCTTGTATTTGACCAGTACATACAAGATAAAAGTAAGGTGAATGAGTTGTCATTTATACTTGTGTTTTCAACGCCTTTTCTACATTAAAAAATAACAAGTATGAGCTACATTTAGTAAAATAATAATTGCTCCCGCTAACTACATATTAAATAAAAAGCTTAGAGATGACTGCAAAATATAACATTTGATCTGGTCTATGAACTATTTGGATTTTTTATTTAATTATATATCAATAAAAAATTATTTGAAAAATAATAATTTATACTATCTTGTCCCGAGTTTTTTATTTGATAAAAAACAATTAGAATAAATATAAAAATATTTGCATGATTTGAATAAACACTTTTTTTTTTGTTTTATCGACATGCTTCCTTTTTTTTTATCTGTAAATTTAAAACTTCTTTTTATTAAAAACGTTATGTTTTGATAATTTTGATACGAATGTATTAAACAAAATATTATAATAATATATTGTTTATGAATTGTCTCGATGGAATTCTTAGAATCTACTTTTAATAAAAAAAAAATCCTTAAAAATAAACCATATATTGTACTAAATCCCAAGAATAAACCTTACATTTTTTTTTTAAAAAAAGATAGAAAGAGAGTTTTAAATTTTAACTCTGAAATAAAAAGAGTAAGGCTAAATATAAGAAAAATAAATTAAATTGGGGGTATAAAAGGGGATAAATATAATAGATAAAAGGGGATACAACATAAATAGTAAAACATAAGAAAAAAAGTGGACTAAAAAACAAAAGCACTTAAGTCAATGGGTATAAATGTGTGATTTTTTAAAAATAGGATTATAAATACCCCATTTTCTCTATTAAATGGACTGCAACATATATTAAAAGAGGGAGGAAATCTTCATCAAAATTAAGAAAAAATACCAAAAATTCGGCTAATACCCACTTAATATTAGTTTAATTGGTAGAGAAAACATTATTTGGCAAGGGAATTAGCAAAGAACAAGTGAAGAAATTGTGGGGAGAAAGAGGAGAAGAAGGTCGGCTGGTACATAAATATATTTTCAATTATTTTATTTTAAATAATTTAGCTAATATTAAACCAATCAACTTCTTATTCAATTCAATTAGCGCAACTTGAAATCTTTCCAAAAACATTTAACTCTCAAAAATACAAAAATATAAGAAACTATCAACTCACAAAATTCTACAAAATCACATGCAAAAATCCAAACAAAAATGAAAGTTCAGTGACAAAAGCAGAAAAATTAACTATTATAACCCACAATACACTATAGATTTAAGGAATATGCAACACGTCATAATATTTTCCCATACAAATCTTTTTTGTAATAAATATATTAATTTATAAGTTTTATTTTTATTTTAAGAATATAAATATGTTTTTTTTAATATGATAGTGTGAATATTTACATATCCTTGTGCGAGTGTATAGATATGCATTTAACTAACATTTGATTATTATCCTAAAAAATAAAGATATGGATGTAGAAGAGGCATGTCTCTCTATTCTTTCTTCACTCCATAATTATCCTAGTAATAAGTTTATTTTATTCTTTTTTTATTAGGTAAAATATATTTTTATCTCCTCTAAATTTGTTCTAGAATATTAGCCAAACACAACCTTAATGATATGCTCTTAGCACACACAAAAAAAATCATGGCCATATTATTAAAAAGAAAATACATATGCAGAGGTTTATTTAGTAAATGTATAATTGAAAATTACAACTTTGTGTATATGCAGATGTTGCCGACGTTATGCATATTTGTTTTTAGTAAATGTCATGGGTATATTATATCAACAATTACATCTTTGTATATGTGCAGATGTCATGCATATATATATATATATATTTTGTAAATGATAGATTAGTTTTATAAAATAAGTTAAATAATCCTTTTAACTAGATAAAATAATTAAAATGACCAACACTGATTGAGGGATTGATTAATTATTTTTGAAGTTAAAGGGATTATTTTATAATTTACTTTTTTAAAGAAAAGAAAATAGATAATTCCAAGCAGAAAACAATATCTAATTGTAAGACAGTTTTAATTTTTAAAAATTCGCATCACCATTTTTCTTCTTCTTTAAAATTTCCTACATCAATAGAATTGTTTATGAAGAAATCAACCCAACAACTTGAATTATAAAATACAACAGCAACTTGGTTCTCAAATCAACTCGACGTCTTTATCCGTCTCCAATCGTTCTCATTCCAAGTAGTTGCACGCAACATAAAAAATAAGTAGGTCTTGCTGACTCTGTCATCCCCCCTACCCCACCTTCATTCCTTGACGTTAGTTTTTATGGTTTGGTGTTAGAATCCGCCCTCCTCCCCTTCCACTCTCATGTTTTTCCCTTTACGCTAGTGTTGTTTTCATTTTCGTGGGATATACAAAAACTCCAAGTTAAAGTAAACGTACCCTTCAATTTTCCTATAAATCGATCTCTCTCGCATCATCTTCTCTAAAATACAATCTCCTAAGCGAAAAGATTTCTGACACCAAACTATAAAAACTAGACGTGGAAACCCTCTACCAGCAGACCGTTGCGAGGTCCACTCTTGCTCACACCACACGTCCTCCCCATCTCCCTTATTTTCCTTCCTCTCCCTCTTTCTTTCTTTTCTCTCTGATTCTTTCTTATTCTCAACAATAGTTGATCGTAAACCAAACCAGCTTTGTAGAGAGTCTTGCATGAATATTCTTTCTTGATCATCATGGGGATGACCACTTGCATGGGTGCTTCTCTGAAGAGAGTCGTGACTTTGTTTCTTGTGATAACATTTATAGCGAAGAGCTGTGTGTTTGGTCATTTTGTGGTAGAGAAGAGTAACATCAGAGTGCTTTCTCCTGTGAGTTTGAGATCGAAACATGACAGTGCAATTGGTAACTTTGGTATACCAGATTATGGTGGCTACTTGGTTGGTTCTGTTGTGTATCCAGATAAAGGATTTTATGGTTGTCAGGCTTTTGAAGGTGATAAACCCTTCAGGTCTAGAGGCTCTCGCCCAACTGTTCTCCTTCTTGACCGTGGAGGTATAAATAAATATAGCAGACACATTTACTCTCTTGCCTTTTGAGTTTTCATAGATTGATGTTAATCCTGTGTAAATTTCATTTATTTGTTGAGAACTCAATTCATGGATGTTCGTTTGAGTTTGACTCCACTCTGTCTGTAATCCATCTTTTGATTGATTTGCTTATTGGTTTGTTAACAATTCGATTAACTCTTTCGTGGAGTAACTAGTAAACCTGGTATGAAATGGTTTTTTGTTTGATTTTGCTCACACACTCTGCTTTCTCTTCAACTTTCTTATTATCTCAGTGAGACTAATTTGTTAGGAATTTGATTGATGGATCACTAATTATGGAGTCAGCACTGATGGCTACCTGTTTTCTGCTTTTTTGAATAGCTTACAAAGGCATATTCAGTTTTTAGTCGGGGATTGGAGTCTTGTTGTGTGCTTATCTACCTTGATTTTATTTGAATTTGGTGAAAGCTATTGGGAAGACAATAGGTTTACTGTGTGGGCTCTCTATATATTTTTCTTTTCTCCGTGTGTTTTGAAATAATTGAACATTCATTGTCAAAATCCTCTGTTTTATACACTTTCATTTTGCTGTCTGGCTTCAACATGGGAGCACATTCTGTTGACTTCTAGGTCCGATAGGTTGAGAGTTTGAAAAGGAGGTTTTGAGCTTTCTGCAATAGTTTATGCTGATGAAATGATCTTTCCGTTTTTCTTATTGCAAATGTAGAGTGCTACTTTGCCTTGAAAGCATGGAATGCTCAACAAGCTGGAGCTGCAGCTGTGTTAGTGGCCGATAACATAGACGAGCCTCTACTAACCATGGATTCTCCAGAGATGAGCACTGATGCGGAGGGGTATGTAGAGAAGATTGGAATCCCGTCAGTTTTCATAGAGAAGTCATTTGGAGAGAGCTTAAAGGAAGCATTGAGGAATAAAGAAGACGTGGTCATAAAATTGGACTGGAGCGAGTCAGTGCCCCATCCTGACCAGAGAGTTGAGTATGAGCTTTGGACGAACAGCAATGATGAATGTGGTGCTCGGTGTGACGAGCAGATGGATTTCGTGAAGAATTTCAAAGGCCATGCTCAGATCCTCGAGAGAGGGGGTTACACTCTCTTCACTCCACACTATATTACTTGGTATTGTCCCCAGGCTTTCATTCTTAGCAGTCAATGCAAGTCTCAGTGCATAAACCATGGAAGATACTGTGCTCCTGATCCAGAACAGGATTTTGGGGTGGGATATGAGGGGAAAGACGTGGTATTTGAGAACTTGAGGCAGCTTTGTGTCCATAGAGTTTCCAATGAGAGTGGAAGGTCTTGGGTTTGGTGGGATTATGTGACAGATTTCCACTTCAGGTGCTCTTTGAAGAACAAGAGATATAGCAAAGAATGTGCTGAAGATGTTTTGAAATCACTTGGTTAGTTCTTTTCTACATTATTGTATTTACAAAATCGCGCTTGCATGATGATTATAATCTATGGATGCAGATTTGCCTGTGGAGAAGATCAAAAAATGCATGGGTGATCCTGAAGCTGATGCAGAGAATGAAGTGCTCAGAACTGAGCAGGAACTGCAGGTCATACTTGTCATTTGGTCTGCAATTTTCCGTTCCTGCAGTCCAAATTGGCCTTCAAATAGCACCACTGCAGATTTCTATTCTAAACTGAAATGCATTGACCTTAATTGCTTGTGCCTGGACATATAAAACTCTGGTTGGCTCTTACCATGTAAACTCAGTTGTTAATATTCTGGTGTATGGGATTTAGGTAGGACGAGGATCTCGTGGTGACGTTTCCATCTTGCCGACATTGGTGATTAATAATGTTCAATACCGGGGTTCGTATTCCTAATACCATTGTTAGTTGTTGTTGTTGTCTTACTTCGTGGTTGGTTTCCGATCTATTGAACCTTAAATGTCAGTTGAAAGGAAAGCTATAATATGCCCTGATTTTCACTCGCCAAATTGTTTGCCAAATTGTTCCATGAACTGGATACCTTTTACAGAGACCCTTGCTATCCTTTTCTTGGAAGTTGTATATATATCATGGCATTAAGAATCATTTCTTTATTTTAACTTTCTTTCTGCAGGAAAATTGGAGAGGACTGCGGTGCTGAAGGCCATATGTTCTGGATTTAAGGAGAACTCTGATCCTCCAGTTTGTTTAACTTCAGGTTGATGGGAGATTTACTTTCAGTCTTCACACTCAAGATTGAGACTTTACACTAAGGAAAATTGCTAATAATTTTTCTCCCGTTTTGCCTTGATGTATATTGACAGAGCTTGAGACTAATGAGTGTCTCGAAAGGAACGGGGGTTGTTGGCAGGACAAAGAATCTAACACAACCGCTTGCAAGGTAATACAGAAGAAGTATTCCAATATGAGTTTTTTTTTATCGATCCCTGCATATGAATTGCCTAGTTGAACCATCCTTTGTGTTTTTGTTTCCACTAATAGTAGGATCTTGAATCTGTGCAGGACACATTTAGGGGAAGGGTGTGTGAATGTCCAGTTGTAAATGGTGTTCAGTATGAAGGAGATGGTTATCTTTCTTGTAGAGGTAGGTCCTTTCCCTAGGCTATACGTTCACTGAGTTTGCAAGTGTCATTTCCTGTCTAACAATCTCAGTGAAATAGACAATTGTGCTCATTTATAGGGTTCTCACACAATTCTTTTGGCAGCTATTGGACCTGGAAGGTGTGAAGTAAACAACGGAGGATGCTGGTCTGAAACAAGACATGGATTAAGTTTCTCAGCTTGCTCAGTTCAGTGATATCATCTTTCTTCTTCTGATTGCACTAATCCTTTTCCCTCTGTTTTCTAAATGTAATAATAACTACCCTTGAACTTTGTTCATTCCATCCTGACACAATTGCTTTCCATGCTGAGCAGAGCTCCCAGCTATCTGGTTGCCAATGCCCACAAGGGTTTAGTGGGGATGGTCACACATGCGAAGGTGCTCATCTTCTATCAAATTGACTATCGTAACAGTTTTATTATATAACTCTCCATCTTCAACTTTTCTATTGTGAAATATCTCTGCTAATAGTTCTCTACATTGAGCCAGATATTGATGAATGCAAGGCGCACGCTGCTTGTCAATGTGATGGTTGCTCCTGTAAGAACAAGTGGGGTGGATATGAGTGCAAATGTAAGGGGAACCTCATTTATATAAAGGAGCAAGATGTTTGTATTGGTAAGAGAACAGTCTCAAATCAAAATGTTTAGATGGCTTCTTGTTCTGCTGGAGATATTAATGGCATATGTGATTTGATATAGTTGCCGGTCAATGACGAGGTTCTATTTATAGTTTTCAAAGTAAAACTGGATTTTTCATTTGAATGTTAGATTTTCTCATTAGCTCGTTTAAGTTCAGCTGTCCCTAGCACTATCCACTGCATAAGTATGAATCTTATCAGGTTCATTTTCTAAATTTTATATTAAAAGGTTTCTGTTTTTCTTAGCGGTGTCTTTATGCTTCATGAAAACTCCCATGATTGGAAACAAAATGCTACTAGTATGAAATTGTCGATCAGCAATGCCATCCAAGTTTAATCAAGTAAAACCGAAGGCAATCTTGTCATCCATTATTTATTTCGTGTGAGATATCTTGACCCTTGTTTGTCAATTCTGCAGAAAGAAGCGGATCGAAATTTGGATGGTTCCTCACCCTTGTGATCCTTGGTGTTGTGACTGGAGCTGGCATTGCTGGTTATATATTCTACAAATACAGGCTTCGGGTATGTCTCCATGCATTCCATATGTGGACCGGCTATTTCTTGTCTATCTTGGGTTATTAGTTTGTGTCTTTACTAGCAAGAAACGATGCAATCATTTTTTCTTTCCAATTGCAGTCTTACATGGACTCAGAGATCATGGCTATCATGTCACAATACATGCCACTTGACACCAACCAGGACAATGAAGCTTCAACCGGAGCCCGACCACTACAGCATGGCACAGCTGTGTAAGGTAACAAGTCCTTTCCTCGGTGGTTACAGATGCTGTCATTTGTCTAACTTGGGTGCTCAAACTTTTCTGCGACCTGACTCCTCATATTGCTTTCTATTCACAGATACAAGAACTTAAGCAAGCAGTCCTGCAAGGAATGATCCCATTAGAAGGGGGGATAGTGTAAATTTTCTTATACACAGCAGAGAGAAGTGAAGTTGCTCTGCGACCACACGGATTTGTAACAATACTCGTTGAATCTGGCGGGTTTTCTCCTTCTGTGCAGAAAAAAATAGTTGAGATCATGAAGATGTGGCTCGAAAGATGAATAAGAGCATGCAAAGATGACTGGTACATATACGATGAAAAGAATACATAGATGAAGGAAAGTTATGTAGTCTACAAATCAATAGAGACTATATTTTGAAATTTACTTAAATGTTATGGTTGCTGTACTGTGAAGCTCAAGTAAATTTAAGATCAAAATCAGCAGATAGCGCCTACTTTCATGGTCAGATCAGATAAAAAGAGCAAAAACTAAGCCACATGAAAAAGGAAGCCTACATTTTTAATGCATGCTCTCGTTGAGAGTCGAACTCAAGACCTCTCGCTTACTAAACGGGTGCTCTAACCAACTGAGCTACGAGAGCTTGTTGAATCATAATTTATATACAATTTATTAGTACATTACTATTTTGAACTACATCTCCACAAAATTTAGCAGCTCAAAAGGCAGTAGGGTAGTGGAAGCACCATTAACTTCAAGTAAGGAAATATTTTGATTAAAAAAAGAAAGCTGCTTCTTAAAATCCTTTTAAAGTTTAAACTATTTTTTGCCAGCGGTTATTTATAAAAACAAAATTTAAATTATATTTTTCGTAAGCATAATTAAAAGAAAGAAAGGCTACGGGCTGTGGATAACGTTTTTACATGAGTTGAAACTTGAAAGAGTCAGCACCGGAGCGCGATATGCCATATCTGTCGAGTGCAAGAGCGAGAGCAGCATTTTGAGAGCAAATGGCCTCCACTGCTCCTTTACACCACCACCTCACTCACTGCTTCTCCATCTCCCATGTCCGCACTCTCTCTCTCACTGTGTCTTTTTCTGCTCATGTATTATTTATCTATTATTTCTATGAATTGACTAGTAGCCATGTTTGTGTGAAAGAAACAGTGTAAAAATAAGGAGGTTTTATGGCAGCATGGATGGACAGCAAGACCACCACCCAGATGTTCATTCTTCAGAGAAAACAGCATTAATCTTACTACTAGTGTCAGCAGGCCCATTAAAGCTTTTTCAGTTGATATACCTTCATATCCTCTCCTTCAACCTCCTAAAGTCGAAGAAGAATCTGACTCTGAGGTACCCCAATTTCGCTTTCTTCTTCATTTTATTCTCGCTTTGGTTCTGAAATGTTTAAATATTTATTCTTGAGTTTCTTTTCTTTGTGTCCATTGTGTTATTTTTGTTAGAAAGCTTACAAATTTAGATTCTATGATAAAGTATTTTTTGCTCTTTTTTATTTCCCTCCACTTCTCTTCGAATTGGAAAATATTTCAAAGCATCCCTTTTAATTGAAATGTTCTTGGTTTCCCCTCTCATGATAGTTGGAACCAGCAGACCCTGATTTTTATAGGATAGGATATGCTCGAAGTATGCGTGCTTATGGAATTGAGTTTAAGGAAGGGCCCGATGGGTTTGGAGTTTATGCTGCCAAAGATGTTGAACCACTTCGCCGTGCAAGGGTGAGTATTATAATTTAATTGGTAGCGGTAGTACGCTATCTGTCTTCTTAACACGCAGCAGCGCATGCAAAACTTCTTGCATTGTATCTGTTATCAATCAGCCTATCACTGTGTGTATTCAATACAATGTATTCGACTCTTGGTTTGTTCTTCCACTGAATTATGAAATAGATTCCCCTTTGTGAGTTTTCTGATGTGTGATTTTGTAATTGAATGAACAGGTGGTTATGGAAATCCCAATAGAGTTGATGTTGAATATAAGTAAAAAGCTCCCATGGATGTTTTTTCCAGATATAATACCATTGGGTCATCCAATATTTGATATCATTAACTCAACAGATCCAGAGGTAATATTTCCATGCTATTGGGTTTTATTTTCTAATTTTAAATGCTAATTTGACTCTTCATTGGTGATTTTTATGTCATTCTCTTCCATTATGATCACTGCTTATTGTTTGTTCTTTCATTCATTCATTTGGTTGATGGGATGATTCACTTACTTTATGACAGTCATTTATCTTTCTGTTCTTTCTGTGTGTTCTTTCCTTGTACTTATATTAGGTATCTCTCTGTGCCAGACAGATTGGGACCTGCGGTTAGCATGTCTTCTTTTATTTGCATTTGATTGCGAGGATAACTTTTGGCAGCTATACAGTGACTTTTTACCTAGTGCGGATGAGTGCCCCAGCTTGCTTCTAGCAACAGAGGTGTGTGCAAGTGTTCCATTATTCATGATTGACATCTAAGACAGTGACTTCCAGCTTTCATTAACCATTTGTTCTTCTATTCATTGATGCCCTTTATTTAATTTAACAAGCAATTACCTCCAGAAATGGTCGCTTCCAGGCATCACCTACTGCCAAGGTCTTCCTTATGTTTTTTGATAGAATTTCTGCTAAGATTTGTCCACATAGAGCTCTAATGTTTGTTTTGGGGGTACAACTAAAAAGCTGAGCCTCAGCCAGAGGCAATGAGAGTGAAATCTACTCTAATCAATGTTTGGGCTCTTGCCTCATTCTGTTTCTCAAATTGATTTTGGATGTACATGCTTAATGTGCAAATGAAATGCCGGTTTGAATCTTTGATGTTTATCTCTGATGTTTCTTCAAGATGATAGCACATACAATACATTCTTTTGAGAAAGCTATGGCTTAAAACTTTTTTAATTACTTCTGTTTGCTATAATTTACTATTCAAATTTTAACTTGTCATTGTAGCATCGTTTAAAATTCCAAAGGGTCAATCTCTTTGTTCTTGTCCTGTGATGTTATTTTTTATGCTCTATTATATTGTCATTTAGGCCACACAAAAACTTGAGAGTTAGCTACCTGTACACTTATTACTGTCAAGGGACATCTAATTCTAGTAGCCTTTAAAACTAAACTACCAGTGCATGCTTTTTCGTCAGTAAGATTTAATATGAACAAAATTGTTATCAAATTGGAGAGATGGCTGGTCATTTAAAATCCGAGTCTGAAAGGCTTGCTATAATTTCAATTGCTTCTCATTGTTCTTAAAGGCCAGCTAGCAGGGCTTTGTTCCTCGTGTTTTCTGTGGAAGCTATTTGCTGAACAAAAGCAAGTTTCTCATTTGTATTTCCAAATATGTGCTACAGGAGGACCTTTTGGAGCTCCAGGATGAGAATCTTGCATCAACTATGAGAAAAAAGCAACTCCGAGCCTTGGAGTTTTGGGAAAAGAATTGGGTATAAAAAACATCTTTCTGAAAAGAATTAATGTTGTTGCTTATCCTATCTTCATCATATAAACTGCCAAAATGTTATCTTGTCAATAACAACTTGTTTGTGTATGGAAACCACTCAGCACTCTGGTGCTCCACTCAAGATAAAGCGCCTTGCTCGTGATCCTGAGAAATTTATTTGGGCAGTTAGTATGGCACAATCACGGTGCATTAACATGCAAATAAGGGTCGGTGCTTTAACTCAAGATACAAATATGCTGATTCCTTATGCTGGTATGCTTCTATCTCTTAACACTGCTCTGAGTATATTACCTGGTACAACACACAGGAATACCATTACAAAATTAACCATAGAGGCTTGTTTGCACTAAACATATCCCTGTGATTCCCACTGACACCTATTGACAGATTGGATGCACCTCTAATATTGATATATGACTTATCAAGCTATGTTTCTTGTACACTAAATACCAAACTATTTGACTTAAAATTACTTTCAGTTACCTTTGTATCATCAGATTTACATGGTACGGTTTTAATTTAAGCTAGTTGCTTCATTGGAGATATGGTAGAAATCAGCCCTTGCAAAATGTGAAGCCACCGTTTCATATGTTGTTGGCCTATATTGTAAAATTAAGAGGTTCATAATCGCTCTTGGTGCTTGGGATTTTCCTTGAAATCCTTTTCCACTATTATATGCACACAATGTAAAATATTTTGTTTAATGCAGAAATTACTTAAGCCTGTCATTTAATCTCCGCAAAATGAGGATGCACTTAATTTTTGCCTAGCAATATTTTCACAGCATCATCTTCATAGGAAAAATAAATTAATACATCTAATATAACTTTGGTAGAACTTGAGTCGTACCTGTAGACTGACAAAATCTGAAAAGTATGGTTTTATTTTCCATTCTTCTTTCTCATCAGTCATATACCATCCAAGAGAACATATTTCATAGCTAAGTTTAAGAGAATGGCATGTCTTCTTGAACAATATGGCAAGTAAAATGTAAGTCGGTTTTCCCCCTGTTGTCGAAGGACAATTGTATAAGCCATCTTTCAGATATTTTTTAATTTGAAATTTCCCTTTGTAATCCTTTCAAGTATTTTGCAAAAGTTTAATGGGGGTATGTAGCACAAGTGACCCATTGTAATTTGCTTCCATAGGGACATCAGCAAAACTTAGACAAAAGGTATCGCATTAATATTTGCATAGTTGAAGATTCAAAATTAGAATGTTTGGCGGTTTAAGCTCTTTTCATACAATCAATCATAATGCTAATGCCAATTCTTAATGAGATATGGAACATTCAATCTTTGTGCAATGAGTTGGTTACAGTAACTACCTGGAGAAGTTTATGGAGAATACGTGTCTACAAAGTAGTGATGCTATACCTATTCTTGGTCATAAGTTCCATGACTTGTTCTTGGGATCAGTTGATGTTGCTCTTTTCCTGAATTCCAGCCTTAAAATTTTAGTATTTGCATCCACCACATTCAGATTTCCCTTTGTATCTCCACCTTTTGTAGAATACTAGTGTTTTGGCTCTTTTGTCAATTTCTTTATTATCTACATCAGGTAAATCCAGTGATCTTTTGCAGACATGCTGAACCATTCCTTTGAACCGAACTGTTTTTTCCATTGGCGATTCAAGGATCGCATGCTTGAGGTTATGATAAATGCCGGGCAACAGATAAGGAAAGGAGAAGAGGTATGGTTACATATATTTGTCCTAAATTATGATTTTTATTCTCAAATTGGTCTGGTATCTCCATCTTGGAAATGCATACACGACACTTATTGTTGGAAATTGAAAAACTAGGGTAGAAATTGTGTTTGGAATTACATGGGTATGAGAAATTCATTGCTCAGAATAAGATTCTGCTATCACTGTAATTCCATTTTCAATATTACTGCTTGTTTTATTGGATAAAATCTTAGTACAACTGCTCATAAACATTATTAAATGGTGGGATTTTCTTTCATAAGATCAATTTGTAAAAAGGTCATGGCAGCTTTTTGTAAATAGAAGCATGGTGTGATGTTATGGTTACAGCTCATACTCATTTAATTGTCTAATTCAAATTGGTTACTTAGTTAACTTTTTATGAACATTTCTCCTTGATACTTTTTTGGCATGTTAGAGAATAGAATTATTTGCATTCTGAACTTGCTTTGGTATGGATATGATCCTGTTGGTTTCATAAATTTTGTACAGATGACTGTCAATTACATGAACGGACAGAAGAATGACATGTTCATGCAACGATATGGTTTTTCATCACCAGTGGTAATTTGCTCTTAGCTCCATCTAAAATGAAGCCAGTTATACTGTAGTTTACAGCATGATGGGCCTGGGAATTTTTTTGTTTCAAACCACCAAAATCCTGGTTTAGATTTAGCTTTCTGCTTATTATGATATTTTGGTAGCATATGTGTTGGACCATTTGTTTGAGAAAGTTCTTTTTTTCCTTTCATGTCAAGCATATTGGAATTGCTTACAGAAGTATTCAATTGAATCAGAATCTTTGTATTTCAACTTATAGGAACATTTTAAAGTAATGGGCGGTTCCTTTCATTCTTTTCTTATAGTTATTCTTGTATGCTTGCTAGTCATTCAAATTATAATCCTGGACTGTCATTATTTGGCCTCAATGCCCCGAAGAATTAACACAAAATCCTGTCTTAATGTTTCAGAATCCATGGGATGTAATCCAATTTTCTGGCAATGCACGCATACATTTGGATTCTTTCCTGTCAGTCTTCAATATATCTGGCCTGCCTGAAGAATATTGTCATAACAGTACGGGGCTGTGTATTTTTCATGAATTCCTTGCACCAACTTGCTATACTTATCATGTCTATGGGTGAACTCCAGCCCTTTATCAAAAATATAAAGATGAAACTTTTCTAGCAGGTCTGCTATCCAAAGAGGGAGATCCTTTTGTTGATGGAGCTGTTATAGCAGCAGCAAGAACGCTGCCCACTTGGTCAGATGGAGACCTGCCACCTGTCCCAAGCATAGAAAGGAAAGCTGTGAAGGAATTACAAGAAGAATGTCAGAAGATGCTAGCACAATTTCCTACAACTTCTAAGAAAGACCTGAAAATACTAGGTAAATTATTGAAGCTAATTATGGATGCTTGGCACCAATTGGACTCTGCTGCCACCTTCCAGCTTTGCAAAATATCTTAAATTTAGGTGCTTATAATCCTGAAAATAATTCCCTATCAGACAGTATCCTCAAGTCGTGATAGTAGAATGATTGGACTGATACTTAATGTGTTAGGATTGACCGAATGCACAATGTTCTGGGATATTATTCTGTTCATTTTGGAGTCTGTAAGGTTCGTAAAACTTATTAAATTTCAGATGTTCAGATCATGGATTCCTTGTGTTGAAATCTTGAACTGGAGTGGAAGATTTTAGTGCCAGGCATGGCTTTTCTTGGTAAAATTAAGTCTGAAGATAATTTTTCTCAATCATGACAGATTCTATGCCAGAAGCGACGAGGACCCTCGAAGCTGCAATCAAGTACGTTTTTATACGATACTGTTCTCTGTGCCTTTGATCTCGAAATTCTTTTTGTTTAGAATGAATAATCTGAATTTACACAGGTATAGACTGCACCGGAAGTTGCTTATTGAGAAGGTCGTCCAGGCATTGGGAATGTATCAAGAGCGCATATTGTTCTAAGCATGGAGTTTTCCTTTCCAAATGAGTCATCACAATTTTGTTATTCATCTCTGAGGCACCAAATGGCGAAAGCATGGTTCATCAGCTGTTTTTCATGCGCTGCAGTCGTCCAAGTTCCTGTATTCGGACATGAACAACAATGTGTGCAACTATGTTTCAATCTGGATTCAAGTCATGGATGTAAATGGGATTGGTAATTAGCATTTGCAGCTACTAACCAACCTGGATATTGGATGTTTGTCAGAGTATATCCACCGTGCTTTGATCCCTTTGGATTCAATTTTTCACGGAATATTACATTTTTAATCCCTTGCATGGGACAATATCTGTTTTCAAATTTGGAAATAGAAATTGGTGGGGTTGTTGCTGCGGGGGTGGCGAGGAGAGGAAGCTTCTGCGAGCAAATTTTAACAAAGTGCTAGTGAAATGATTGCGTGTTTACGTGTCATTTTTCCAGAATTTATTTTTATTTATCTATATATTATAATCAAAATAAATATTTATAATTAAGAAATGCTATATTTAAAATTATGCAAGAGAAATATATTTTATTTGGTGAAAATTGTCTTTTCTCGTTCATATAATATTTTTTTGGTTTCCATAATAATTGTGTTTTAGTTGTGGCATGGTTTATTAAATAAAAGCTAAAAAATATTAAAAAAATTATTCATAAAATTTCGAACAACTTAAATTAAAGAAGAAAAGGTGCTTTTTTAATAAAAAAATATATATTCATAAAAGTACTTTTATTTATTTATGTTTTTTTTTTGTTTTGATGAAAAATATTTTTCTTATTAGAGAAATTGTTTTATAAATAAAAACTTATTATGATGTGAGAGAAAATTTCAATATAAAAATTATAAATTGATTATTTTTACGCATCAATATTATTGAGTAGAAGAATAATAAATCTATAAAAGTTATAATAAAATAAAAAATATTATATTGTATTGTATATTTTGCTTGATGGTTGTCGATTTCTATGTAAAAATAATTGTTATACATGGCTTTATATTTATTGATTTAATGCTCCATATTTTCACTAATCACAACTATTCATAAATGCTCTCTTATCCCTCAAAATTCCCAGTAAGCATAAACATCAAATTAAAAAAAAAAAAAAACATAATTTTTCTCAACAAATCTTCATCTTTTCAAGCAAGTCACCCTACATTTTTATTACATAAAACTCCTTCACGGTCCACAATAACCCAGAATTTGCAGCACACAAAGTTGAATACATGCATTAGTCATCAAATGCCTAATAACAGCCTACAAGCTTGCATTAACTTGAATGAACTAAAATTTAAGAGTAGAAAGTGCACAAAATGTGGAAAAAGAGCAATTAACATTAAAATCAGATGTTAGCAATAACAAGTTATTTCACTAATACAATGATCGAAGTCATGTGACTTGGATGAATTCAAGTTTAGAAATAAAAAGTGCATAAATATATATAGAAAAAAGAAGCAATTGTCAAGATATCAGAATGAGATATCAGTAAGAACAAGTTATTCCACAAATACAATGATAAGCCATGCGTCAATATATTCATTGATTGATGCAAACCTATTAATGACATTGAATTAGCAACTAGATTGACACAAGGTGATAATTATATTGATCAGATATTAGATGAACAAGGGTAATTAAAGATGAATTGTAGATAATTTGGATAAAGAATCATAATATGAAGCTTAGTTTTGCATGTGCAAAGCTGTTAGTCATAGCTAATTAGCAAGTGCTTAACCATGAAATTGATTATATTTGAGTTGCACTAAATATAAATTAAAATCACATCATCCATAAAATATGGTATCTAACACCATGCAAAACAAAATCCATCATGGTCATACATTGTTCTTGCACATTCTTCATTCAATGCAGCTAGTTTCACGTTAAGAATTAAAAAGTATTGAATTTTTGGGTTTCAGTTTTTTAATATTAATTTAATAAATCTTTGAATTTTTGTAGTTGCAATGTGGGCATTTAACGGATAGGGCTCAATATTTAAAAGGGGGGGGGGGTGGACGGAGGGATACAATTGAAACCATTAGATACCGTTGAGGGTAAAACTGATATAAGATTTGTTTTTCGGAAAACAAATGTTGTTCAGGGGCCATTTTTGAAATACACATATATAAAAGAATTGGGCTGATGTATGGATTATGGACCCTGAAAGCCTAATCCAGGCCTTAAGCTTACCGGGCCTCAGTTGCAACCGTTTTGATAATGTGCGGCAGTCATCACTCGCTGTCGTTGATACCCGGTTCTCGTTCTCTCGTTCTCGTAGTTTGCATTCCAGGTGTTTGTTGAAATATCCGAAAGTAATTTCTGTATTTATTCATTTAACATCGATGTCTCTAAGGGAAAGTGACTAAAAATTGCATATTTTTTGTTTTTGTTAAATGAATTAGATAAGATGAGTGGCGGTGGTGGGGGTAGGTTAAAGCAATTATTGGCTGTAGCTGTAACCAAAGGAGTGGAGGAGGCGAGGGCGAGGATATTTGGCCATGTACTTAACCCAGCTGGCCTAAGATCTCCTCACAAGATTTTGCGAAAGAAACTCTTTGGTGAAAAAGTGGCGCAATGGTACCCTCATGATATTTCGAAAGATGACCCTCTTCACATTGATCGCCGAGAAGAAAAGTAATCACTTCTCCCCCCTTCTCTCTCTCCCCTCGTTTTTTCTTTATTTTCCCATTTGATGTTTGATTGTTTTTATGTGTTGATTGACTGTTTTTTTATTTTATTTATTTCAAGGTGGTTTTTTTTTTATTTAGTTAAGAAAGGCATTTGTGTTTACGGAGAAGCGGATTGTATTTGTAGGGAATGCGGTACTGGATTTACTCATTTAGTAAGCTGATCTTTGAAAAGAAAAATAATATTAAAGGACCATAATCTTTTGTGTGAAACAGAATGTTATAGAATCAGACAGGCAACTGTTATTAGAAGGATGTCTTATTAGTGCCGCTTTATGTTTTACCATGCTAACTTTTGAGGACGATCATGCATTGCAAACATGAACGTTTGGGGGTTGATTAATCTTGATTGTTTCTTTGGTAGTCTCAAACGTAGGATATATCCTGAACCACCATGCATATGTTGATCAAAGGCATTTAGTTACTTTGGACTGTCATTTCTCCTTCCTTGGAGATGAATTGCTTATCTTTATGTTCAGGCAGTAGCAGTCCAAGATCTGTAAATTGTATGCTATAGGTAACCTTAAATAAATTGAACGCTGAGCACTTAATGCAAGAAAAATATGAGATTAAGATCTTTCTTGTGAATGCAAAATGTTTATCTAGCTGGAAGAATATTAAAGATTTGGGAAGAGGGTAAAAGAAAGAACAAAGATGTTGCTTAAGTTGAAACTCTGTGGTAATTACCTTCTACAAGATGTTTTTTGTATTGAAATTTATTGTTTTTTTCCCATTCTGGGGACTTAACACATGGGGATAATTTTCATGAGCAACAATATTTGCTTGAATGGATATTGAAAAGACATTCACACCCTGTCGTGATTAATCTTTGGCAGATCATAGCCGTTAGAGTACTAAAACTCGAGTACCATGGAATCAACTCATCTATGATAATAAAAATGCTGAATTGTTCCCCTATCTCAAGCATTTTCAGAGAAGTTGTCTTGGAAAGTTGTACACCATGTTAGGAATATTAAATTTTAAAGTCTTATCTGAAGTGATTTTGTTGATCACTAAAAATCAGTCCTGAGCCTCTTAAAATCAGATTCTTGATGTCACATGTATTTATGATTAATCTAAGGCTTCTGCGTATCACTTCATTGTGACTGTTTTGAATAGCTGCATAAAAAATGGCAATAAAATTTCATATCAGATATTGATATTTGGAATAGATTAATTTTAGAGAAGCTACTTCTTAATTACACTACATGTGGATAAAACGTTATGTATATTTTTTAAGTGATCAATGGTGAACATTAACAACAACTAAGCCTTAATCCCCAATCTAGTTGAGGTGATCAATTCTGAACATGAACTTTTAAATGTCATTTGCAGCCCTATAATATGTAGACTTTTGTTTTTCTCGTGAGTTTATAAAGACACATTCATTAGCTTTGGCATTCCACTTATCTTTGCCCAGCATTTAACCAAACTGCATTTTTTCCTTTGGACATGATTGATCAAGGCACTTGTGAGAATATAAGCTTTAAGTAGCTGTTTGAATGAAATCTTGCATTTTCTCTGACATCATTTTTTTATCATGCTTTGCTAGGCGGTTATCAAAACTTGAAATTTTGAAGCGTCGTGGAAAGGGGCCGCCGAAGAAGGGACAAGGAAGGGGTGCTGTGAAGCGTAACAAGGGGAAATGATGATTTTCTGTTGTTTTTCAAGTGAAATTGAGTGGTTTTCTTTTCTGATGAAGAGTATTTTCTGGTTTTGTCTCAACTTGAGGATTTGAATGTTTGTATGAAAATGGGCATATATTGATGCGGTAAAACGTGACTACCCATCTAATGTTGTTGTCTATGGAATCGCACACTTCCTGCTGGTCTTGAGTGACTGTCCAGTGCAGGTGCTAGAAAGAGGATAGAGAATTTTAGGGTTCCAACTCTTTTTTGCAGTTAATCTAGCACGTCAACTTTGAGCTCATCTCAGTACTAAGTCTACAGCGCGGAGAAACTAAATACTCCATCCTTGTGTGTTTTTTGCACCCCTTGTCTTCGTTAGCAAATACCAGATTGAGGCCAGACGCTGCTGTTGAGGAAAAACAAAAGCTGTGAAATTTTCATGGTTTAAGATTTCAAGGGTTTCAAAACGACAAGCCAGTCCTTAAAGCAAGTCTTCAAGATTAAGGTCACAAGTTCTAAGGTTAACATGAGTTGATTTTGATATTTTCCCTCAATTTATCCTTCAAAATTTGGTTTATCGTAAATAAGTATTCATGTTTTTTTTTTCTTTCTATAAAGTTATTATGATTTTATATTCATAGTCACGAGCTAGTGAGTCAACCTAATTTGACATGAATATTTTCATTATTTGCTTTTTTTACAACTATTTTTAAAAGTTTTTTTCTTGAATATTCAGATGATTTATAATTAAATTTCATTATTTTATTCAGTTTGTTTCTAATAAGTTACCTCATGATAAAATTATAAATTTTATAAATTCAGCATGCTAACTCGATGATCTCTATCATTTGTTTATTTATTTTACTTTTTTTATTAGGTTATTTGTATTTTTTTATCTATATTATTTAAATCAACTAAACTTATTAAATTCAGGCTGAATTTTACCAATTTCGATTTTTATTTTATTTTTTCAATATTTAAATCACTTTAACCTTTTAATGTTTTGTTTGCATGCGGAGCACACCTCACACACGGTTCTTCGTGCTAACAAAAATGGGCACTGCACGGCGCAGCCCTCTCTAATAACGTGTAACCATTTGATTATAAAGAGAGAAGGACATAAAAGAAATAAATAAAACGTGTCGATTGGGCCTGTCAGATTGTCTACATTTTTTTTTATTATTATTAATTTAAGTGTTCGACTTATGTATTTTTGACTAATTCTATAGGCTCTCGTATATATATAACGTCACATGACACTCACTTTTCGCTTGATTTAATTCAGATTTTTTTTTAAAAATAATATCCTGAATTTCAAATGAATCACTTTAATTTGGAAATCCAGATTGAACGTGATCTGTCTTACCATTAACAAAAGTAGCAATCATTTCCCATGTTCTTGATGTAAGACTCAAGTACAAATTTCATTAATCTGATAAATTAATTTTAACTAAGTCCTTCAAAACGATTGCAATCATGCGATCAATCTCCCTAATATAAACAATAATAAAACCACCAATTGAGCAAAAAACCTGCTAAATGTTATTTATGAAGTGGAAGAATTCAAAGACAAGACGCTGAGCCCACCATATCTCACCGGCACAACCCTGAGTTAGAGAAAAAAAGAGAGAAGATGGAGGCAACTGCCAGAGTATCATCAATATTTATATACCCAGTTAAATCATGCCGTGGAATTTCCGTCTCTCAGGCACCTCTAACTCCTACTGGTAATATAATAAACAACTACTTGTTCTTTGTTTCTTCTATAAATCTACTCTTACCCCAATTGATTCTCTTGTCATCTCTTAATTTATGTTTTTAGTGTCCTTTTGGCTGTTTCTTGTTTTTGATTTTCTGCCTGGTTACTATATCACTAATTCGAAAGAAATGGAAAATCTCAGAAAATGTTTCATTTATTATTATTATTATTATTATTATTTACTTTTATGGCTCTTGAGCTTCTCACCATGGCAGTTTGGTAGACCATAACTGTACTTTTTGGTAATGTCAAGTTTTCTTTATTTATTTTTTCTTAGAAGTTACCTGGGAAACAGTACGGATTTTGAGAAACCAACTGGGATTTTTTTTTTGAAAACAATTGGATTTTTTTTTGGGCACGCTCATGATTAATTGTTTTTAACTGGTTTTGAGTTTCTTGGCTTTTGATATGTTCCGTGTTATGTTTGTAAACAAGATTTTGATATTTTTTCGGTTATGGTTATTTGTGCTGTGCTCGGATACACAGGATTTCGTTGGGATCGGAATTGGTTAGTTGTGAACTACAAAGGAAGAGCTTATACCCAAAGAGTTGAACCAAAGCTTGCTTTAGTTGAGATAGAGCTGCCGGATGAAGCATTTTCGGAGGGCTGGGAACCTACCAAGAACTCATTTATGAGTAAAATATCTGATAAATTTCATGTTTCATCACATAAATCTTTTGTATCTGCTATTCAGCTGGACCAAAAAAAAATAATCTTTACTTGTTTTGTTCTTTGAGATCTTATTAGGATTCTAACCTCTGTTAGCATTTCTCACTAAATCCAGGGTTTTCTACAGCTAAATGTCCATTATTAGATAATACTATTTTCTGCGCAACTTATTTCTGCAGGATGTCTTTATATATTTTCATGGAGTTGTATTGAAAAAAATATTTTACCAATAAAAAATTGTTCATAGAGAACGAAAATGAGATGGGGGAAGGAAGTTAACCGAAGTTGAATTTGAATGAGCTTCAGTAGTCTTCCTAAGGATTGTGTTTTTGTTAGGAAAATCTTTGTTTACTAATTGGCGTATAAAAGAGTGAACCACAAAATTTCTAAAGTTTTACAGTCAGCAAATATTGATACTCTTATGCTGTCATGGTTCTCAGGGTTGCATTTTTTGAAGGATCGTGAATTTTCTCTTCATTTATGTTGGGCATGATGATGCTTTTTTGGTAGATAGATTCTTTGGGATTCATATTCCATGCCTCTGGGCAAACCGAAGAAATTCTGGTTGTCTATGCAGAACTTTGTTTGATATAGGCCAAAGCACTCTTTGGATAATTGTTGAAGAAATTTGAGTTGTTGATGACAGTGCCTTTAAGTGTTCACATATAACATAAAGAAGATACCTCTCTCCAACATTGTTGTAGTAGTAGCAACAGTAAGAGTGCTTCTTTTTTTCCATTCCCAGATGATTTATGAATCATGTTGTTGCTTCTTCTTTTTTCTGGTGATTTTCAGTGCAAGTATGATCCAATGTTCACTTTCTTTTACAGAAATAAAGGCTCCTGGGATGAGTGTGCTTAAGATATCTCTGATGAAGCCTAGTCAAGTAGCGGAGGGTGTCTCAGTATGGGAGTGGTCTGGCTCTGCATTGGATGAGGGAGCTGAAGCAGCAAAATGGTTCTCAGATTATTTGGGGAAACCCAGTCAACTAGTACGTTTCAATGCAGGTCAGGATTGATTTTGGTGCATCTGGGATAGTAGGACATCAAATGAACTAGTTAGCTGAATTACTCAAATTCAAGGAGTACTTTACACAGGACCTTATTGCATCAAAAACATTTAAATAGTATTGAAGAGCGGACATAGGCACGAGCTGTATTTTGGCATGCCAAATTTTGTGTAGCTTTTTTATTTGTGAACTTGAGCTAAATACTGAGTGTCTTTGCTGCAGTTATTTTATTATTTTCTTACTATTCCATTTCCTGCTGCAGCGTCAGAAACAAGGCTCATAGATCCTAATTATGCTCCTGGACACAAAATCATGTTTTCTGACCTCTTTCCGTTCATGCTGATCTCTCAGGTTAGTTGGCTTGAGAAATAAAGCTTGATTTCTTTGGTTTTTATCAGAAATCTCAGATTGGGATCCTCTAAATGTATCTTTTGCAGGGATCTTTGGATGCACTGAATCAGCTTCTCAAGGAACCTGTTCCTATTAATCGTTTTAGACCAAAGTATGTACACAGGCCCCGCCTATATATTCTAGTTAAAGCTTCTTTTTGTCTCTTCTTACAATAAAATATTGCTGGCAATGCATTACCTGCACAGGAACCAGAAATTATAAATTTATCAATTGCTTTACATCCACTGCTACCTTTTGTCACGGGTGAATTTTGATCACAGTAACGTGTTTGTTTTCAAATCTCTCAGTTATTTTTCTTGCTTGTCACAGCATCCTTGTTGAAGGCTGCGAACCATTTTCTGAGGACTTGTGGACTGAAATTAGGATAAGCAAGGTTACATTTGAAGGTGTCAAGCTATGTTCCCGCTGCAAGGTACAAACCTATCTCTTAAGCAATCTGCTCATTTTATCAAAGCTACACATAACTTTCAACAGATGTAATCATTTTTTGTTGATAATGATCGTATAATTTATAATTCAGCTGTTTTTTGAATATTAATCTATCGCCAGTGTTTTAACCATGGATAAGAACTGTGATAAGTGCTTTTCCAGACAAGTATTTAGCCCTCTGTCCCTGATAAGTCAACAATACAATAGGTTATTGTATAAAATGAGGAACACTATAGCTCCAAGATCGGCTGAAGATTGTTAAACCAGGTAGCTCATATTTAGTGATGTGGTCTTCCAACATGTTTGGAACCATTTAAATTGAATTTAATTCAAAGGTTGTAATAATATCCTCATGTTTGGAACCCTCTAAGTGTTAAATTTGAATTTCAAATGGAATTCAATCTCTAAAATTACTTCAAAAATAAAGCAGAGGATTGACCTCTGATTTACAATTAAAAAAAAAGAAATATAAAATGAAAATTAACTTTTTCAAAATACCTATCTAGCCCCTTTTAAAAAAAAGTTTTCTGAAGAAATAAAATAAAGATAATGAGGGCAATACAGAAAACAAAATGATTTGAATTTTATCTCATCTAAACATGTGAATTCAATTTATTTGAGATTCAAATAAAATACTAAAATTGATTTAATTATCAGTAGGGAATTGGTTCCAAACAACTGAAGTCAGTATTTTTCCACTGTAGTCTTCGAATCACTATCTGGGTATGAATCTGAAGGATTTTTCAGCTTTCCTTTTGTTTTGGATTGACCAGTAAGATGCCTGGGATAAAAAGGGTTTCCTTAATGTTGCACGTTCATACTCCTCCGTGTGTCGTATTGTATTATATTGCCATGACATTTCTTTTAGTCCTTACCTTTGCTTCGGTTTTAATTTGAAAATTTCATCATTTATCTCAATGTTTCATATGTTTGACTGTAATATATGTTCCTGTATTTACAAAGTCGTCTTCATATTTTTCCTCGCAGATACCTACAATCAATCAAGATACTGGGATTGGAGGGACCGAGCCAAACGAAACTCTAATGAAAATCCGATCAGATAAAGTTTTGCGGCCGAATATGAAACAACAGGGAAAGGTTAGAATGAGATTATGAGACAGGAAGTCTTAATCCTTATGTTCTTTTTGGCAGATGTAACTGATAAAATACCTCTTATGTGCAATGGTACGCAGATCTATTTTGGACAGAACTTAGTTTGGAAGGAGAACCCCAGTGAAGAGCATGGAAAGCTTGTAAAGGTGGGAGATCCTGTTTCTGTCCTCAAGAAGGTCTCCTCTGCAGCTGAAGCAGCAGCTTAAACTTTGTAGAATATAACGAGTGAAGCTATGGAGTTGGCAATAAGATGTCTTGTTTATGGTAATAAAATTATTAGACAGTCCTAAAATGATAATAATCTGAAGCTATGGCTTTGGTTTATCCTGATGTAGAGCTGTGTGTATGCTCATTTTATTCATGACAAGGATTCGAAGGAAACTATTAGTAAAAGAAATTAAGTGCTAAACTTGAAATTTTAAATTACATTGAAGTCTTAATCATAAATTAAGTGTTCATAACATTGTTTGATGCTGCTCTCCCCCATGATGGAATGAAATTCAGAGCAAATTTGCTCATCTCCCTCCTGTTATTGCAATGCAATTCATGCTCTAACCTCACCTTAAACGTTCATAGTTCACAAACTGACAGGGCATCAAGAATCAAGGGGATTTTACCATATACCTACTTTACAGGGCGGCGCATTAAAATATTTTGAATGTTAAGTATAATGATCAATTCATTGAAAAACAAATTACTAGACACTAACATCCCGTTTAATATCATGTTTTTTTTTATTAAAAAAATATATTAAAATATTTTTTAATATTTAGTAAGATGTATAATTCTGGTCATAGTTTCACTCAGTTTTTAATTTCAATTTTATGTTGTTTTAATTAGTGATTGTCAGTTTGTTTCAATTAGATTTTTGTAGAAAAATTATGATCTAATGATTCGATCCGTAAATTTTGCTTATTAACCTAGATTGATTCAATATTTTTTTTCATTTTTTTATTTTAAAAAGGTATCATATAGTTTGTAACGGTCTTAATTTTTTTTTAAAAAAATATCCTCCAATATGCAACAAATATAATTTAACTTTAAAAACTCAAAATTATATATATATATATATATATATATATATATATATATATATGAAAACATCAATTTGATTGATGAGAAACTAAGAATAAATTTAAATTTGAGCAAAAGAAAAGTGAAGGGACAGTGATATGTATACAAATAAATATAGTTAACAACAAATCAATAGAAGATCAAATCATTTGGGGTTAGGGATTAGCCACAAGTTCAAACCACATAAGAAAAATAAAATTGAGCATGGATAATCCAATGGATTCTTTCTTAATTTATAATTTGGATTTCACACATTAACAAGGATCTATCTTAATCAAAATATTACGAGAAAGTAATCAAATTAGGTGAATGTTTCAATTAATAATTTACTTGAAGCAAATCGTAATATGAGATTGTTTGGGACGGCGGTTGTATTGTTGTTTCTCCAAAATTTGAATTTTTTTATTTTAAATGAATTTTTTTATGTTTTTAAATTATTTTAATGTACTGATGTCAAGAATAATTTTTAAAAAATAAAAAAAATATTATTTTGATATATTTTTAAATAAAAAATACTTTCAAAAGCATCGGTAACCGCACTCCCACCCCCAGCAGCCAACGTTATGTCGTTTATATGCTTACAAACGACCTGTCATTATGCGTGCACATACAGGCATACAGACAATAGGACGAAACATCAGTAGAACAAAAGGTGGACTCTCCTCCTACTCGTCTCCCCCCCTTAAACCCGCTAGAACCCATCTTGCAAATTTTCAAAATCTTTCATTCTCTAACCAAATTCAAGCTCCACAAGATTTACAAACCTCGAAGTCAAATTACACTCAAACCAAATCCTCCTTTTCAACTCCATGCCCAAATGCCCACCTTTCATCAACAACTCCATCCTCAAGGCCCTCAACAACTGCCTGTATCCAATCCCAAGTAAGTTCCTTTCTCTTTCTATGCTCTCTAACTTTTCATCCCTTGCAATCCCATCAACCAAAACTATTGAAATTGAACCCCAAAACCACCCTCAATACCGTCACGCCTCTGACCGAGAAAATGGCATTGAACATGACCCCCCGATATCTGATAAGATATTCAAGACTGGCGCCAAAATGGGCTCGTACAAGTTGGGTGACTCGACTTTTTATTCACTTATTAACAACTACGCAGATTTGGGTGATTTTAAGTCGTTGGAGAAGGTTTTGGATCGAATGAGGTGCGAAAAGAGAGTGGTTGTGGAGAAATGTTTTATTGTTATCTTCAAGGCTTACGGGAAAGCTCATTTACCTGAAAAAGCTGTTGACTTGTTTGATAGAATGGCTTATGAATTTGAGTGTAAAAGAACTGTGAAGTCGTTTAATTCGGTTCTTAATGTGATTATACAAGAGGATTTGTTTTACCGTGCTTTAGAGTTTTATAATCATGTTATTGGTGCCAAAGGTGTGAATATAACCCCTAATGTGCTTACTTTTAATTTGGTTATTAAGGCTATGTGTAAGGTGGGATTGGTTGATGATGCGGTCCAAATGCTTAGAAAAATGCCGGTTAGTAAATGCCAGCCTGATGCGTACACTTATTCTACATTGATGGATGGACTTTGCAAGGCGGATAGAATTGATGAAGCAGTTTCTCTGTTAGATGAGATGCAAATTGATGGTTGTTTTCCAAGCCCTGTTACCTTCAATGTGCTAATCAATGGCTTGTGTAAGAAGGGGAATTTATCACGGGTTGCGAAGCTTGTAGACAATATGTTTCTTAAAGGATGCGTTCCTAATGAAGTAACTTATAACACACTTATTCATGGTTTGTGTCTGAAAGGGAAGCTGGAGAAGGCAATTAGTCTTTTGGATCGGATGGTATCAAGTAAATGTGTGCCTAATGTGGTCACATATGGGACAGTCATTAATGGACTTGTTAAGCAAGGAAGAGCTCTTGACGGGACTCGTGTATTAGCTTCAATGGAGGAAAGGGGGTATCATGTTAATGAGTATGTTTACTCAGCAGTGATTAGTGGGTTGTTTAAAGAGGGGAAATCTCAAGAGGCGATGCAATTGTTCAAAGAGATGACGGTCAAAAAATGTGTGCTAAACACTATTGTATATAGTATTGTTATTGATGGTTTATGCCGAGATGGAAAGCCAGATGAAGCAGTGGAAGTTCTTTCTGAGATGACTAATAACGGATGCAAACCTAATGCTTACACTTATAGCTCGCTGATGAAGGGATTCTTTGAGGCAGGTAATGGCCATAAAGCCATTGAAGTGTGGAAAGACATGGCAAAGCATAATTGTACTCAGAATGAGGTTTGTTACAGTGTACTCATTCATGGGTTATGCAAGGATGAAAAAGTCAAGGATGCTATGATCTTGTGGGCACAGATGTTGGGCAAAGGATGTAAGCCTGATGTTGTGGCTTACGGTTCAATGATTAATGGCCTTTCCAATGCTGGCTTAGTAGAAGATGCTTTGCAACTTTATAACGAGATGCTTTGTCAGGAACCTGATTCTCAACCAGATGTTGTCATATATAACATACTTTTGAATGCTTTGTGTAAGCAGAGTAGCATCTCCCGTGCTATTGATCTTTTAAATAGCATGTTGGATCGGGGATGTGATCCTGACTTGGTTACATGCATAATATTCTTGAGAGCATTGAGAGAGAAGCTGGACCCGCCTCAAGATGGAGGGGAGTTTCTAGATGGGCTCGTGGTTCGTCTTCTCAAGCAGCAGAGAGTTTTAGGCGCTGCAAAAATTGTAGAAGTGATGCTGCAAAAGATTCTGCCACCTAAACCCTCTACTTGGGCAAGAGTTGTTGAAGATCTTTGTAAACCTAAGAAGGTTCAGGCAGCCATTCAGAAGTGTTGGAACATTCTATACTGCTGAAGTATTGGGTATGCCTGTTTTTAGCATATTACTGCCATTACTTCAACATGAACTGGATATGATTTTTTTGAAGATCAAACCATAGTTCTAGTTTCTGATTGTAGATTTACAGTATATGCATGTGCACATGTGTGAGCATGCTGAACACATGATCATACATGTGCATTTGTATGCCACGACTAACCTATTTTCTTATAAACAGGATTCATGGTGACATTGTTGTGAAGCTCATATGATCATAATGTCACATCAGCCTCTAGCTTATAGAACATAGACATCTGTCAGAATTAATATGTAGTGTGTGACCAGGGCAGATGTTGATGAATGATGAATCTTGATACAAACTGCTGGAGAAGTCATCTACATTGTGCTTGAGGTACCCTCAAAAGAGAAACAATCCATAAAAACTCCAGAGCACCACTCCAACCACATCTGCTAAAGAACTTCAAACAGAACATATCTCTGCAAGGGCTTATGGATGCTCTTCTTTTCAAAACCTGGAAAAGACATTACCAATAGATCCTATGCTTGATTAGAGATCACCAACAACCCTGAATAACTGAGGAAAGATATGCTACATATCCCAAGCATCTGGATAGTGCAAAAAAAATTGCTCTGTTCCATTATTATTGCACATCACATTTATTAGGAGAAATCTTGTTATATGGCCTCCTGCTTGCAGATGTTGTTGGTACTAGTTCCATGGTCAGCATTGCTCAATTGAAGTCCGAGCTTCAGATAAAACTTTGGTATTTTCAGACACAAGTGACCAGAAAAAAACAATGGCAGGCTGAGCCTAAGCGGTGTTAAAAAAACACAAATTTACCAGAATATTATCAAGTTAAAACTCATTTCCAAAGTCTTGAAAAAAAGAAGAAAAAAGAGGAATAGTAGCTGAGGAAGGGAAGCAACAAAATGAAATCCTATAACATGAGCCGAGTGGAAGCAACGAATTAAATCCTATATTTTCTGACCATTTGTTTTTTCAGAAACATGGCAGCTCCCATATTACCTTCGCCATGCTGTAGAGAAAAGGTGGCAACAACGAAATCAAAGAGGTCATAAAGACGGGGAAACACAATGGAGAAAGAATACACCTTATTAATAGTTCGCTCTATAGATAATGGCTGTAAAGATGCCTGTGAATGAACATAAAAGGATTCCTGTTTGGCACTCCTACCATTTAATTGAAGAACAAGCTTAGAATTAATCACCACTCCCTCTTAGAATATATTTTGGCATGAGGGTGGGAGGGAATTGCAAAGATAACTCTTAAACCTCTCTACCTGTGTCCGGCATAATTTTGAAATGCAATGCAAAACATTCACTATAAAAAATATGGTTTTCAAAGTTTTTTATGCCTTTCAATAGGTGTCTGTGGACAAGCTGAAGGGTAATCTGTGTAAATGGCTTGGAATAATGAAATCTAAGACATTCATGACAAAAAGCACAGGAAAACTTTTAGGAGAATATGTGATTTGCAAATTGCAAGCTATGGTGCTGCTTCCTATCTTAAAGATGTCACGTTGTTTGTTTTCTTCAATGAAATGAGCCCGAGATGTCCTGGGGGATGAGACTCCGCAGGTGTTAAATAATGGACGTGGCTATTGCTGTTGTGAATAATCTGTAATTCCAAATTAATTTTGGTATCGCATCCTTTTCCATTAAATAATGGTTGCTGTTATCTATGTCATAAATCATTTGGAATTCTATCTGACATTTAATAATGAATTTTTCTAATAGTTTCACCAAATATAAACAATAACAACAGTTCTAGTGTCTAAATTACGTATCAACAATACATTACAGCTATCAGAAAAGGTGAACAAGTGTGAAACCATGAACTTGAAATGCAAAATCATATTATTATCTAGTAATTCGACTGTTATTGAGATGTTGTTTTCACAATAATGGCCATTACGTTATATAAGGATGCTATGGCCTTTTTTTCCCCCATTGACCTGCTGTTAATTACACTATAACACCAGATAATGCCAATGGGATTCTCTGTTTCCTTATGACTGTTATGTTTCCTCAGGATGTATTTTAAAACTATGCAAGATATGGTAAGGATGCCTGTTATTGTTCCAGATTAGGTCTGAAATAACTCTGCATAGACAATATTCTGCTCTGTTATTCTTATCTTATTAAAAAATAAACATGGTCAATATACAAGTTTTGACCACCACTGATTTTTCTTCTTACTAAACTGTGACAGTTGAAGCATATTTTGAGTTTGTGCATTGGAAGCAATCTGATATATTCTTTGGATTACTGGTTCAGACAGTAGCATCTTATTCACAGCAAACGTGATTCATGCATTAATTTCACCCTACAATGATTTTCCCTCTCATTAAATTGCAAAGCAGTACATCTTTTGTTTATGCTCGGAAACAATCAGATAGTGATTCAGATACCAATATCAGGACATGCAATAATCTGGCAATTGGTAATTTAAGGATGAAGAAAATAATCTTAAGGACCTTCATTTCTTCCAATCATATCTCCATTATTAACTTCCTTTGCTTGTGCCTTGCGATGCAGATGAGCCATGTCATAGGTTGCATGGAGACCAAAGAAGACATAGTAAATGAGCATGACCACTGTGCAAATACCAAATCTTTCAAAAGCCTCGGCGCCCAAAGATCCCATTAGAAAGACGTTGGTTGCAATTGACAGGGATGGAAGCCATGGGACCAGTGGAACGCCCCAAACCTTTGGCTTTCTCTGCTGAGGTAAGATCGATAATCCAATCGTCCCCAAGAACCAAAAAGGAATGGTTACAGCATATCCAACCCAGCCATTGGGATTCAATCCCCAGTAAGCTGAAGTCCCCATGGACGAAGCAATAATGATCAGCAGGAAGAAGACCAGCTTCAGGAGGTTTGTTTGTGGTGTGATTTCTCTGACATAGTATCTCCTCACAAGTAATGCAACAGCCATCATCATGAAGATAAATAGGGTGCTTGCTGACAGCAAACTTGCCAAGACGTCCAGGCTCGAGAAAAAAGCAATGAGAGCGCTTGAAATGGTGATCAGAAGGGTTGCGTTTATCGGTGTTCCAGTCTTTAGATGGACAAGAGCAAACCATGGAGGGATCATGTGGGCTCTTGCAATATGAGTAGTATATCGGGCTTGTCCAAGCGCCCCTACAAGAAGAACGGTGGTCATCCCCTTGAGAGCACCAAGTGCTACCAGGTACCTTGCCCAATTCATTCCCACACTCTGAAACGCGACAGAGTAAGCTGCTCCCTTGTCAATTTCTGTGTAATTTTGCATCATAGATAGGGTAAGTGCCATTAAGCAGTATATCACGGTAATGATTGACATTGATCCAAGCAATCCTATCGGTATGTCTCTGGACGGGTTTTTTGTTTCCTCCGCCATGGTGGCTATATTGTCAAAGCCTCCGTAAGCAAAGTAGACAATCGCAGCTGCTTGGAAGACCCCTTTTGCCCCGAAAGGCAGAAATGGTTTCAGATTGGATGGATTGGCATGAGCAAACCCTGCAATTATCACAAACAAAATTACAGCAGTGTTGAGTGCTGTTGCTATCCAGTTGATCAGTGAAGTTTTCCTTGTGCTGATTATTGCAATTGTCGCAGCAATCACCAAAACCCCAACAGCTATTGGATCCAGGAGATTGAAACCTGCAGCTAGATTTGTATGGATTCGTAAAGAGTTTGAAGGACGATTCAGAAGATTTGTGAAGTAAGAAGTCCATGCCCTGGCAACTGCTGCACTGCCCGCGATGCTTTCAAGCAGTATGTTCCCCGCAGTTATGAAGGCCACAAAGTCTCCTAATTCAATTCTCAAGTAAGCAAATGATCCACCCGCTACAGGGACTTCGACCGCGAATTCTGTGTAGCAGAATACAGAGAGCATTGCTGACACTCCAGAAGCAACATAAGACAGCACAATGGCAGGTCCAGCATGTTCATGGGCTTCTTGACCAGTGAGCACAAAGATGCCAGCTCCAACGACTGAACCAAATCCAAACCAGGTAAGGTCCCACCAAGTTAGGCAACGTTTCATCTCATTCTCACTTTGTTTCCGAAGCTCTCCAATCTCACTGACATCGTCTGACCGGCTGATGAGACGGTCCTTGAACCGGAAACATGTTTGCGACAAGGCGGAACGATAGTTTCCCCAGCTTTGGAAGGACTCTTCTGGTAAGAAATCTTGTTTGCTAAACCTCCAATAACTTTTGTGTTGAATCTCATCACTCATTTCTCCATTGGAACCCATTACTGTATTCTCATGTGTTCATTGTGGAGTAAACCGCAGTTGATATGAAGCTCTAGCCTTTAGGTAGACTGTCATCCAATAGTTATTCAATTGAACTTGTTGTTTATAGATTGGACCCTCAATTACTGTTCATGGAATCTAAAGATCGTGAGATCCGGAGCTGACATTGGAGAAGATGCAAACAAAAGATAAGACTAGTATTGTCTATTCTAGATGGCTCTTGGTTTTAGGCGTTCATTGCTAAGAATTGCCAGGCATCATGTTCACGTAAATCCAAATCTCTACCTGTTTTTATAATTTTTTCTCAACCATATTTGCTTCCGGGCCCGGGGGCATGGCATGGAGTATAAAACATGATATTTTTCGGGACGGAGATGAGCATACCACCACCATTATGTATGCGTTTGACTTCAAGTCAACTGGAGCAGGTAACGATTATGATTATATTGGCATAAAACATGACGCATGAAAAAAAAAGAAAACAATAAAAGCTCATCTAATAATGGCTCAAGACTTGGATTTGTCCCAGATAACCACTGGAAAAAGAAAACAACCTTTGAACTACTCTTCAGTGAATTCAAGGTCATAATTACATTTTGTTATCCTTAAGGTAGTGGTCAAGGTTTGATTACAAATCCTATCGACTCAATGAGAGAAGCATTTGTTCCCATTGGAAGCTGTCACCCCAGCTGAGGTGATCCTTCTTCTTGTACTTGGAATCGTTAGACGATGAGAATTCAGTGGTTCGCCAAAAATTAAGGTTCGTGGATGGCAACTTTTAAGGGTTTCCATATCCTATCCTATCTTGTACTAGAAAATGAAGGGTGTGTAAGAGAAAAAAACATTTCCAGGGCCCACTCGATGGAGTTGATTCATGCTGCCACAAGGAAGATTCGTATCACCTAGTTTAATCAAGATGCTCCATCATTTCAATGCTTTGTTTATATCAAGAATGGTGGAAAAATAGCCCTGGACTGGTTGGTTTTCAAACCTGTCCTTACGGCCAACCGATATAGACAGCACTCCCATTTTCAAAGTTCGGACGAGTAAGAGAACAGCAAGCAATCACACGTTTAGATACAAAAGGCGACATAAAAGTCAACAAAAAACTTCTCTCCAGGAAAAAAAAAAAAAGAGAGAAATGTAGTGAGGAAATAGTAAAATGCTCTTCCACAAAAGCTCGAAATGGTTCGTCAGCGATATAGAACTTGCTCTGCTAGCTACTGTGTACTATACAGATGACTCTCGGCACATTGCATGCCGAACTGATATTCTTACAATATAAAGAAAGGGCAAGGCAATGTAAATGTTTTTAAAACAAAAAAACAAAAAAAAGAGAGAAGAGAATATGATCATTTACTCAATTAGATTTAATAAGTTTGACTAATTTGCAATATATGGTTATATAAAAAGGCAAGACATGGGATAGTTGATAGTTTGAGGCTACAAAGTATACCAACTTTGAGAATAATTTGAGTCAAGGATTTAATTGGGCACACGAAAGAGTGAACACACCACTTAACAATTCTTAGGTGGAACTTAAAACTTAGAAAATAAAATGAAATTATCAAGTAGTAAACGTTATGCATGTGTCAGCTGGTAAGGATAGTTTCAATGTTGAAAAGAACTAAGCCCGAGCTTGGTTTTAGTCTTTGATTTCTTATTAACCATCGACTGGAACATATTGAGTTCACAACTTCAGAGCTACGGATCCTACATGCACTACTAGTATTCTAAGATGTCGATCAAATATAAATGCAAAATATAACTGGAATATATATTTTCTATATCAATTAGCCCTTCAATACAAATAGTTAATAATTGCTTCGGAAGGGAAATGCTTATCACCATCTAAAATATTGTCATACAAGTCGTTTCAGGAAGATTTTGCACTTTCAGTTCTTCCCGCTATTTCAGATAGAAAGCACAAGTAGAGTATAGAACAAGAATAAATGTCATTTATTTAAAACCCCTGAGTTGGATGACATAAATAAGCTTTCAATTCATCCGATCCACTTCATGTATTTGAGTGTAACTTAAGCACGCATGTTGAAATTGAAATGACATTCAGCGATGCAGCCCATTCTGCAAAATTTAAAAAATGAACTTCATGGTTTTCTAACTGATCAGTTCATTCCTGTTCTTTTCCGAGCAGCATTATGAATCTGAATTCTATTTCATTTCTTGTCTATTTCACATAGAAAAGACGTTCAATGTAACTTGCAGAAAAAATAGAGAGGATAGATATAGAGAAGATAGAAGACACACTGGTTTTTGTAGACGACCACTCAAATACAATCCACCAGCTCATGCGTCCTAACAACGCCTAGTTGAGCATCTGAAATGAATTCATCAGACATTTTACAAGTTACTAGATAGTACTGGGATAATGATAATGTGACAAGATCTAAAACGATATGCTGAAGGAAGAAAAGTTGAATATCTGGAGTTTGAGTGCATGTTAGAGCAGAATTCCTTTTCTAGTTCATAGTGTGCTTGGTGAATACCTTATCATTCCATGTTGCAAGTGGATTAAAGTGCACTCCCACACCGGTCTTACCTGCAACTTCAGTCATCTGACATAATAACTATGTCATAGTCAGATATTAGCGTTTGAAACGCAGAGACACCACACCATGCCTTTAAATTATATAAATCCACCTCAGAATGCCATTCCTTGATGTCCGGTGCGCCAATAAGATAACCCACCATGGATGACTACAAAACCAATAGTCACTAAGAAACAAGATAATCCATTTTAAAAGTTTTAAAAGGTAACCAATCATTGAATTTGAAAAATGAGAAAAAAATGAAAACCAAAACCCTTTAATTATAATTTGGAAGGAAAGATGAGCCTTAAGAAAGTTTATTTGCTTTGTGAGCCATGCTCATGAAAACAAAGGAGTGGATTTGTAAATTCCTTTTCATTACCAAAAAATATACAAGTTGGGAAAATCTATCCTATATTCTTCGGTTTACCATCATTCAGTCTCTTTATTCCAAGTAAAGTGTGTATCAGCTTGGACGCTTAAACTGGTGCAATCTAGTAATTAGGGTAGGGCTGGTGGGGAATCTGATGGAGAGATGAATGGATCGCCTGAGCGCCATGTAAGAGGCACGGGTTTGTTAAAGGAACTCGACCCATCCATTGTAAATTTATTAACCAGTCTAGCTATACTGTTGTTCTATATGAAGTAACAGTAGCTTACAGCTCATCTTGCTGATTGTTTAAACCTGTACCTAAATGATCATATGCCCTCAATTCGTCTCCTATAAAATACATAATAGGTAAGGAAAACATAAAGCCACAGGTATGCGAACAAACCATAGGACTCATCACAAAATTTGCTTATAATTCATCTTTTATAAAAGCATCAACCTTTTTTCATGGACGAGGGGAGGAAATTAGACATATAGCAGCTGCTTTGGGAGAGAAATCTGTTCTTATCAGGACAACTTATTCCCTGAAGTAAGAAATTCCTGTACTGCAACCAAGTCAGGAAGCACAGTTGCACCAGATTTTTTCCACTCTACGGCATCAGGTGTCTTGAACCTATCCAGCAGCAAGGCATGCATCCCAACACTTTTTGCTGGCAAGTAGTCTTTGCGCATGCTATCCCCGATGTGTAGAGTTGCTTCTGGTGCAATTTTTCCAGCCCTCTCAAGGGCAATCTTATAAATCCTTGGGTCAGGTTTTTCCACGCCTTCTAGACCGGAGAATACACCAAAGTCCCACTCGGATCCCTGATTTTCCAAAATTATATTCACATTAGATTTCTTGAGCTCAGCATGGACATAGAAGCATGAGTAGGTTTTGGTAATACAAAGGATGAACACACATGCATGCATGCTACAGCTTTCACAATGATCTTTGGTGCATTTAAGTAGACACCACGAAACTGGATCGAGTCTAAAGTTAACTATAGTTGGACGAGAATGACAAGTCAATACCATAACCTTTTTTTTTTTGGGGGAAGATAGCATTTTGTTTACCTGCTCCAAACCCAAGGCTGGAAGAATCACATCCTGATAACGGTATTCAGCATTACTAACAAGCCCAACAAGAAGACCTTCTCCACGAGCCCATCTAAGGAAAGGTTGAGAGTCTGCAAAAACACTATAAGGTGCAGATGAACCAAAGGATGCGTATATACGCCTAAAGATCTTCTCAAATGTCTCTTCATCATAATCATATCCAGCCTGCCAGGAAAAAGAAAAGGATAGGTATCTGTCCATGCATGCACATATAAAAATAGCTAGACAATAAGATGAGGAAAAAAGTGCAAGTATCATGGCTCTATCACCTGCATTTAGTTATCAATACTTTCCAAAATGGCCCACCAATACAGTTCCATGTGGAATGACATCTTTTTTTGTCCATTAGGTTCCGAGTTGGTAATTTTAATCCCTTGTTGGAATATTATATGAATAAGGTTAACCCAATTGCATAGTGATTTGGCCCTCTATTTTTCAATATTGCAATGTCATTGAATGCCAGGTGCAATGAAGAGGCCACTTTCATTATGTTAGCACAACCAGCATGTTAACTTTAAATAACGGTACTGCCTCTACACCATCTGAGGTTCTACGTTTCAGAATAGCTCATAAAGAGAGATACAGCTTACAAATAATGAATCCCTGAATGCATACCTTGATGAAAGAATTTTTCACACATGTTTTCCACCAGACAATAGTAGGCAATTTTGCAGCATGCCCAAAACATGGGTACTTTTTGGCCATTTCTGTATATGCAAGTTTGAAGCCCTCATGCATACGTTTGTAGTCAGGGCATGGCAGGCCAACAGATTTTGCTGCCATACAATAGTAGTCTCCAAGCTCACCTTTGTAAGCTATGAGTGTACCAGTGACATCCACAGTGATGCAGCGTAATTTTGACAGTAGAGACATTGCAGAGGGGGCTTCAGAAAAATGAAAAATATCAAAGTTCCTGTTGGGGGGAATTCAATTTTCTCATTAATATAAATAGTATCCTAAAGGCAATGGATGGAGTCCCAGATCAAGCAGTTCCTTCAGTATACCACACGAGTCCTGGGTCTGCATGATTGACAAGAATAAATTATGTGATGCTAACTTCAACAAATAATCACAATTGAATAAATGCCATCAGCATAGTAGTCAATACATAAAGAATGAAGCAAGTCAATTCTCCATCGATAATAAAACATTTGGTGACATCATTCTATCAAAATTAATATTTTCGAAAACTAGTTGTTTGAACATTTGGCATGTTAAAAAGGAAAATTCCAATCAAGCACCGAAGCTATTTCTATTGGACAGTTCACAACAAACGGTATAGAGCAATAATGTCAGCTATGATTTTAATTGCATTTGAAGTCCACTATCTCAAGAAGTTGACACAGATCAATTGAAATTTATGAAAACATGAGCAGAGCATGTAATATGGATGTAGGATGTTTTCCTCATATCCAAGAGTTACTTGACGACAACAAAATGAACTAACAACCATTACTAGCATAGAGGAAGCCAATAACTGGTTTGATAAAGTAAAGAAAAGAGGCATGCCTAGCAATAAAAGTAGAATCCAGAAGAGGTGAGGTTTAGATATAGTGATTCCACCTTTAAAGTGGATTATACGCGAGCAAACACAAACCTATTGAGTACCATTGCAATGAGTTTTGAGAGGAAAGCTTGAGATTTGATCCATTATTTTAAAGAGGCCCCTGGCAAAATTTCTGGGTTAATGGGAACTATGGGGTGTTGCCAAATAGGTTAGATGACCTAAATTTTGCAATTGGAAGAAACGCTAATTTGACATGAAAAGAGTGAGGAGAGATGGATTGTTCTAGGGAAACGAAGACCCCAACAATGCACTAACCTAGTACCAATAATTAGTTGCCTTTATTTGATGATGATGAAGGGTACATTTTGTATTAGAAACGCTAAATATTTCCTTCTGAATTAAGCTACTAGAGTACAGGACGCCCTACTCAAACTAACTTCTAAGAAAAAGACTTCCTAAAACTACTTTCTAAGCCTACAAACACTAGGAGCATACCAAGTGCAACAGCTAACTCTAAAACTAACACAGCATGCAGCAACTTCCCACACAATAGTGGTTGTAGGTGACATTCTGTCCTGCATACTGCAGGCATAGTAAAATTGAGGAAAAGGGTTCATATCATGGCTGAATGATTCATTGATAGATAAGCACCAAATTTTGCCAATCAATTGATCCAAGACAAACACAAAATGGTCCCGTGCATTAGAATCAAGACGACTCCTAGGAAGCCTATAAGGAGGCCAGTAAAGCATATGCCAAGTCCCCAACCCTTTACATATTAGTAAAGGACAGAAGGGGGACAGATTATAAAGGCTTTTCATTCTTACTGATTGAGCAGGAGGAGGATTTCCTCGGTGCAACTTCATCAATTATATCTTCTTAATTTCTTATTTTCTAGATTAAGTTGACAGACTATTTTTCACTAATATCAATCAATGAAACCTAGAGCACACAGACATTTGTATGGTTATTGAGTTTGACCAAGGAACATCCATTCTATATTCCTCTCTCAAGGAGCTCTCAAATTGCAATTCCTATACGAAACAACTTGTCAATTTTTTTTGTTCTGCATTCAGATCAGCATGCATATTCAATTTTCTCCAGAAACCATGGAAAACAAATTATTCTTCACTTTGTATTGCTGTAAGACCACAAAGCTATATTCAAATATAAACCAACATATCCTATCCAACCCCTGCCTCTCTAGAAGAACATAAACTTTCCATACCAAAACACCTTAATGAAATTGCATTTCTAATGCACATTTTATAAACCCTCAGGATCCGGATGAATGTCCAAAATAAAATAAAATAAAATAAATAATAATAATAATAATAAAACAGAAACCAGAATCATTCTTACAACGTTTCTGTATGAAAAAACTCCTCGTGTTATGCATGTCCAGCCAAAAATGTAGATCTATGAACTGACTAAATAAACTCTCACTCACCATGACAGCTGAGCAAATTTAAGACCAGCGCTTTAACCATTGTTTTCTTGTCCCTTTTTGTGAAGTCTATAAACTTCAATCACCAGATTGAATTCGATAGGCATAAAAGGGATTCCTTTATAGTCTCTTAGATTGTGAAAATAGTCGTTTATCACAGTAACACATGCTCATAGCGGAACGAAAAAAATCACAGCTAAGCAAGTCATTGCATCACAAAAACAAGAGAAATAGAGAGAGGAATCACTAGCCAAAACTATTTCAATATCAGCACAAATTGTATCCTGCTTAGCAAATGTACATGATCCACTGTCAAATCTAAGCCGTTTCCTTTACGTTTCTACAGGTTACACATTGTATTAGCAAGATCATGCATTTGAGAGATAAAAAGAGATGATATATCAAAGAAATGGATTCCCCTTTTCTTTCTTTCTATGTGTGTGTATATAGAAAGAGGAAGTTAAGTTATATAGACATGTGAAGTAATAGCAACAAAAAAAAGAACCCATTAAGCAAGAAGGGAAAGTGGACATACCCATAAGTTGAAACGAAAAGGAATCTGAGTTTTGCTTCCTGCAAATCAAATCACCAAAGCTTCAAACTGGACTCCCCTGCTCTTACAAGAAACAAACAAGTCTTGGAACACGCTCACCTGAACCCTCTCTCTTTCCAATATACATAACACACACACACACACACGCATATATTTATATGCGTGAATGCTTAGATTTATCGATGGCGAGATAGTTTGTAGTTTCCATTAACGTAATTAAGAAATCTGATTCTGCTCTGAAATGTTTTTTTTTTTTTCCGTCTTGCGTCTCGTCCCTTGATGTTAGGTTTTGTTTTGTTTTGGTCCCCATTTCGCCGCATCGTTGTGCTCAAAATTATTTTCACTCATACCCTTGCACTTATTTTAATAAGAGAGGGTGGAACTGAAAAACTAGAGTGATTCGGTAGGGGTGTCTAAGACTGTAAATAAACAAAAAACGGAGGGGCTACGAAATATTTTACTTTGTAAAGTGGGTCGAAGAAAACCATGGACTGTTTGCCTGTGGTATTGATAGAGAGAAGGCGAACTGCTTTTGTTTTCTTATATTAATAATAATAAAAAAAAACACCTCACCTCACGTGCGATTAATTGTCTCTATTCTACGAGCCTCAAAAACCATGAGCTGATGATGATTCTCTAAGTTGGTAGGGAAATAAATAAATTGGTATTTCTAGAAGGTTTTTATTCAATAGAATTCCAATAAACGGGCATATTCAAGAGAATCTTATTGTTCATGATGGGAAATTACAAGTTTTTTAGTTCCAGGGTTTCTCTTTTCGCTTAAGTTCATGATTAAAAGCATGATTTTTTTATTTTAAATTTATTTGGGTGGTCTACCTGTAAACATGAACATGAATTGCTCTCACTTCCTAATCCCCACATAATATATTTTTAATTTGAATAATAATATTATAATTTCTATCTACCCTCACATTATTCTCATTATCTTTAATTTGCATAATAAGATTATAATTTCTATCTACCCTCATATTATTCTCATTAATAATCTCAACTACAACTCTAGAATTTGACTCCAAAATTACTTTTCTAAACCATTTTCCCCACGTTAGTTATAACCCAATATATATAGCTTATAATTCTACAGTCATGGAAGAACAAATATCAATATTTCTTGCAAAAAACTCTATCCAAGACCCTATATGGTCTCCTATAACTCTTCCAGTACATGCCATCCCTAGGTTACCTTGACTGCATTCATCCACGATGAGCTTGATACATTCCTATGCTGGGTACTTTCGTCCTGTGTGTTCAACCTCCGTGCCGCCATTTATTCAATACCCATTTGTCTACGATTTCTTGCTATCTCCAACCATTCTTTTTATGGCAAGGATAATCCCAAACCAATTGTCCCGGTCTCCGTCAAATATTCTGCTACATCTCTCCTACCAAATATATCATAGAACTACACTGAATACCAATCTCAATCCCCATAGCGCATAATTCTATTCTTGGAGGATAAATTTAAAATCAACCATGCATACTAATTTTGGCTGAAGAGCAACTCTCTTTCTTCGACCGTGATGAAGACCTCCTGAATTTCACGAGTTTTAGGACAATCTCATACAGCATGAATTAAGGTTTTCACTTCATTAACAAAATGACAACAACATCAAATATATAATATTCTTATTCTCCATAGTATTTCATTGGTCATAATAGCATTATGAGCTACAATCCATAGAAACTTTGATGCGCTCTATTCCATTTCACTTCCAAATAATCCTCCAAACTATGAATCTTCCATTCGATAAGTGATTCCACACCTTTGAGTCTGCTATCACTTCCTGCATAGAAGGAATGTAAGCAACAATTTGCACAAGAAGTGAGCAAATACATCTCATTTCCAACTGCCCACCATTTCTACCATTGTAAAGTTGAAATTATCTACTTGCGCTCCTGGATTTAAATGATTGATTAGAGGACCATAACTCTTCAACCTACTATCTTTTCAAAACAAAATCTGCTTGTCATTTCCGAAATTCTAGCTGATATTCTGATTCACCACATTTCTTTCCCAACATATAAACTTTCACAACACCTAAGTCTCTTGAGGTTGCCACCTCCAGAGACATTTGTTTATTATAAAATTAACGGCACTCATGGCAATGGTACGGTTATAAAGAAACAAGCAAAAGTATATGACAAATATATCGAGCAAAACATGTTCCTTAAAATAAAAATGTTATTAACCTTACAATTTCCAGAATTCATCGACGTCGTTAATATAACCCGGGGACGCTTTCTTAATATAACCCGGGGACGCTTCTTTAATACCATGGTCGCTGTCCTGATTTATCTTCATACATAAAGCATCGATTATCATTTGGAGGGACCTGTTTTCTTGTTCCAATTTTGTATTTTTTGCCTCAAGTTGTATTATGTTCACGCTGTCCCGATTGTTGGTTTTCTTACGAAGCACACTATTTTCAGCTTTCAGTAGTTCAACTTCATGTTGTCGATCTATATCTTTGCACTTAGCCTGAAAAACAAAATAAAAAAACAATAAAGGGATGCTTATTTTTAATAACCAAAACAAATATACATATTACAATCATAAATTTATTACCATGCTCTTATCCTTGAATTCAAGGATACATGTATGTACAATCATTGCTATAGCCTATGATGATTGGTGATAGAAATACTATATTTTTATTAAAAACTAGTTATCATTTAATCTAATTAATTAAGATGTCATATTTGTAGTGAAGTAAATGCTATATGATTTATACTAGGTACGGGCCAGAGGGCAACATTCCCCCCCCCCCCCCAAAAAAAAAAAAAAAAAAAATCAACTTATGACATCAATTGAGATTAATAAATTGATTTTTTATTTTCAGTAGGCAATAAAAAAAAGACAGATATTGTTTGGGCAACTTTTTAAAAATAAAAAACAAAACATGATACATTGGGGTAAAAATGGGAGCAGGAAATTAGATAAACAAAAAAAGATATTTTTTTTAACCAAGTCAATAACATGAAAAAAAAAATAACAGCATAAAAGGTTAAATTAGAGGACAACTAAACTTTTTTTATTGGAGGGTTTAATTGAAAGAAAAACAACTCACAGATACGAATGAGAAAAAAAATAATAATAACACACCATAAACTTGGATTGAAATGTGAGCTTGTAGGGCCGAGTTTAATGTTGATGTAAATGTGTTTCTTGTGGCACGAACATTCTTTTTCCAACCCACAATATCCGTTTTGGCTTAATTTCTTTTATGAGATACTGTATTAGAGAGAGCATGTCAATGTGTTTTGAAAATTAGATATACTTGAGATTTCTGTTTACGAGTTCCCCAAAATCATAACGATTCCAATCATGATAAAATTTCTCATTTTCGCGTGTGGATATAATAGGCATAATGAAATCGCTAGTTGTATAATTATTTCTTTTTTGTTTGTTATGATATTTTAAATATTTATATTTTCAATCAGAGTTTATTTTTATGGTTAATCTACATAAATCATCAACACCTAATATGAAGAAGTTTGATGGAGTCAACAGTTTTAATTTATGACAAATCAATATGGGAGTAGTTCTTTTCCAAAATTGTGTCAAGAAAATCATAAGAGGTAAAAGAAGTAAAATCAAATATGATGATGAGGTAAAAGAAGTAAAATCAAATATGATGATGACGAATGAGATATGGAAACAAGTGGATGATCGAGTCTTGATAAAATCAACTTTATCGATCAAATGGATTTTTACAAAAAGTAATGGTTAATTATAACATATATTAAAAGAGATTAGGTGTTACAGTTAATTATGAGTGTTTTCACTATGAATTGTAATAGTATTTATGGACATGCATGGTTTTTGAGTCACTTTGGTTCAAGCACGTCACAGGTTTATTGTTTTTTTATATAATTTTTTACACAACAAAATAATCACTATACCCTCAAATAAAACAAAAAACAGCAGCTATCAAAAGGGGTGCCACGGTAATTTTGCATTCCATTGCACAATACAATAACCCTTTTACCCTCTAATAAGACAAAAACCAAAGGTTGTTTGCGAGGGTGTTTCAGATATTTCTTATTTTTTTGAAAATATCTAAATAATTTTCTACCCAATAAGACAAAACAGAAGAGTTGATTGCATGAGTGATTAGGTAATTTATCATTTTTTATTATTTTTTCTGTTGAATATTATGTGTGTCTAACACACGCGCTGACAGTATTCAGTCTTGCGCACATTTAAGGCGGTGCGTGCAACGTTGTCTGGTGGTACAAAATGTTCATCTGATGTCTCACCCGATGCGGCCGCCATGTATAATAATAAATTCTTGTTGTTTCTGAGTTTTTTTTCTCTCAGGATAAATTAATATTGTTTTAGCAGTTTTAGTAATGATAATTTGTTATGTTAAGACTTCAATATTGTTGTTATTATAATAATATATGTTAATGTGTTTCATTATATCAAACCTTGCATGTATAAATATTATATTTTTGTTTTATCATTTATTTTAGTTTTTTATTTGCTCTTTTGTAAATTTTTTAGAATTATTTTATTCAACCTACATTAAAAGAGATTAGGTGTTATCGCTCACCTAGACCAATAAAGTACGCTTTCTAGGAGGTGAGGTTTTCTCGGATAAAAAAAACAAATTGATATTTCTTATTTTCTCTCTTTGTTCTTTGCTTTAGTTTTTCTTATGAGATTTTTTATTTATTTTCAAGTCGAATGACTTTTTTCAGCTAATAATTTTTATTTTTGTTTTATCATTTATTTATTTATTTTGTTTGCTCTTTCGTTAAAGATTTTAGGCTTTTTTATTCTTTGATTTATTTTTATTTTCATTATTAACACAATAATAATAATAATAATAATAATAATAATAATAATAAATTCTTGTTGTTTCTGAGTTTTTTTTCTCGGGAGAAATTAATATTGTTTTAGTAATTTTAGTAATGATAATTTGTTATGTTAAGACTTCAAGATTGTTGTTATTATAATAAGATATGTTAATGTGTTTCATTATATCAAAACTTGCATGTATAAATGTTATATTTTTGTTTTATCATTTATTTTAGTTTTTTATTTGCTCTTTTAGGATTATTTTATTCTTTGATTTAATTTTATTTTTCAATTATAATAATAATAATTTTAGTTTTTTTTCTTACTTTCTATTTTGTTAATGTTTTTGAGTTGTTTTTTCTCATGATAATTTAATATTTTTTATTGTTTTAACAATAATAATAATGATGTTATATTTAATTTTGAATTAGCAAATTCTATTAATTGCTTCAATATCAACATTTTTAAAAATTATTTGATTAGCCCGTATTATAGTGGAAGCAATCTAACTAATAGTATATTAAAAGAAATAACATGAACTCAATGTTATTTTGTATACCCTATAGTCAATCAACGTGACACTATTTTATTTATATAGATCATATTTTATTTTATTAAACAAAACCATTATTTATCTTTAATACTCATTCATATTTAATTTATGAATTTAATGTTTGATACATAAATCCAAAATAAAGATAAAATTTATAGAAAAAAAAACATTTTGCAAAGAAAATTATAACAATATTATAATTATAAGATTTTTATTGCAGCAAAATATTGATCCTAAATGTTCATGATCAATACTCTCTTAATAATGAATATTTATTAGAGTTGTTGAGACTAATACATATTATGTTTTTTCTTTATGAAACAAAATAGTTGATCTCATATGACGATGTATTAGAAATATCTAGGACTAATATGTAAATGATTTTCAAATGAAATATATATTGAACTGACTTGCATAAGAACTTTATATAGAGATATCATATGTGTATATGGAGAAACTCAAGTTACAGTTGTATAATATATATTGAACTGACTTACATAAGAACTTTATATAGAGATATCACATGTGTATATGGAGAAACTCAAGTTACGGTTGTATAAGTGATTATTAGACTTGAAATACTAGGTTATCTTATATAAAAAGTATTGTGTTTTGATCCCCTCACTTATTATGTTCGTAAAGATAACAAATAGACATATATTGAATATAACATAATCTTTATCAAAGTATTGGAGTGATAAAAGGAGGATTCATCACCTTAAAATAACTAGACAAAATATTTCACATGTTCTCAAATAGTTTTGATTCTTAAATCCTTGTAGTATGTAGAATGAGATTTGAAAAGAGATTCAAATCTTAATCAAATGATACATGACTATAATGTTGCAAACAAATATGATTTGATATGTTGCACACATTTTATGCTAAAATATCTAAATCGAAACATTATTAATGAAAGGACATCAATGAAATGTTAAGTCAAACCACCAATTACTTTACTAATTACTAGACAATACACTCGATTTATAAATATAAATTAATCAATCATTGAATAAAATTACAATATATTATATTTTTTTTAATGTTTGCTATAATTATTATTTTTACAACTGTGCATTTGATTCGTAATATTTATTATTAGATAAATCCAGGTTAATTTGCTTCTGAAAATATAACCATTGTCGAAAAATATACGATGTAGATTGTTGAAGAAAAATCACCAAATTGAAATATAGAAAAAGGTAAAAAGAGAGGCGTACTAGTTCCTTGGAAAGCACATCCACAAGGGTAATTTGCTTGTCAAGCTTGGTCTTCAATTGGCTAAATTCATCTTGAAGATGTTTCATGAATCCATTTTGAGTTCGCACAACCTCTCTCAGCCGTTCTTCCTCTTGCTTTATGTGACCGTTCTCTCTCTGTAATCTATTGTTTTCTTCGGTAAGCCCCTTTAAGTTTTCCTCATTCTTGTTTTTCTTTTCCTGCATAATTAATCACAATGAATAAATAAAAGTTCCCAAAATAAAAATATATAGTAATTACACACGAACCTTCTATCAAATAGACAAGTGAATATGGAGAGGAGCATGTTACTTACCTTGCACCGTTGCCGATAGGCCCTGTCTACCTCTTTCTTCCTCTCCTGATCCCTATTAGCATTAGGAGCTTTTCTTTTCAGCTTAGAATTGGGTGTGGCCGGAGGAGAATCTAGTAAGAACTTGTACATATCTAGTGGTTGGATCATCTTGTTTATTTCATAGCCACCACCAATTTCATCATCAAAGGCAGTTGTCTGCATATGAGATTTAAAACAGCAAAACTTCAAAAGAAATATTTAGGTTTGCATACTGAACATATTGGCCATGTCTACCTCTCTGTTCCTCTCCTGATCCCTATTAGCATCAGGAGCTTTTCTTTTCAGCTTAGAATTGGGTGTGGCCGGAGGAGAATCTAGTAAGAACTTGTACATATCTAGCGGTTGCTGAATCATCTTGTTTATTTCATAATCACCAACAATTTCATGAGCGAAGGCAGACGTCTGCATATGAGATTTAAAACAGCAAAACTTCAAAAGAAATATTTAGGTTCGCATACTGAACATGTCAGAAGGATTCCGTTCAACCAAAATCCTCATGATAAGCACATCAATCTATCTGATTTTCTATACATATGCAAGCACAAGAGTATATATAGACACATGAGTTGATTTTGTCATTAGATGGACAAGTTCGAGATTGAAAGTTCATCGGTCATCAGATTTCACAGCAAGTAAATTATTCCTTGAATGAATTTTTTTCAATTGAATCCCAAACTAGTTAAATAATTTAAAATAGTTAATTTATGAGCATGGTAAGAGTTAAGCAGATTTAATAAAGCATGCCCACTTATATAATAAGACTTTTATTGGAACTTAAGAAAAATGAAAAAAAAAGAAGAAAAAAACTACAATTCTTCTATTTTAATCGATCTTGTTAGTACTTTTTGGCTTACTGTTTGATTTCTGGACACGTATCGTGCTGTGGGTCCTTTCTTTTTCGATCGCAAGCTTCAGATTGTAATTTTATGAAATTTAGTCTGCAAGTTAGCCCTTAAACTTTTTATAGCATGTGATTTATGCAACATTTATAAAGACTAAAGTTTCCAAAATCCTATCTGTGGAGTGAAATAACAAGTATAAATGATAAGATACAACATGTAATAAGCTCGAAACGGATTCCTTCTTCTAAATTTTCTCCACAATATATAGCAAAGAATATAGAAAGTCCACGATCATAAAGACAGTATTTTAAAAAGAAAAAAAGTCTGTCAAACACCAGACCGTTCTTGATCTTGATCCAAATGACTAAAGAATAAGATTGATTTGAATGGGTTAATTTTGACAGCTCAATTATGCAGCATAAACGCATACTCCAGATCGGTTGGGGTTTTCGGATAAAAGAGAAAATATGACAAACGATATTCACAGGCCCTTTGATTTCTGGATAAGAATTTGAAGATTAGAGGTAAAACTTACAGATCCTGTTTCCGGTGGCCACATCTGATCCATTAAGGGGAATCAGTAGACAAGCTGGGTTTGTACCTGCATAAAATTGAAAGCGAAGAACAGGCGAAGTCAATCGAAAACAGCACAAACACGGAGAAAAGAAATAAAATTTAAAGTGCTTACGGAGGCAGCAGTGCTCTCAATGTTAGATGGGCGAGAAAAACACACACACACACACAAATATAAATAGAGAGAGAGAGAGTACTAGAAGACAAGACATCCTCGCGAGATCGAACGGGAGCTGCGCGAAAACATACGATATCGAAGATCGGACGAGCTATTTGTAGAATAGCGCGAAGGTGAAATAATTTATTGACCATGGACCCACAAACTCATAAAATATCGTCGAGAAAGGTATGTTTAAAAATATAAATCGTGTAGATGAGTTCACTGAAAGGTATGTTTAAAAATATAAATCGTGTAGATGAGTTCACTGATAAATTATCATTTTACTACCGGGATTAAAAAAAATTAACTCTCATTTGTTGCACAGTAAAATTATAAATATAATCCCTGAAAAAGATAAAAAAAAGTCAACCTGGGGGTAGTTTAGAATTTTTCAAGTAACATAGATGATATTTCTAATTTCTTTGCACATTAAAATTATTAAATTAACCCCTGAAAATGACAAAAAATAGGTGCCATATTGGGGTATTGTTGTATTTTTCACCGTGATTTTTCGTAATTATTGATGAATTCAAGGGTGTATAGGTAATTGTGCATTATTTTTTATATTTTTTCAATATAGTTTTTTATTTGTTGCAATTATGTCATTTAATTAAAACTTATTCTATATGTTAAGTTTTAATCTAGTCCTTATTCTTTTAATTTTTGGTTTGCTTTTGGTTATTTTAATTATTTCAGTATGCATGTTTTAATTTCTTCTAATTGGGTCCTCCAATTGAAATTTATCATATATTCTATGTTTATTTCGGTCTTTATTCTTTTAATTTTTTCAAAAAACATTATACAAAAAAAAATGTTCTTATTTATTTGGGTCCCAAGGTTTCAGGTTTTATTTATTTCAACTTTGTTCTTCAATTAGAATTAATTATATTGTTTGTTTTGAACGTGTCTTCCAATTGAAATTAGTCATGTATGTTACTTTTTATTTCAATCTTTATTCTTTTAATTTTGTTAACAAAATTAAACTTCAATTTTTTTTGACAAATATCTTTATTTGTGTTTGGTCCCAATGTTTTTCTTTGTTTGTCCTTCGATTGAAATCAATTATATATTTTATTTTTCAGTCCGGTCCTTATTCTTTGATTTTTTTTATTTGTTATTAATTTCTTTGGGTTTTTTTTTGTTATTCTTGGACAATGTTTATTTTTTTATCCATATTTATGCATATGTGCTTTTAGTTTTTGTTGTTTTCTTTTTGTTAGGGATTTATTTTTATTTCGTTCAGTCCTAAAATTTTAATTTATACTGGTGATCATTTTCAAATTAATACTGTTCGTTTCCCCTTTTTTTATATATTTTCTGTTAATTTTTATTTGTTCTTCATATTAGATGATTTTATTGTTTATGCCATAATAATGATAATTTTAGTAATTATTTTTTTATTGTTTTTTTGTAAAAATATTTTGTTTTTTTTACTTAATAGAAATTTTGCATAATTTTATTATTTTGTCTATATTTATATTATAATAAAAAATATATAATTATTTTTTTAAAAATAAAAAAATATGGTGTCGGGTGACGGGACATGGGGCATTATCTTAATATATAAATAGATAGATAGAGAGAGAGGGAGAGAGAGAGAGAGATTAGCGCTAGACAAGACATCCTAGCGAGTTCGAACGGAAGCTGCGCGAAAACAGGCGATATCGAAGAGATCGGACGAGCTACTTGTATAGAATAGCGCGATGGTGAAATAATTTCTTGCCCATGGACCCACCAATTCATAAAGGGTCGGTTTAGACTTGACTAGAGAAAAGGATGGCGATACATCCATCATTATTTATAGGTATAGGTTGTTTTTTATAATGTATTATTGTTTTAAAAGTTGTGTCGGAAAAAAATTGATTTTTTTTATTTTGAATTAAATATGATTATTGTTTTTATATTATTTTGATATTTTAATATTAAAAATATTTTTTAAAAAAATTATTATCTTAATACAATTTAAAAACCAATCTATACATCACTTCTAAATATTCTCAAAGTATTTAAAGAAAATACATTAAAATAATATTTTATTTTTATTTTTAAAAATTATTTTTAGCATTAAATAATTTGAATATTAAAAAATAAATTTTTAAAAAATAATTTTAAAATACAGTGTTAAACAAATAATTACTAGATTAGCTCGACACAATCATATTTTTATTTTTTTGTATCTAATTGTTAGCTAGGAATTGATAATTCGAGCTAGAAACACTCCTTGATTCTAAATTGACCTTCGTGAGTACCCTTCAATCTGTTCTGCATTCCGAATTCTATCCGATAACTTTCACCATTATGGGTTGTTTGAAATTTTATTTCAAGAGCACTTTAAAAAAAATGATTTTTATTTTTACTTTTATCTTTCATTTTAAATTAATTTTTTTTGATTTTTTTAAATCATTTTTACGTGTTTATGTTAAAAATAATTTTTAATAAATAAATATCATTTAATATTAATAAACGAGAAATACTTTTAAATTCAATTTCATCCACGCTCCCAAATAAACATGAAAATATATATGTGTATGTATGGAAGGATATGACAAATGATGTTGCAACATATAAACTATAAATACAGGAAAGTTTGATACGGTCGACGTAGAAAGTTCCAGAAGCAGAAGGCAACCACTTCTTTGTGCGCAGGCAGGTCGACTTAGCCGCTTTCATTGTTAATCTGCAAAACCAATAAATACAGTGTAAATCTGGGTTAACAATTACTCTTTGAGTTTTCAAACGGGGACTCAAATAATAAGCATTTTTATCTTTATGAATAAATCAAGTTTACTATACTTGACAACATGCATAGGCTTCCATGTTTGATCAAAACAAGCTGCTCTGTTTCGGATCAAACAGCAAAACCAAGGGAAAATAACCAAGCATGGCTAATCATGGTAGAAAAGAGCCGGAGAAGATCTAAATCTATTGATAGAATAGAATATATGGTTTGCAGTAATGGTGCCATGTACTTACAGGGTGGTGTACAGGAATTAGGAAGGGAAAATGTTTCCAAGAGCATGATTTATTCAAAAATCAATGAAACTCATGCCACCTGGAGAGGATGGAAATAAAAATACAGTCTCAATCCAAAGAAAATCCAAAAGAATTTAGATGAATAATAGTACATAACATGGCTCGTGTTTTGTATAGTTCATATTCAAACTTCAATCCAAGATTTCTATCCAGATCTGACTTAAATCCAATTAGGTATGGATCGATTTTTGTTACTCAAACCTGACTCGTCACGTAGGTTCTAAATATCCATATTGTGCTCACATGGAGTTTTATAAGAGAAAAAAGAAAACTTATCGTGACTCCATTCTTGTGTTTATCATGTTGTGTAGGTGAGGAGAGTTTCAGAGACGATGCTTGTTTTCACATGGAGGTCAAGTAAGCAAGTAATTGTAGACTTATTGTGACTCTATTATGCTGAGTTGTTATTAGTTAAAGTTAGTTATTGGTAGTTGCAAAGTTGTTAAAGACTAGTTCGTGATGCCATTCTAAAAAGAAATTAAGAGAGTCGAAAGAAATTGCAGTTTCTTGAGAAAGATACAGAGAAAATAAGCAACTAGAACAAAGATTGATACAAAGCATGACAACAGAAAATAGTAGTTTTGTGCAGCCAATGATACCACGACTCGATGTCAATTATGATAATTGGTCTATGCTTATGGAAAACTTTCTAATATCAAAGGAATATTGGGGCCTGATAAAGAATGAGACTTCTACCATGAGGGAAGGTGTGGACAACGAAAGATGCATGAAGAGGAGAATTGAAAGAACAAAAGGTTAAAAATTATCTATTCCAAGCCATGGATAGGACAATCATTACTCAATAATGAAAATGCAAAGGCCATCATTTGGGATTCAGTGAAAATGAAATATCAAGGTTCCGCCAAGGTAAGACATGCCTAGTTGCAAACTTTAAGAAGAGAATTCGAGCTTCTTGGCATGAAAGATGGAGAAACAGTGGATGAGTACTTTGTCGGGACTTTGATCGTTGCCAATAAAATGAAGGTGCATGGATAAAGAATGGAACATAATATAATTGTTGAGATGTTCCATAAAAGAATCTAATGTTGAGACAATAGATGAACTTCAAAGTAACTTGTTAGTTCATGAACAAAGAGTAAGGACAGAAGGAAGAGGAACATTCTCCTAAAACTATCAACTCAAAAAGAATTGAAGGAAGATATGGGCACATATTTGAAGAAAGAGGAAAAAGTTGTGGAAAAATCAGAGGAAGAGGTCGAGGCAGAAGTAGACAATCTTACAATAAAGCACAGATTCAGTGCTCTAATTGCTAGAAACAAGGATATTTTCAATATGAATGTCCTCATAAAGAAAAGAATATGAATTATGCATAATTCAATGAGGAAGAAGAAATGCTTCTAATGGCATTTGAAGAAATGAAACAATCAGGAAATGAAATTATATGGCTTCTTGATTCATGATGCATATGCAAGAAAAGAAAAGAAACATGCATAAAGACACCTAATATCTTCAAGAATGCATGTGCAAGGAAAGAGATGCAACTGAATTACGTAAAGTTCATGTGTAAAGTTAAAGATATTCTTACACAGGCTTTGAAGCATGAAGATTTTTAAAATTTAACTTTGCTAAGAGTTATCTAGAGACAAGTTCAAGTAGGACCGTTGGAAGATAAACTAAACTAGTAATTATTCATGAATACATGTAGTAAACTTACCAGTTGCATGCAAATCTCTGTAATCTCATCAGTCTCTTCATTGATTCTTCTCCTCAGGGAATCCACAAATGCCCTTTCACGCTTGTAATATTCCAGCTTCAGATCACATTGGTCATTCACAAATTTAATATCAGCCTCAAAGGAGGTCAGCTCATTCTTATAACGCTTGCGATCATCGTCCAATTTCTGTATCAAATAGTGAAATGTATATGGTGAAATACACATGAATACCGAGAAGTACGTACGTACGTAGAAATGGTTAGTTAATATCACCTCCTTCTGTTTTGCACCATCCCTCGAGCCAGGTTTTCTTTTCCTCATTCTTTTGGGAGCAGCATTCAATATCTTCGAGGGTACAGCCTCCATAGATGTCCCCGAGGGGATCGTGTTCGCTCCATCTGTATTCCAATTTCATTAATTAGAAGCTCAAACCTTGAAAGAGATATATATCTAGAATTCTCTTAATTAAAGAAATATTGATTTTACTGATTAACATAAAATTAGCTACTCGGAGCTTAATTAATTAGCCAGCCTCTTTCGATGAGCCTGTATTCACACACACACACAGATTCTGATGTTAATGGTGATCAAAGGCCATACCTGCTAACAGGCTCGACTGGTGCTGGCCTGGAATTGGATCAATATTGAACAATGTTCCATGGCCCTCCGCATCACTACGGTCTCCAAGCTCGTTGCTGTAGTTTCCTGATGAAATGAAAACCAGTTAAACCCTCAAGGAGATTCAAACAAATTCCCTTCATAAGCAAAAACAACAGCACACCAACAAAACAAAGGCTCAATCCAAAACTAGATACGGTCTGCTGCATTTAATTCTCTCAAAAACCAAATCCCTTTCAACACTGAGAAGTTTTAAATCTTTGGGGAAAAAAATCTGATGCTTAAATAATTCAAAAGGCATGCAGATTAAGAAGGGAAAAGAGCCTAGAGCTACTTTTGTTAAGGCTGAATCATTCAAAAGGCATGCATGCAGTGTTTATTTATTTATTCTTTCCTGTATACACGGTTGCTTTAATGTGATCAATTGAAAAGCAGTAAATTAATTACAACAAAAACAAGTTAGAACTTCTGTTTAGCTTGTGATAATCTTTTTTCACATTTGAAAATATGATCAAAATCAACAGGTTTAGCCTTCGATGAGAAGGTTTTTACTTTTAAACGGATAATTAGTGATAAGCTAACATCATCATGACCGACCGTGTTGTGGACAATCAAACCCACAAGCAGTTTGCACTGATTGGATATTAATTTTTTCATGAATTATTAATTACATAATATTATTATCATTATTAAATTTACAATATTTAAAAAAATTATATATATATATATATGTATTCTTTAAAGTAATTTCAAAAGTTAAAAGAAATATGAAAAGTTTGGTAACCAAACACTATAGCCCTTTTCAACTCAACTAAGCATAATTTTAACCAATACTTCACTATTTATTTTGAATCAGTATACATTTTTTAAACTGATTTTTCAACCTCAATCGTAAAACAATGTCAACAATGTCTATCACTCTAATTTATAGAAGGGGATTACGAATATGTATACTAAGCAAGTGCTTTGTCAGTTGATGTAAAAGTTAAGTACACGAGAATACTGTGCCACCTCTATAGTAGATCTGCATAGGTAGCTGTGTATTTTTGGCTTTAAATAACGTAAACCCTAAAATTTAAGAATTAATATATTATACTGAGTGCAAGAAATAAAGAACTAATGAATCTAGCTAGAGATAGACTTTTAATTTCCCATCAATCCAAAAAAAGAGCCATTAATGAAGAGATCGCATACAACAACCTACCTTCTGTGAGCTGAGAGAGAGAGAGAGAGAGAGAGGATCGTGCTATGAAAAATACCCATAAAAGGCAAAAAAAAGAGAAAAAAAGAGGCTTAAAATGGAAGTTGCGTGAGGGTATTGTAGGCCATGTCATACCTCAGCACAAATAAAAAGATATGCACGGCTATCTTTGATGAGATGTGTTTTTGTCCAAAACAAATGATTATTTTCCTATTTGATCGGGACATTGCAACTCGGTCTTGCAGTTCAATATATATGCAAGTCCATGCTGCATGAAATTTTAAGGAAACGATCCTTTTTATTTGGGATCTGGAGCAGTCCTGCCCAGGAGGCTGTCGGAAAAAAGAATCGGCGGTTTTTTTAGAGATTTCTATATATAAAGAAAGAAAGAAATGGCGGCGCTTTGCAAAGTGTTGATCTAATACGTTATATATTGAGTTGATTGGAAAAGAAAAGAAAAAACTTACCCTCGCTATCAGATTCATGAAAGCTAGACATCAGGTGTTCTGCCTTGAAGCAATCTGCCGAAAATTGAGAGAGAAAAGAAGAAAGGATCAGCCTTAAAGAGTCTAAAACGACACCATATTTTGAGAAAAAGTAGATGCCAAGTAATTCAGATTAGTTAAAGAGATCGATGATCAAGCAGCTGAGAACACCGCCACTTTTGTTTTTCTTTTCATATCCATTACCTAATCTGCAGGTTATGATTGGTTGGTCCAAGAAACCGGTAGCGCGTGAGATCCCTGACCGCCGGTGTGCTCGTTTGTTAGTGGTCAGGGAATATATATATATATAGCACAAAAAAGGACTGGGGGATAAAAAAGAAAAAGAAAAAAAAGTGTGAATATACGATAATCTCAGTTTACAAGAATGTCAGTCCCTTTTAGTTTTTTTATATATATAATAGCTGAGACAGATAGATTTTTTATTAAAAAAAAAGTTATTCAAAAAATGTTATTACCAGTTTTGCTTTAAAACAAGTTATTGTAAGAGCGAAGAATTCATTGCATACTGCATGGTTGTCAAGATTATTTTTTAAAATATTTTTTATTAAAAAATATATTTAAATAACAATTTATATTTTTAACACTGAAAATATTCTATTAATAACGGCTGTTAAAATCATTCTTGAAATAACCACGAAGGAATATTCTAAAAGCTAGTCATTGACTACTGATTAGATGATTGCGTGTAGGATAGTCCTGTGATTGCGGTGGCCATCTACTCGAGTTAATTCTGAGGGTATTTAAACCAAAAAAAAAGAGAAAAAAAAGCCTCTACTTGAGTTAATTCTTAGAGGGTATTTAAGAGGGTTGAGTTAATTTTTATAGTTCATGAAATTATTTTTTTTTTATTTTAATATTATTATTTAAAAACACTTTAAAATATATTAATATAATATTTTTTATACTTTTAAAAACTTTAAATTTAATATTATTATTTAAAAACACTTTAAAATATATTTAAAGCCAAAACAATTTCAAATACTTACTACTTTTAAAATGCTTCAAAACAAACACATCTAAGTGATTTAATTTGAGTTTAAAGTGTAAGATTGATTTTTAAAAATATTTTTAATTCAGAATATCATATTTAAGTGATTATGTTATGACATCAGCTTTTGCATATATTTTCTGTAGAGGCACAGTCACTCAATCTTGGAGAGGGGAAGAGTCTTCCAAACTTCACGGACTCAATTGAAACCCTGTCACTCTTGGATCTAAAATCAAAATATGCTAACAGAGGAAATTTTGCAATGACAGTCCAATCCGAGTTGAGAAAACAAAAGAGAGAAGGCTACATCTAACTCTTAAGGACTCAGATCAAAGATTGTCCCGGAAATGAGACCCATAATTGATCAGATCAGAGCTGTACCTGGAGCATCACGCTTCCTTTCGTAGCAGACAGGGCAGGGCTGCTTTCCGCAATTTGTTCATCTGGTGTCCGTTTTTGTTCATCCATTTTCTTGTTTCTCTCACCCCCGGCAACTTCATCTCTGTCGACGTTCACACATCTTCTAGCGGTGGCAGAGAGGATCTTGCAGCACCGGAGAAATATTCCTCCGCCTTCCTGCACATCGTAGAAGCAAGAGCAGTGGAGAATCTTAAGAATTAAGAGCAAGATCTGTCAGTTAACTATGGACAGGAGATGTACTCCTTACAGATGAACATGAGTATATATACATGTTCGGAGGCTTCCTGGATGAACTACCATCTGGTCCCTCACTAACTGTCTGTGCAGATCCAACATAAAGAAACACAGAGACATGGTACAGTGACGACAATGCTTTCCGCGGCTAGAAATATAGAAAGACGCGATGCTCAGGTGATTAAGGCATCTCGAAGGACAGCTTAAATATTAAGAAATGGGTTTTCATTTAAAATCCCAGGACAAGAATGCCTGGGAATCCAAGAACACAGTGCTTGTACAGTGGTTGCTTTGCGATGCGGGAAAACAAAAAACAAAATAAGGTCATTATTTAACAATTAATTTTCTCTATTCTAAAACTATCAAAAACATGTTTTTTTATTTTAACAATTTTAAATGAATACGAGGGCATCATAAAAGCATTGCAAATTGTAATAAAGTCATCGAAAGCAAGTCATTACGGCCCGGTGCGATGCCGTGACTGGGGGTGAATAAAGAAAAATAATTCTTTTAATAAAAAAATTATATTTTTCTTAATTAAAATAATTTTTAATATATATATATATATAAAAAGACCGATAGAATATTATATTAATTGGTGCTGGACTCAAGGAGTTGCCGACCAAGACTTTGGATTGAATATTATAAAGATTGACATGGTTATGGACATTTATGTCTTTTTATTCGCCGAAGTGTTTTTTTCTCTTAAATCAATTAATTAAAATGATTCTGGATATTTTTTAATGTATTTTTGTTTAAAGATATATTAAAATATTTTTTTTGACATCAATATATGAAAATAATTTAAAAATACTGAAAAAAATAATTTAAAATAAGAATAAGAATAAAATATTTTCAAAAATATTTGTGAAAGAAAATGTCAAAATTTAAAAGTGTTGATTTCATTTTATCACTCGAAATTTGGGATGATTTTTTTTTCTTTTTCGCTTGAAATTTCAATTATGTCAGTATCTCTTTTTAATGTTTCAATCGCATACATTGCTTTAATTTTTATATAATATTATAGAAATAAAATTAAAAAATAGTAATATTTATTTTTTAGTATAATACAAAACCAATAACTAATCGAGCTCAGTTTCAAATGATTGGAGTCATTTTCCACTTTACCAGGCAGCTGCTTGCCAATTTCTTTTTCGGTAAATAAATTTAAATGGTGGACCAATAACTGATTGATAAAGAGTGTACTGTCATTGGCTTTTTAATTTTCAACAAAAATAAATAGTTTTTGTAGAATATTGTGATATTTTAAAAAAAATACATGTAAAATTAATTTAAACCAAAAATAAAATTAGCTTATTAGAAATCTAATTGTCATTGAACATAATATTTATTCAGATTTATCTAATAATAACAATTTATTTTGAACTTGGATATGCAGAGGAAGAAAAAACATCATACGGATCTCGCAGACTCCATTTCCAACCACACAAAAAAAACTGCATTAAAATAAAATCTTTTTTTTTTAGTTCCAATTTTTTTTCCAGAATAACTAAAGTTTAAAAAAAAATTGATTTAATTTTTCCACCATGTCATTTTTTTAGGTTGCGTTAAAATCAAAGTTATTGGTAAACAGAATTTAACTATCCATATGTAAAGAACAATTTGATCTTTTAAAAGTTATTTTGATTTAAAATGTGAAGTGTAATTTAAAAAATAGATTAAAAAAATAGAAACGATATAAAAAAAATGAGTGAATGTCGCTCAATGCAATTAACTGTCTGTTTAGAAGTATGGTTGCGGTAGCTTTTTAAAGTGTTTTTCGTACCGAAATATATCAAAATAATATTTTTTTTAATTTTTTTAAAATTATTTTTGATATAGCACATTAAAATAATTTAAAACACATAAAAACAAATTTATTTAAAATAAAAAAAAATCAAATTTTGACCGGCGGTGCAGCCGCATTGGCCAAAGAGGCTCTATCTATCTCTTTCATTCGATAGAAGTCGTCGGACACGTTGCAAATTGTAATAGAAAACTGCATTCCATAGTGGGCCCACCATGTGACAAGCAACGATCCCGTCGGTGTCCCTCTCTGCTCGACCACCAACAAAAGACCCGGTGAAGATATATATAACCGAACCAGGGTCCAAAAACCGGGTTCATAAGGACAGCAAAATAATTGGGCAAATCCGTACGGACGGGTTTAATGGGATAATTTTATTGGTATAGCAATGTGAGGTTTTTGAGAACCAAGTTAACTAATCAAGACACCACAATAAGTGGATTGGTGGATAACTGAAAAGACTAGCCAACTAATGGATAACCTCATACCGTAATTTCTTGATTGTAAAAGCTAGAAATAGGAGACAGCTAGCTCGTTCGAACATGACACAACAACAATTGACAATTCTGCAACTGGAATCGAAATAGATTAATATAGGTTTCGACAATGCATATGCAAATCCATAATGATAATGGTTCCACTGACCATCTCTTCAGGCAATCCTTTTGTTTTCTCTTGTTCAATCTCTTAAATTGCAACTACTGCCTGAAATACTCGCAAATACCAGTGAAATAAATCCTGTAGAACTGCAATGGCGGGAGACCCCCACTGTCTTCAAACTTTTGGATGCTGCAGTTTTTCTATATCTGTACATGTTCTTCTGCCACCAAATCAGAAGTAGGAGCACAAAAAAGATGATTAATGGGCAAATATAGAAATAAACTTCAATTGCGAGGCAATGATTCCATAATTTTGCATGAACTTAACTAGATAGCGAGCCATATCCAGCTACAACATTAAAACTGTACCTTGTCATGCTAGTTCTTGAGGTCCAAGCCGGTCCGGTCCCGTCCTGGTCATCGTTTATCTTCTCACATAAAGCATCGATTATCACTTGCAATGAATTCTTTTTATTTTCTAAATGTTTAATTTTTGCTTCAAGCTGAATTACGTTCATGTTTTCTGGATTGCTGCTTTCTGTCGTTAATTGATTAAAACAATGTTTAAGCTGTGCATTTTCACGCTGGAGATCTTTAATATTGGAGCCAGTCTGCCAAACAAAATAATGAATAGTTATTCTACAGGAAACGAATGAAGTAATCAATCAAAGAGAAACTCTTGATCAAAATGTCACCAGGCTAAATTTTCTATTCATTAATTTATGACAACTATAATTGCCTGTACTGCTCTGACATAGGATTTCACCACTATGAAAATATTGACTAGAGAACATTTCAGTACATGAATTTGTTGTTTGGAAGAGATATTAACATGGCTAATCTTGTACAAATGAATCACCGTATAGAATCTGGATATCTAGAGATGGCAATAAGTATCATTAGGTGCGTATCCTCTGGGTTCGAGTTTAATTACCATCCCTATGAATCTCCTATCACTTGCTTGTTAATATCTTAAAAAAGATAATTAAATCAATAATAAAATAGCACCTGGTCTTCAACTTACAACAAAAGCTTACAATACATAGTCGCTGTCCAGGAGGAAAGCAGGAGCCCCCCATTATCCAAAGTCTGTTGAAACCGAATCTCATGGGGGCTCACCTCTAGGTTGAACTAACGGGCCAAAATCAAATGAGAATTGAAAAAATGAACCACGATTGGGGCTTTGACCTATACAGGGTAGCTCTCAAAACTTAAAAAAGTGATTCTACACATGCCTACTAGGATCCAATCAATTAATATCCTTACTCTAAAAAGTAAGAATCCAAAAACTTTAGCTGACAATAAATATTATCTAAAGAATAATGATTTTAAATTCCTCTCCAACACTCCACAATCATGGAGATAGGAAGATAAGTAGAGAGCCAATTACATTACCTATTATCTAAAAGAGCTCAGCCTCGGTACTGTGGACTGGACATTTATCGTCCGTGCGTCGCGCGAGTTTGTCCACCTCTTTTTTTTTTTTACAAAGGTCTTCTTTATCTATATTTTATGGTGATATAGACTAAACAATATATGTAGTCTACTGGTAAGAGGAGAGGCATACTCTTACCAGTAGAGGCACTGGCACGGGTTCGACCCCAGCCAACGCCTATTGATTTTTTTTTTCACTATTTTTTTTATTATTTATTTTTATTGATTTTGATGTTTTTTTCACTCATTTTTTTTAAAAAAATTGACATTTTTTATTGAATTGTTTCCAATTATCAACTCAATAAGAATAATAGTATTAGTTTTTTTCTTGATTCTTTTTTTTTTCATTGATATAATTTTATAATTTTGATTGTTTTAGCTGTAATAGTAATAATATTCTTAGATTTTAAGACTTCGATATTTTCATTTCGGCCCTTATATTTTTAATTTTGGATTTTAATCCCTTTATATTTAATGTTCATTTCAGCCCTGTTACTTTTAATTTTTTTAATCCTTTTATTTCTTTTAATTTCAAAAACAATCCTTACTTTTGTCCATATATATATATATAGATAGATAGATACTTAGTTTTGATTTTGTTAGGCTGATATATTTTTGTCAAAAAAAATAGTTCTTAAATTTTATTTTATATCTATGATCATTTGGAAATTGATATTTGTATTTTTTTGTTATTTCTTTTAGTTTTTTTTCCCTTTTTCCTTTTTTTATTTTTACGTCATATGACTTTTTTTACCTGACAATTTTTAATTTAGCGAATACAATTTGCTATCTACCAACTATATAATTCATTACAGGCTAAATAATTAATCAGTTTACTACATCAAAAAAGCCTAGCGCAATGCGCGACTATTTTCTGATATTTGTCAGGTATCGACGCTTGAAAATATATATAAAAAAATGAAATGGTTTTTTTTCAAATCTCAAATTAATTTAATCTAAGTGTTTTGAAATACATTTAATATAATAATATAAATAATATCATGTCACGTATATATAAAATAAATGAAAAAAACACAAAAATGTAAGATAAATATTATATGTATGCTAGGATGAACACCTAAGTCGAGTGGTTAACGCGTTTGCTGCCGCATCACAAGAGCGAGAGTTCGAATCTCTCCGGCTACTAATGTTTTTAAACATTGATGAACAATGATTGTCACTTTTCATTACTGTTTGAATGTTTTTTTAAACTACACTTCTTTTTTAAAAAAAAAATTCGGAGTATCCATGTGAGTTTACGCACACCACAACTAATCTCCAGCGCATCGCGCAGGCAATTCGCTCTTTTATATAAGTTTATTTCTTTACAAGAATTTCCAATGTTTTCATTTTTAATATTTTAGATCTAATATTACTGGAAAAAAAAACATCTCAAAAAAAAAGTTGACAAATTTAACCGCATTATCTACAAGTCAAATTAAAAAATATACAAGTCACTTCCCGTTTCTATTAGACTGTTTTTTTTTTACACGGAAAATAAATAATTATAGCACAAAAAAAAAATTAAATTTATGTTTTAAAAATAAATTACAATATTTTTATTTCTAATATGTCTGATATTTATTGAATATTATCGGCTAAAAATATATTGAGAGAGAGGAAAAATGACTTTGGATTTTTTAAAGGACAAAAATTCATATCAGTATTCTTAAATATAATTATACTAACTAAATATTAAAATAATAAAATAAAATATATATAAAAGCAATCAATTTTCTACATAGATAAAAAAAACCCGCCGCATCGCGCGGGTATACAGCTCGTATTATCTAATGTGCATAGAATTTGTTTAGTTTCCACAAGCCAACCTTTTCCTTTATATAGGTGGCTGCATGTGCTATTATATGCTTGATTAAGTTGTGTTATGTAGTGTAAAAGAGGACAGACTACTAAAGAAGCAAGTAAAATCTTGGTGAAAGAGAATTATATGGCTAAATAAAACTTCTCAATTAGAGCAATCAAGGTATGGCTTTGATAATAAACTACTACTTGCACTTGGCCCTCGTTAATCTTTTGAGGAAGTACACCTCCTTTCATTTCCTCTACAATGAGGTGAATTGAGGATGGTGAAACCAAAAAATATTTTTTAGCATAGCATGCTCTACTCTTTCCAAATTAATTTGTTGCTTGGACTCCCAACCATACTCCCAGTTCCTTTTATATTGAGTAGGAAGACAGATCCTAAACTGTTTTCAAACAATTCTCATCAGATGACATTTATTTGATGGATTCTTGTTTGATAAGGGATGAAATTTTGGTTTCCTACAAAACCCACTAGATTGGTCTTTTTGTGTTTACAGGACCCAATAAGACAATAATATCGGATAGAGGCCTCACTAACATTCCAAGAGGACAATACTCTCAAACAAGGCTATTCCTCTAGAATCTATTAGGCTTATAACCCCTGAATCCAAGAAGACCGAACCCCAAACATGGTTGATATACATGAATCTAGCTATTAGACCCAGATGGACCTGAATCCAACTGCCACCCTCGGATATGCTCTACCACCTTGTCAAACCTAGTCTACTCTTCATCAACCATGAAGACAAATTGTATATGATTTAAATGAAGGCATGTGTTTTGACAATGTGTTCCTTAGGGTTGGTCCTGTTACTGTAATTGACAATCCATAACTCACAAAACCTAGAATTAAGACAGCTTTTGCAGTGACTTGTTATCACTTAAAGTCTATCTCCAAGATGAACAAAACTATAGCTGACAAACAGATTGATCATCTTAACTTTACATGGACACATCCATGTCGGTTCAAGGTTATATAAACAACATTCAATGCAAAAAATCTTCTCCTAGAGATAAGAGACTCATTCTCCTTTTTAAGCTTTATTCTGAAACAAACACAACACAACCGCCTCAATTTCTTTCGCTCTCCACCATCAATACCAATTTAAGCATCAAAAGATCCACTAGAACCCTAAGAAGACTTGTTATTCGGGTGTTATAGTTACTCAAACCCATTCTTCTACGCCTCTCATTCCATCACAACTTTACAAAGACCATGATCTTTGTATAGTTTTAGTGAATCTCACCAATTAACAGTGATCACACCGTCTGTACAAACCTTGAATTTTAATATTCTTATATTTATTTGTTACTTGATTTTTTCTATTTAGTTTTTTTCAAGCAAATATCTTTCATTTCTAATCAAATAACAAACGAGAAAAAAATGCATTTTAAAATGCAATTTGGACATTTCTAAAATATAATTGTTAAGTTTCATTAAAGGACTAGCTTATAATTTTCAAAACTAGAAAAACTTGCATACAAAACAAAAAAAGCTGAAAGACTAAATCATAATGTACTATAGATAAAATCTACAAAAAGGACATGATAGGATGGTCAGGTATGGAGTGTTTCTGAGTCTGATTATTCAATGCTATATGTAGGAACACATTTTGAGGTTTTTCATGATTGACTAAGATATTGGGGAAATATGAATAACAACTTTGCCTAGAATTACATATCCCACTAAAATGAATAACCATGTCATTTGACTAAATACTTTATAACCAACTCTATCTCTAAGAGATTGCAACTAGCCGCTCAAAGAGGGTAGCAAATACATCAGTAGAATTGCTTTCACTACATCCTATCATTACATGGGGTGAAACCTTTGCTATTTCAGGTGACAGTTTACTTTCTGTAATCTTATTTTTCTATCAGAACTCTTAAGGAAAAAATGGTTGATTTATGGATGCTTATAAAATGCAAGTAGTTTTGTATAACAAACAGCAAAGGAAGAGAATGGAGAAACGCTTACTGATTGTTTTAAAAGCACTTCCACAACCATATTTCGACTATTAAGCTGGTCTTGTAACTTGCCAAATTCCTTCTCAAGCTCTTTCATCTCATCTTTTTGATGCTGCAAGGTTTGTACTAGCAGGCCTTGTTCCTTTTTTAAGGAATCATTCTCTCTCCTTAAACGATCATTTTCTTTGGCAAGTTCATCCATTTTTATCTCGGTGTTCATTTTCAATTCCTAAAAATAAATAGTAGAATACAAGAAAGAAAAAAATTACAATTAAGGAGAAGAATATCTCTTCCTTTTTTCTCACAAAATGTGCAGAAAAATAATTTTTAATTATCTCTAAGTAATCATTAATTTAATTTTTCTTAATTTTCAAGTTATTTTATATATTTTTTTAGTTAAAACATATTAAAAAATAATAAATTGTAATATTATATTTTATATATTTAAACATAAATGATTTACATAGTATTATTTGGACTTTCGATCAAAGCAAAAGCTTTGCACTCATTACGTTATTTCAAGGTACTAATTCATTAAATCAAAAGTTTAGAGGCTTAAAAAAATATTCCCGTTATTTTGGATGAAACATTGATGAATAAAACTCCAGGAGATACATTGATAAAATTTGAAATTTGAAGAAAAAAAATTAGATCGCCCCAAACCTTAATAATAAATTGAAACTAATCAAAACTTTTCTTTATGATAATTTTATACTCAATTTTTTAATTAATTTTAAGACAAATTATTCCCATAAGAAGAAGAAAATTCACAAAACAAATTAAATCAGCTACTCCCTACATCATAAATTCTGTTTTCACAGCAAAGAGAGAGCGAAACAATTTGACTGAATTTAAGTGAAAATCCAAAGAGAGATGAAAAGAGGGGTTTTACCTTACATCGTTCCCGATATGCCTTGTCAAGCATTCTTTTTTTCCGAGCTGCTGTACTAGTAGATCCAGAGACTTGTGTGTTGAGATTAGCATCAGTTGTTTTTGGAAATTGATTGCTTACTAGTTCAGCCGACGCGCTAGGACTTGGTTCCATGAAGAACCATGTATTCAACCCCCCTGCTTTTAAAAATTTATATGAACGAAACAGAGCAAAACAAAAAGAGATATTCATGAAAAAGCTGAAGCAAGCGTCATATATTTGATTCAAATTCAATTCAATCATAGCTGCTATAAGAGAGGAGGAATTACAATCTATCTGGGGTTGAATGAACTGCTATTTTTACTTACCATCAGCTGGGGAGAGTGTTTCTGGGCTCATTGCCCAGAAGTTGGCAAGGGCACCCTCCATAATAATCGTCTTCTGCAGAGAGATGGATAGACTTTTTTTGTTGCAAAGAAAAGCATCGAAATCATCAGCAACTGGAGCTACGCAGCTCGGTCAATAAATATTCGGCGATGGCCATTCGATATCGCTCGTCCAAAGTGGAAACGTGGCGAGTAGATAACTTCATGGGCCACGACAGTTGCAATGAGTTGTAGAAACTTGGATCGAGTATGAAGTGTTCGACTGCGCTACAGACTTGTACAGATTCGGCCCAGCAACGACGCTCTCAGTTGTTCATTCAGATTTTTTTTAATGAAATATAATTATTTAAACAATAACAAGAATTAATTCTAATAATTATCTGTGCGTTTTTATTTTAAAAATAATTATAAAAAAAGTATTAAATGAGAGATGTTAATTTTAAGAATAAATAGTATAATTATCAATAACAACATAATTTTCATATTCTTTTTTTATATAATCCAAGTGATTTAACAGTACGTATACTTTTTTTATGTGTATACAAAACCATCGAGTTAAACTAAACTTTATTTATGGCATTTAACTTTAACATGGCCTGCGCTCTCCTTCATCATCTACCAATTAAAGGATCTTCTTACAGATTAAAGGGATGTGTGAGAATGTATTTCAACATTGTTTTTGAGAAAAAAAAAATGATTTTTTTATTAAAAATTTGTGGAGTTTTTAGATCATTTTAATGTGTTGATGTCAAAAATAATTTTTTAAATGAAAAAAATTATTTTGATGTATTTTTAAATGAAAAAACACTTTAAAAATCAATCTTAACTACACTCCCAAAAAGATAATAAATCTAGTAGTAAAACATCTGGTTTCCAAATTCCATAGCCAATCTCTGCTACAAAACCTGTTACGAAACACCCCAATAGATTTGATAGCAAACCCCTAGCACCTGCCCTACCGGGATTATTCTTTCAAAGCTCCAATGGTTTTCATTTGAATGCATCAAATGAAAGAGATCGATGCAGATAAACAGTAGCAGAAATATAAATTTGGGCTTAAAGCCGCGGGGGAATCATAGAGATGCTTTGACACTATTCCCTCCAATCATCCAAAATCTTACGAAATTAAATATTTCAATCTCCAAAATCTTTCAATTGATGTTTAAGAACTGGTTATTCCAAAAAACATATGCAGCCGATGAAACTGCCCATTAAAAAAAGGCAAGAAAATAAAATCTCAATGTTAAACCAGAGACGATACAAGATGACACGTCCTTGGGAATTCAAGTTCCCAGTACACCTCCTCCTCCATCCATCGACCAGGTAGCTCTCCTGCAATTGTCAAATCTACGGCTTTGTTATATGTTTTCATTGATTAGAACTAGCTCCCTGACAGATAAATCATATTGATTAGAACTAGCTAGCATGGCAACTGGTAAGTAGTAAGCTCTGGATATTAAGATATTAAACGTTTGATTGATTGATTAAGCATGATATGAATAGTTTTTCTTAAGATAATAAAATCAATGTATTAAAACCAGATTGATAGAGCTGATGATCGGATTAGAAAATCGCTGAAACTCTTACTCAATTAGATTGATTGTTTAACAAAACAAATGGAATTTCGATACGTGTATCAATTATTGTTTTTTGAATTATTTTTTATTTAGAAATATATTAAAATAAAAAATAACATGAAAACACACACAAAAAATAATCATTAAAAGCAATTTTTTTTCAGAAATAGTTTTAAAATATAAAAACAAAGCCTCAAAGTGTGTTTTGTACTCTAATGAGCCAACTAACTTATAATAATTGATAACCCTAGTAAAATTGCATTTACCATTTGTATTACTTAAATATTAAAAAAAATAGTTTTGAATTTTATGATTTAAGAAAATCAAACATTTAACTAAACATATATAACCTAAATTTATTTATTTTTACTTATTAACTATATATTACAAAATTTATAAGTTTCTATAACAATAAGAATAATTCGAGTTATTTGAAGTAAAAACATAAGCAACACAATTGTTTAACACAAATTTAATGACAAGGCTTGACATCATTATTTTTAGATTAAAAAAATAAAAGAAATATGAAAAACAGTAATTAAATTTAAGAGAGAGAGAAATAAAAGAATTTATAGTTAATATTTTCAAAATCATTTTCAAGATAATTTGGTTTTTAAACATTCAAATCTACTTATATTTTAAAAATATATAGATAATTCAAAAAATTCAAGGGAACTATAAAGAAAATGTAAGAAAAAAGAAGGTGTAGAAGGCAGAAATGTTACCTTAATTACAATGCCTGTTAATTATGGTATGAGGGCGTTATCTCTTTGCACATAAGGCATCAATAATCACCTGGAGAGATTTCTTCTCTTGTTCTAATTTTGTGATCTTTTCTTGAAGCTGAATGAGGTTTGAATAATCATCGCTGTTAATCTTCTTGATCAACAGACTTCTTACTAATCGAAGCTGTCTATTTTCGCACTGAAGATCCATACTATCTTTCCTACTAGCCTGCATGTACGTAACAATTTTGAGTCTGTTAGTTAATTTGAAATTGTAACTTCAAGTGAAATATATACGATGACCTATATATATATATATATATTTCCATGTATATGATGCAGTGACTGGCTGGCAAAATAGAACGCATGCAGAATAAAGGAGGGACGTAAGAAGAAAGACGTACTACATGGCTTGAGAGCGCATCCACGACAGCATTTTGTGTCTGAAGCTGGGGCTTCAAATGGCGAAGTTCAGTGTTTACTACATTCATTTGTTCGTTCTGGGTTCTCACCATCTCCGACTGCTTAACTCCTTCCCTTTTCAACTGTGCATTCTCTCTCTTTAATCTATCATTTTCTTCGGTGAGCACGGCCATGTCTTGCTCATTTTTCTCTTTCTTTTCCTGCATGATATTCCAATGCGTAAGAATTAAAGATGTGATTTAAATAAATATATGATAAGACGCAAAAGATAAATATATATATATATATGGCTGCGTCGTACCTTGCATCGCCGCCGATATGCCCTGTCATACTGTCTTTTCTTTTCAGGATCCAAAGCAGCTGCAGGAGCTTTTCTTTTCTGCTTAGTAGGAGCTGTGTTAGAAGACTCTCCAATCAAAGTTGATAGATGCTGCTGGATTGGGACTCGGTTCACTCCATAGCTGTTGTCGATTTCATTGAGTGTAGATGTCTCGGTCCCAACTGCATTTAAGATTTAATTAGAAGATCAAAACCCTTCACAAAGACCTTCTTTTGCTTTAATAACTAGCTAACAAAGGGAAAATAACATAAAATCTGAACACGAGAAGGTAAAAAATCAGCATGGACAATTAGAAAACCAGCTCTATGGCCAAATTATATTCCAGAAGACATATTTAGGGTTTGTTAATTAGCGAAACAAAAAAAAAAATATAGGAACTCGGGATCTTGATGGCTTATTTTTTCTCCTCAATCATATAACATGTACCCATAATTCAGGGGGAAACAACCCTCTAATACGGCCAGATCTGACTCGATCGAATTTACTATAAATTCTGTCCGGAAACGATATGATTAATCATGTAGCCGACGCGAACCAGGTTTTGCTAACTGGCTACTGTAAAATAAAGAACAAGGACGGAGGGAGTTTTATTGCAAAGCTCGCACTTTCTTTTTCTAATTACTCGATCAATTTAATGCTCGGATCAGCTTACTACTATTGGGTTGATGTATCATATCGAACAGCTCTGTCAAGGACATATCAAGCTTATCGATTAGCTGCTACGTCCCTGCACAAAATTAAAAAAATCAAACAGAACTAGAGAAAATGCTGTCGTGGATGAAGATATCAAGCATCAATAACAAGAGAGAAAATACTTGTAAAGCTCGATCTTAATGAAGTTTGTTCATGTATACCTGTCAGCTGAATTAGAGAGATGAAGAGATGATGTTGGCGATATAAGCTGAAAAGTGAAAGGAAACTCGCGATATCGACGTGCGCAACGATGGTATCGAATCGTGGCTATTAGATATCGTGCGATATGTCACTCGATCAGCCCACCCATGATATCGTGCGATGTGTCACTCGATCAGCCCACCCATGATATCGTGCGATGTGTCACTCGATCAGCCCACCCATCAGTCTTGACCTTTTCATTTTAATAATTATTTTATCCAAAATCTTAAATGGATTATGATCTAATTCAGTTTGCAATGATCCATCTTCTTGATGGTAATGGAAACTTCTATGAGTTCTTTCCTTGACAAAAAAAACCTATACTGTGTTAAAAAAAAATCTTTAAAAAATAGAAAAAATTAAAGTCAAAGGATTTTTGTTGTTGTTGTTATTTTCGGAATGATTATTGCATGGCATTAAAAGGGCAAATTTCTAAAGTGGATTTTATGGGAAGGAATATTCTCCGATGCTTGGTCGTTTAAGAGATAAGAAAGAAAAATTAAGTTTTGGAAAAGATGGATGGACGTTAGTCAATCAAACAGCAGCTAAGCCACATCAATTGATCTGAATTTAAATTCCACCGACACCAGCAAAGATAATTATATTAAAAAAATAATATATATATATATATATAAAACACAAGCTGGAATCACTAAATGAATATGTTTATTTATTATTCAAGGGCGCCAGCTTTTGCTTTTTTTATTTTTTTTATTATTTATTTTAAATGAATAGTTTTTGTTTTTTATTTTTTTATTATTTATTTTAAATGAATATGTTTTGTTGTTTTTAGATCATTTTAATGTGCTGATATCAAAAATATTTTTTAAAAAATAAAAAAAATATCATTTGAATGTATTTTGACATAAAAAGCATTTTAAAAAGTTACAACAACAGCTCTCCAAACGAGACCTTAAAGGTTAGGATCTCAAAAATTCACCAAATATTCATGCTATTTGTTAAACTACACTTATAGTGTATTTGTTATTTTTTTTGTTTTTGTGATTGGGATTTTAAAAAATATTTTTAGTTATTATTCATAATTGAAATTGATGAAAAATTCACTAAATTTTTTCTACTTTTTCAACTTTACCACACCCTAAAACACTGATTTTTTTTTATTCATCATTTAGACCATATTACACCTTCTTAATAAGAAGGTGATTTAAAGATAACAAAGCATTTTTCATATATTATATGTAAGTTCTATAACATTTTCATAAATATAGAAATGATTTTATAAAATTTTCAAGATGGTTTGTATAATTTTATAATAGCATGTTGGGATATTTATAATTAAAACTATCAGAAAACCTAGGATTTCATTTGTCGACGCTGAAAGAAAAAAAAATCATGTCATTTAAATTAATTTCTAATAAAAATAGAAGAAGAAGAAAAGTTATACTTAAAAGACAGCTCATTGCCCCCCTAGTCAACCAGCTTTAAGGCAGGTTTCGAAACTCCAACTCCTTAACCTAGGATCCAAGATGTGTGGTGGGAAGAAAGCAATTAGCAGCGGGTGTTGGTTGAAAACACATCTTAGAAAGAGGAAGATGATAGAGCCACGTATTTCTGTGGCTTAAATTCAGTGACAAAAAAAGAAAATTAAAGGATGAAATTTTTGAAAAATAATAATTGCCGGCGCCAGTTTTTGGTTCTCAGATTCAAATTGAAGTAATTGCTGATCAATAGTGGGTACGTACCTTATCAGTATTGCTGTCCTCCGAGAGTAGTACTGTCATTATCTGACAGCAAAGCATGTTTTAGCAGTTCGATCATCTTGTTTTCATTTTCTAAAATCACCCACTCGTCCAAACTAAAACGCTGTCTCTGTTCTAGCTAGCTTGATCCGGCCGCCATAAAGATGCTACACGCAGCTAGTGAATCATGGATTCCTTTCATCCCTTTCTTACCACTGATCCTTTTTTCGAGCCTGGATCATTCGCGTTTTCTGCAGCAAACATCTTCCGATGAACATTCATTCGTACCAGAAGAAATAATAGTCGGGTCTCAGATGAAGATGTCCGAAGAGGTGGACACATTGAGGGTGGTCGGAGAGATCGATGCAGTTCTGAGGAATCATGGGCGAAGACATTACAGAACGTAACGACTTCTGACGAGGTCACCACGGCACCAATAGCTGAGGACGCGGTTTATTGGCCGAGAAATTTAGGTTTCAGATCTAGCCCACTGGAACAATCAGAAATCAGGTGATCCGTTGTCCTGATCAATTTAAACTGTGTGAGCTTCATATTGTAAGAACTCATTGCAAATGACAGGAATCTTTGACAAAATCGAAAAAGGAAAAAATAAACGTTGACGAAGACTTTGCATTTAAGAAAAACATTTATGGGCAAGTGCACCATGTGACAAGTCATAGTATATTAGCGTGGGACTAAAATACGAAGCGATGAAACGAGAAATTTATAATATTTCAGAGGTAATGATGAAACCCATCAAATATGATTTTTAATATATTAATATATTTAAATTAAAAAATAATTAAAAATATTAATTTGATCCCGATATAAACACTCAAGTATGTTCTTAATTGAAAGTTTTTGGTCATATTTTAAAATAAATAAAATTTACTCTTTGAGCGAATATGCCAATTAAGTTTCTGTAAGTCAAATGATAAAACTTGATCCAGATTAGTTATAACAATGTAAATAGGTTAGTGAATAAGATATAAGAGTTGAGTGAATTAAAACTTTATTTAAAAATAAAAATGTTTCTTTTAACATTATATATTTGCTGTGACAATTTTAAAAAAATCATTTTCAAAATCTCAATTTGGGTAAATTGAGACAAAATATAAGAAAATAATTTAAAAAATAAAAAAAGAAAGAAAAATATTGTCATTGCTATTGTTAAAAAAAACTAAAGTAGTGATCTCAAAATGATTTAAAACAATGAAAGGAGAATTCAAAACCTGTCAATTCGGTGGCGGGCTCAAGAGGGTGTTTGTTTTTTTGTGCAACTGGAAGTTGCAAAAAAATTGAGGGATTGAGTGTTTAGTAAATTATGAGAAATAAAAATTTGATATGAAATTCACCTATCTTTATTGCAGAACCGGAGTTTCACGGAAAATAACAATTTAAAAATAATTTAAAAATTAATTACAATAAATAAATATATTAGAAAAAGATCCTAATATAATTTTTGTCTCGCAATCTTAATTTTATTTCAGATGATATTTTATTATATGTTATTCCGGGATCGCGGAGACCTTCACTTATGGACTTATAATTCGTGATAAAATTACAAGTAGTTTGATGGGAGAATAAAAATAAGTGTCTAATTTACTTGAATTATTATTTATATTTTATTATTATAATTATTAAATATTTAAAAAACAATATATATATATATATATTAAAGTAAATTCACAAGTTGAAATCAATATGAAAAACTTGGTAACCAAACACTTGAAAACTAATTTTCATTAACCTCAAACTCAACCATAGTATTAATCAAATATTTTAAAAATTATTGTGAACCACAATTAAAATAATTTTTATAAAAATATTTTTTCTAAAACTTCAATCATAAAAACAAAAATAATATCAAACACATTCTAAATAAAAAAATAAAAAAGTTGTTAGCGTGTTTAAAACATCCACGAAGAGGTTGTCGCCTTTTGGCAACGGGTGCACCCACCGACTTTCGAGGGTGTTTTTTTTCTTTGTATTGTTGGAATCATCTCGACAAAGATTCTCTTTAATGGCAACACATGTTGACAAAGGATACCCGATTTAGGTTTGGTGAGCCATGATTTATTTATTTTCCTTTGTAATCTTTTTTTATTTTCATGTCTAATTCTCTAAAAATTAAAAAAATGGGAATCGTGTGAATCGGTGTGTATAATGAATTATAAAACAGCTCTAAGTCTAAATTCTTTTAATTTTGAAGTATTTACGTTTGAATCGGTTGTATATGCGTGAATATAATCCTTGATGTTTTTTTTAACTCTCTTTTGTTATATTTTAGGATTAACTAGAACCAAATTAAATTATCTCAAGATTTATTTTCAAGAGCCCGGTGCTCATGTTTTAATCAATTTCTATAAGCAATGGCTCTAGGAAATTAAGATTAATTAGAAATAAAACGGTGCAAATGAGAACAAATATTTTATTTTTATTTTATAGATTTTATAGAAGTTTGAATGAAAAAAATGGGATGGGAATAGAAATGAAAATAAAAATTAAATATTTGTAAGGATAAATACTTTATTTTTAAAAAAAGAATGATATAAGTTTTTATTCATCCAGCATCATCATTTCAATCACTACCAATGTTATCACTGATGTTGGTAATAACATTAATGCTCCAATGTTAATTTATTTGTTAATTTTTTTAACAAAAATAGTTCATTGAATAATCATGTAATTATGGCATTGGACATTGACTATTGCTATCAAGTGAGTTTATTTATTGTAATAAACGCATATAACATTTATTTTCTAGGCATATAACATTGGTAAGAATTCCAATACATATTTTTTGGAATGTGGGTGTGTAGATTAACTTACTCGCATTCCAACTAATTCCATGAGCCCTGAAGTTAACATCCAGATAAAATCTTCAGTGATCCTGGCTGATGTGAGACTTAAGCTAGTGACCTCTAGGAGAAAACCCAGTGCTGACTAGTTGAGCCACAACCCTCAGGGTTAATAATTTCAATACATGCACAAGCGCAAATAGTTGAATGAGGTTTTACTAGGAATTAACCTTGAACTTAACAATCTCTGAAGTGAAGTAAACTTCACACAGTTATTCATAAATAAATTAAATTAAAAGGTATTATTACAGCAAGTAGGGTGGATAATTGTTGATATCCCAGAAACTTGTGTCAATTATTGTTTCCCATGTTTTGTTTCATCAATTCCCTAGCAATAAGATAAAGATATATAAAAAAAGAGTTAGGAAATCCCAGTTCAACGGGAAACTAATTAAGTTTTAGGCAACAAAAATAAGAAAAGGAGAGAGAGCTAACCTCAGAAATTGAGTGAGTTGAGCAACCATGGAAAAGTTGTTGTCTTCTCGTGCTTTTAAAATTTTGAATATAAGACACAAGCGTTGTTGATTGTATAGAGTTTGTCGCCATATTAGGGAGGTTTCTTTGTTGAGTTGATCACACTGAGATTCAATATCTTTGAAGCTCCTTCTGATTTCCATTTGCCCATCTTTGATGCGCTGTTGCTGTTCACTTATCTTTTTCATGTCTTCTTTCAAGCTTTCCATATTTGCCTTTTGTTTTGATTTCTGTATGCAAAATATATGGTTTTAATAAATAAAAAATAATCAAGTTTTCCCAACATGATTCAGTTTTTTATATATGAAGTGAGCTTCTTTTTTTTTTTACAACTGATGGGGACAATGCATAAGACATTCGTCTTATGGTCCTCCATTTGAGTGTGGTTAACAAATACAGGTGGGTCTGGCCTAGGTTTGCTCTCTAGAGGTCACCATTTTGAACCTCGCATCCCTTAGGTTCACTGAAGACTGATAGCTAATCGTCTATTCCAGTGCTAGCGGAATTAGTTGAGATGCACAAAGCTGTCCTGGACATCTATGTTAAAAAAAAATACAGAGTGGAACCTTTTTTATGACCGAGAGAATCAATCCGGGTCTTGTTGTTAGTCAAGGTACGAGCAAGCTGACCCGAATATCCACATTAAAAAAACAAAATACAGGGTGAAACTATGTTTTATGATCTAGAGAATCAATCCGGGTCTTGTTGTTATGGATAAATCTGAAATTGTGTAACTGACTCACTCCACATATCATAAAAATAGAAATTTGTGGTAGCCACGTTGGAAAAAGGTCGAAATTACTAAGACCTCATGAATATAAAACTGTAAATTTCATTACTGAACCAGTTTTGAAGGATAATTTGAAGCGGGAAATGTAGTGAAAAGTTATACTTCTTAAAGTACTTACCTGAAATCTCTTCATTGTAATTGCCCGCCTCCTATACCTGACGAACTTGCTGCATCCCTCGTTCACTGACGACTCGGGCTTCCTAAGTTTCAGAAATCTCCTATCCATCACGAACCCTAAGCCTATTCAATCTATTCACCTTGAGAAGAAATCTTGCAATCTCCTGCTTGCAGTATTTATTTTCTGCTACTCAGGATGCTTCGAAAGTTTCATGGCGCACCCGTCCTATTTATAGCCAAAATCTTCCTCTCTCTTTTTCTCTCGGTTTCTCAGAACCTGCTGTGTAATCTCGGTAGCAACAGGTTCTGAACATTTTTTTCTTAGCAATTGCTTCACATTTTACGCTACACGTATAAAATAATCACCACTAGTTGCTCAATCTAAACAATTAACTAAAGAGGTCAGACGTATAGCGTGGATCTTAGCACTCGGATTAAAAGTATAATCAAAGCGTAAGAGAGATTGCCTTTTTAAATATTTTTGTTTAAAAAATGTTAAATTAATATATTTTAAAGAAAATTAACATCAAATAAAAAAATAATAATAAAACTGGCGTGAACGCAAGCTTAAACGGGGCCGAAAGAACCGGTAAAGTGGGCATTTAATAACCTCCGGCATTGAATTAAATAGTCTATTCTAGACAATTTCTTTTAATTATTAAAGTAGGAAACCTTTCTTTCACATTTAGATGCACGTATTTATATTTTATATTTTAAACATTTTCATTTGTTTATCTTGGTGGCAACAAGTTGTTGCTGATAATATATTTTTCTTATAAATTTCACACAATTATAGATAATTCATATAATATATAAGAGAAACAATTTGATACAAATCAACCAAGTATCATGCAACTAAAAAAATATTAAAATATCAATCACAGTTTTTTTTAAAATAATTCATTTTTATAAAAATAAAATAAAACGAGAATAAATCAATATTTAAATTGAAATAATTAATGAAAATGAGTGGAGAATAAAACAAAAAAGTAGTTGATAATGGGCCAAGCCAGCTTGGCCCTTAATAGAAAATCCAGGGTCGTTTAGGCTTGGATCATCAGAGTCGTGCCTTGTTTTTTTCTTTTCCATGAAGAGCGCGCGACATGCTATCCGCTTCTTTTGTCTAGACCAAGCGACACGTTGCCTATAGTGATACATAAATTGTCGTTGACTGGTCTATTTTCCAAACATCTTCATAGTACTTATGATTGTCATGTTATTTATTGCAGCACTGACTTTAATGTACTTAATTCTAGTAAACAAATTTAACTACTAACATTCTCGTCTCTTAAGAGCTTGTTTCTTTCATCTTCACGATTCCAATCAAATAACCGAATGCATCGGTCTTCAATGATTTTGTAAATATGATAGCAGCTTGTTCATTAAAAAATAAATAAACAGGCCATCCATGATGTTAAATAAAAGAATAGAAATATATGGCACTAAAGTTTAGTTTGGACCTAGACGCTATGAAGTCCTTGTTCGTGGGGTTTACCCGCTGAACATCACTATCAAACAGTACCAGGGAGAAGATAGGAGAAGACAAAGGTAGTGTGGTGAGTCGCGCGTTCTCGTGGTTGATCGAGCGATCTCTCTCTCTGATCGCCCTGACTCGACGTCCGCTACGCGTACCATCGCTCAAATCATTTCTCGGATGTATATAAAAGAAAAGATTCACGCGGTACGATCAGTCCAGCGCGTAGCATCCCTCAAACCATCCTCTTTTTATATACTCGCTCGCTCTGTGCCATCGATCCTCTTTATATATCGGTCTTGTCCGTATAACTTGCCAGTAATTAACGGGGGTCTTGTTTTGATCTGCAAATAGTATCGATGGATGCTCGTGGTTTGGCACCGTGCTCCTACCCTGCGGCCACCATAACTAGTAAGTACTGTAAATATCGTCGCTTATTGCTTATCCTATAGTGTAAATTTCATCACTGGTACCGCTTGTGCATGTTTTTTCTTTCTTTTGTGATTTGTCTTGCAACATCATTATGATGAAATCATGTCAAATCTTGACGGCTGGCTCTCAAAAAAGCGACCCATTTTCCGTGACTAACGAATTTTGATGCAGGAGGTTTGGGACATGTCCATGAGTAACGAATCTATTTAACTCATGAATTGTTAACCTGATCTCTTTGGTTAGCTCCATGTTATTTCAATCTCTCTTTAATTATACTTGTTAGCACGAGGTGTCAGTCGTATTCCTGGAAGATCACGAGAGCAGAAAGGAAAGAACAGAAAATATGATGCTGGGAAGCGTGGCAGGGGTTTTAAGGTAAAGAACACCCTACTCTCTCTCACTTAAGCTGAGATGAAAATTAAAAACATCTGCCCTCCCCACCTCCTGTTGTTGTCTTGTGTCTTGCAGAAAAGGAAAGAAAGGGCGAAGCGAGCCTTGAAAAGTCTTGGTAAACAAGTTCAACACTTGGACAACATCATAGTAAACCAAGAAAATCTCACTGCTAAATTATTGCATCAGCTGACGGTACATCTCTTCTCCTTGTTAGATTGTTAGCATTTTTATCCATTGATGATTTTAAAATAAGAATTTATCATGCACGCGTCTAGAAACTAATAATCAATCCGTAATTGGCGTTTGGTTTTCTGCGTGATATTATATATTATTAATGATCTTGCAGCTTGGACCTGAAGCATTTGATCAGGTGCTCAGAGAGGAAGCAGCCATCTCTTTTCCAGATTCCGATGATTTGGATGTCTTGAAGTTGGAAACGAAAAGGCTTTCTGACATCATCTCGCCATTGAAGCATCGCAGCGACATGCTTGACAAACGAGTTCAACTGTGCGAGATGATGTTTCTGTAGAGATTTGGCTGGATATTATGACAAAGCCTCTGAAATTGAAGATTTTTGAAGCTTCGAGGGATTGAAATTATTGGCAGAGGTAAACTGATTGCTTTTAGCAAATCCAGTTTAGGAAAAGCAATCAGTTTAGGGAAGGATTTGTTAGAGACTTTAGATGTTTAATAATGTGTTAAATGTCTAGAGTTTCTATTTGTTCGGACTCTATTTTATGTTATGCTAATAACTCCATGTAATGAGGTTTGTTCGGACTCTATTTTGTGTTATGCTAATAACTCCATGTAATGAGGAGATTAGTATGCTTACATTTGTATTTGACTTTTAAGTATTGTTTATCCCCCAAAAAAAAAAAAGAGTAGTGGGTCATGGAATATTGTGGTGAATAAAATAAATACGTCAATTTGTAAATCAGTACATCAAACATAATGAATATTAATTATACACACTTACTTTTAACATTTTTATCTCAAATTTTATTACCTTAGGTAAACATTTACGTAAATATTTTATTTGTGGGTTTCCCTTTTTTTCTCCCGCCAATTTACTCTTTTTTTTTTAATAATATAATGAAAAGTATAGCTATTTAAAGAATGGGAAGAAAGTGAGGCGATGCCGTCTCTTGTTTCGCCGCCATCCTCCATCTAGAAGCTCAATTATTGGAGAGAAGAGAAATCGCAAGGTATCGAGAGATCAGATCAGATTAGTCGCGCGGCTCGGTGAGGTTCTCGGCTGATCACTCCCGTACCATCCCTCGAACCACCATCATCTTTATATACCGACTGTCCGTATAACCTAAGCTGGTAAGAATTGGGTTGAAATAGTTTATGGTTTTGTGTTAGAATTATTGTCGGTTAAATGAAAAAACAAATTGTTGGTTAGTTTTTTTTCTTAATTCCATAAACACGGACATCGATTTGATATTATTAAGATGATTGATTATGTTTTTAATTTTTAGTTAGATCTCAAATGTTTCATTCTATCCTAATTTACTGTTCAAATTAATAAATTTACATATATTAATTATAATCCTAATAATAAATGTTTATCTCATGTTATTAAAATACCAAATGTACTTTTTTAGAAAAAAAATTGAAGTTATGATTCGTCATTTAAACATATCATTTACTTACCTTATTAAAATTAATGCACATTTTTATATCAAAATATATAGTGTATAAGTTATATCAGTGTTGTGTTAGTTTTCTAAAACCAAATATTATAAATGTATATTAGACTAGTGAGTAAAAATATTTAATTTATCATTGCATAGATGTGTTAATTAAACAAGCGACGTCCAATAAAAATATAAAAATTATATGTTTTTAAAACTATAGACATGTAAAAACATAATCAGTGACAAATATGTTTCCAACACAAAATATAATAATAGCATACTACCAATAAAATTAATTATGCTTAAATTAAAAATAATGATACTTACTTATTGAAGCTCTTTAGATTAATAATTTATTATTATCATTAATGATGAATCATTTGTATTTACAACTTCATTGCTCCTCGCCCGTGCACCTTAGATGTTTGTAATATACCTGTCAAGATTTCAGCATCACATTGGTTTATATGCAATTCTAAACAAAATCTTCAAATAAAAAAATTACGTGACTCAAATATATCTTAATAATATTAACCTAAATCCTGAATTTAAAAAGGAAATCAAAGCATGTAAAGGAGAAGATGAGAAAGAGTGTAAGAATCTGAAAAAATCAAGTTTAAAACTCTTTATTCTTTTTTTTATAATTAATTTTGAAAGTTGGGAGGTTGAAAAATTAATAAGAATTAATTTCCTCCATCATCAGATTTTTATTAGTCACCATAAATTAAGAATTGTATATAGAAAAACACTGTAGGGTAAATTAAATATCATATATATAGCCACTATATTATACCCATAATTTACATCGAGGGTTTCTTGAAATTAGTTTCTCAATATTCACCCGTAATTTATTTAATTAAAACACATTTCCAGCAAGTTAGAATGAAAACATGAATAAAAATACCTAATATTTGCCCATGATTTATTTTGGGAGAGAATACCTCATCTAGGAATTGAATTAACATAGTCGGAGATATAAAGAAAAATTAAAAATTCATCTTGCTATAAAGATAAATTAAGCTATTATCTCCGGGGTGTTTGTAACGGATGAATTCGTTGCAAACATCAAAGGAATCCGCTGCTAATATTAATTAGCAACGGATTTGCAACGGACGTGTTCCGTTGTAATTCAGGATCGCAAATTCATTTGCATCGAATTATCCGTTGCAAATGAATTTGCAACGGCGAATCCGTTGTAAATTTACAAGAATTTTCTTAGGACCCTAAGAAAAAAAAAACATAAAATAGAAAAAAAAAGATGCATGTAGCAAACTTATCCAATAGTAAATTAGGGTGTAGATTTTCAAACTTTTTTTAAAGGGGTGGATTGCAATTTTTTTTTTGTTTTTGAGAATCAGCCAATAAATAATTAAACTTTTGAAGAAATTTCTTTATTAAAACATGTTTAGGTAAATTAAATATCATATATATAGCCGCTTCTTTGGAGACTTGACATAGAAAACAATTTAGGTTATTGAATTATCAAATTAACTAATGAGTTATTTATTTAATTCAAAATAACTATTTTTATTATAATAGCATTATTTGGATAAGTTAATCATGTTACAAATATAACTAAAAGTTAATTGATAAAGCTTTAGATAGGATAATCAAATCACGAGTTACCCTACCAAAGTTAATTGAATTTGTTTGAACTAATGTCTATTTTTTGCAATTTAGATGCAATTCAAATAATAAGTTTATTAATTTATTTAAATCATATTTGATATTGTGGTAATGAATGCTTTTCAAAATATTTTTACTTGGAAATACATTAAAATAATATATATGTTTTATATCAATATATACAAATAATCTAAAAATAAAAAAATAATTTGAAGAAAAATCAAATAAATTTATAAAAATACTTTTAAGGCACAAAAATAAACAATCTTCTAATGTGTGCTTATAGCAGCGATGCAATCATCGTTTCATGAAAAATTTAAATGTTTTTTTAAGTTGTTTTTAGATTTTAAAAATAAAAAAATATTATTTTAATATATTATAGAATAAAAATAATTTTATCACTAATCAATAGACTTAAAAACTGTGGCCTCTCCTCTCGAGTAGCGATATCGTCACAGACGGTGTATAACAGAGGGTCCAACGTAGTAACAGAGAAAGGCACCAAAATCCAAATACAATATAAACCCCTTTATTATAAGTTGCGCCAAAAAGGAAAAATTAAAAAAATCATTTTCCTCTGGAGGGAAACCAAGAGAAAGAGGGAGCGAGAAAATGCCAGTGGCTAGACCAGAGTCATCTGATTCAAGGACAAGGGTCATCGCTCACGTTGATTTGGATTGCTTCTACGTTCAAGGTTCTGTTTATTTATCTATTAATATAGACACCCTCTCTCTCACTTTCACTTCCTGCATATGTATTCATTGAATTATGTAATGTTAGTGTCTACCTGTGATTTTCCATTGTTATTTCTTTTTTAATGTTTTGGAAACTGGGTTATGCTTAGAATTTCCGAAATGAACTCTTGCAATGCACAATTGGATTTTGTTTTTACTTTGTATTATCATGCTGCTAAATGGCGATGCTTTTCTTTTGGGAAAAATGCATCCCCTTTTTGTTTAACTGTGTTTTTTTAAAAAAAAAATGTAGTGGAGCAGCGTAAGCAGCCCGAGTTGAGGGGTTTACCTACAGCTGTGGTGCAGTACAATGAGTGGAAAGGTGGGGCTTTGATTGCTGTTAGTTACGAGGCTCGTAAGCTTGGAGTCAGTCGGTAATAATAATCTTCCAGTTTTACTGTTTTTGTTGATGACTTGTCATTTCGAGGATGGCTGCATAAGAATCTGATATAATGGATTGATTTTAGTCACATGAGAGGTGACGATGCGAAAGAAGTTTGCCCACAAATTCACCTGGTTCAAGTACCTGTTGCTAGAGGTAAAGCTGACTTGAAAATTTACCGCAATGCAGGTTCTGAGGTAATGTAGGATTTGTCTTTCTTATTTGTGCGAAAATCGAAGTTAATAAGATGCCTTCATGATGTGCTATTGTTGGATTTTTATTGAATCTTGCAGGTGGTGTCTATTCTGGCAAGAAAGGGTCGATGTGAGAGAGCTTCAATTGATGAAGTTTATCTTGACCTTACTGATTCAGCGGAGGCTATGCTGAGAGAAACTCCTCCAGAGAGCTTGGAATCAATAAACGAGGAAGCTCGCAAATCACATATTTTGGGGCTTGAAAGTGAGGTATGAGTCTTTCCTTTTGTATCTTTCGTCATTATGTTTTGGTAGGTGATTTACATGTAAGTTTGAAAGTTGATCTGAGAGGCAATTACCAATTTTTACTGTCTGGGATAAAAACAAATTTTGGAAATTTGAAGATGGCATACTGGGTCTTCTCTTAGCTTTGTCTTCTTCAAAAAGCTTAAAACTGCCATTTTGCGATGCCCTTTTAACATCAATTATGCACTCTAGCTTATGTTTTTTTGTACTTCTGAATGACTGAATCACTATGTTTGCTTGAATGGGTTACCACCCTCTATTTGATCTCAATCTTTTATGCCTGGAAAAGAATATTTAATCTAGAACTTTGTTTTGGCTGAGATCAGGACACAAATGATGCCCAAGAAAATGCAAGCAAGTGGTTACGTAGGAGTGATGCCAATCACCAAGACAAGTTACTAGCATGTGGGGCCCTCATCGTGGCAGAACTTAGGATGGAAGTCTTAAAGGAAGCCCGATTTACTTGTTCTGCTGGCGTCGCTCATAACAAGGTTGAAAACTGCTGCTTTTCTATTGTTATTCTTGCTTTCTTGTATATTGAATATGATCGTGCATTCATTCATTATATTTATGAATGGTTTATATAAATTTGTAGATGCTGGCCAAACTTGTAAGTGGGATGAATAAACCTGCGCAACAAACTGTTGTGCCCTCTTCATCTGTAAAAAGACTGCTTGAATCATTGCCAATAAAGAAAATGTAAGCCTTTTTGTTCCTTTTATTTTCAAATTGTGACAGGCTTCCTATTTGTTTTCTATTAACCTTCTTGACCCTTTTATATTGAATATAACATTTTTGTTTGCTATAGGAAACAGCTTGGAGGGAAGCTGGGGACTTCATTACAGACTGACCTGGGTGTGAACACTGTTGGAGACCTCCTGAAATTTTCAGAGGAAAAGCTACAAGAACGTTTTGGCATAAATACAGGGTAAATATAGATCAAAATACAAAGAATATGGAAGGTTTAAGCTCTTTGATTGAAGAACTATTCTGTTGAATTTTTATGACAGAGCTTTGTATGGTATTTGCACACAAATTTGAAAATGGTTAAAATCCTGCAATGATTGTTGCTTCTAGAAGGCTTAAAATATATTTCTATTCCCAATTTATACTGTATCATATTTTAGCTTAGAACATGTACTTTTCAAATATTGCTGTGCCCCCAATGTTCTAAACCTGTATGTTTTTTTGGCCATCGGTGTCTTGTCTGGTTTGTTATTCTTAATGTTGGATCAATCTCTTGGAAATATCCTTAAGCTTTATATATAACAGCTTGTTCCCATCAACTTTTTTTTTCAAACAATTGCAAGAAACTGCTGCTAATTCCTTTTTTTCCCCACATGAATTCCAGTACTTGGTTGTGGAACATTGCAAGAGGAATCAATGGGGAAGAAGTTCAGGGCCGCCTTCTCCCTAAGAGTCATGGTGCTGGGAAGTCATTTCCTGGTCCTCGTGCTCTGAAGACAATTGCTTCTGTATGATTTTCTTCGTAACCAAATGAAACAATTTTGTGCATGATGCTGCATGTTGTTGATCATCTCTGTGAGCTCATTGGCCCAGCGTCACATATATTTCATTAGGAGTTGCTTTGCTGCAGTGATTACTTCAACTTTAACTTGTTTTGAGTTTGTGGCATTTCTATAAACTTGGTATTCTTATAACTCTATATTTCTCTTTGATTTGATGTTGCAATTGCATAATACTGTTAGCCAAGTCAAATCTTTATTGTTGTGATTATTCATAGTCATTTTTATTACGAGCGATGAATTTGATTAATGGAGGGTTTGGTGTTAGAATCCTAAAATCACTTGCTAGATTTGAGATATGTTACTGCTGCTAAAAGTATATTTGTCATTAGACTTGCTGTGTTTCCACTCCAATGGAGGAGAAGAGCAAGCATGTATTTTCATAGTTATGAAGTAAAGCCTCAACACTTGGTTTGGTGGAATGGACTCAGGCTGATCAAGAAAACCAAGTCACTCCTGTTCTTTTTTTGCTTGCTTAAATCTTAACCATGACTTCTCCTTGACACACATATCCCTTTAAATCTTTTTACTTTTGGAATACCACTTATTACTGTACTATCAGTTTAAAAGTAGTTTGTATGTGGGCAAGGATGCATATCAAGAAACTACTTTTCCAGCAAAGTGAGCAATTGAAAGTGCTTAAGAGAAGATTTCTCTGTTCTATGAAGAGAAGACAGGATAACTGGAAAAGTTGTTTCCTGCTTATGTTTCTGTAATGAGACACGCTTTTTCAAAAAAAGTGTACAAAATTTCTGGTGCTATGAAATCATAATTGTGTCAATAACACTTCTTTAGAAAGGAAGCTTCTTTCTTCATTTGATTTTTCAAATACTGATTCTCTAGGATCTGCATATTCCAATTCTAATTGATAGCTGTTTTTTTTTTCCTGTTAAGTATTTTTCAACACACTAAGCTTAACAAAGAAGTCAATCCAATTAACTATCCACTATGTCCTTGCTTGAATATCTCAGGTTCAACACTGGCTGAATCAACTTTGTGATGAGCTTAATGAACGTATTTGCTTTGATTTGGACCAAAACAAGCGAATTGCACACACTTTTACCATTTATGCTAGCGCATACAAGGTGCATATTTCCTTTCTGATCTTTATGCCAACTATCTTGTCTATTATATGAAAAAGATACCATGTTTTTGTCATTAATGTGATTACCTGCAGTCTTGCGACTCGGAATCATATAAAAAGTTCCCTTCAAAATCTTGTCCATTGAGATATGGGACTGCGAAGATTCAAGAGGATGCATTTAATCTATTTCAAGCTGGATTACGTGAATATATAGGTTCACCTGGAGTCAAAACACTAGGTCATCATCACAATGGATGGGGAATAACTTCTCTTTCTGTTTCAGCAAGTAAAATTGTTGCTATACCATCTGTAAGTTTGATGTTCATTTGTCTCTAAACTTGATCTCATGTGTTTACTGTGCATCCAAAAGTGATTTCTGATATTTCTTTTTAAAATTCCATTCAAGGAATTTATCCTCTTCAAATCAAATCATGTAAAGAGGCTTCCTATGCTAGGAAAAGAATCTTTTCTGGAGTTTTCATACAATGGTTCCATGTCCTGTTTCTCCCTTCATTTTTATCTTTGCAACGTAATATGTATCCTTTGTGCATCTACTATCAATTGCTTCTAGATGATTATTAATCATAGAGTTAGTTAGAGACTTGGTTTAAGAAAAAAAGAGAATATTTGAAGCATCTGTTTGGATAAGAAAATTGAAATCTTTGAAAATCTGTAGGATCCAGCCACTTTTCTTTATATGAATGACTTTGCAAACAGTTTAATTTAATCAATCAAAATTATGGTTGAGACTAATAGAACTATCTATTGGAAGAAGCATGATAAAAACGAAGTCAATGCTGTAGTGGACGTGGTGGTGGTGGAAGGGATGGCTGTAGTAGGGGTGGTTCAGTAACATTTATTGTTAGAGAATAATATAAATCATATCCTGGGACCTTACCTAACAGCTTAACCTTTTCGGAGAGATGGTTCCTTGACACTTATTGGGGTTGGCAGGTTGCGCAAGGGGTAGTAAACCGTTGTGAAAAGTTATCCTTGGTGCTGTATTGTTAGAGGTAACTGTAATTGTTGTTGGTGTAATGTTGCAATATGTTTGTAGAAAATATTGAAGACGTTAATGACTATAAATATAATAAATTCAGCATTACTGGTGGAAAGTGTTTGGTAATTATATGCTTGGCAACTTTGAAATGAACTTTTAAGTCCTGTCCTTGCAAGGAATTTAAGGGAGAGAGTTGATAACAATTCTCTCAAATTCAGAATTCATTAGTTAATCTAACAGAGAAATTTTAGTTCAGATTTCCCAACCTCATCGTTGCTTCTATGTTGTTCCTTCAACTATGTCATTCAAAAGCAACCTTTCATAAATGGATTAACTCATTAATTCTCTTCATCTGTAGGGAACAGGTTCGATCACAAAATACTTTCATGGACAGTATACATCACCCTCTTCAAAGGAAACACAGGATACCTTTGTCAAAAAAACCATGTCATTATCACCGCTAGGTTATTACAGCTTGACACATTTCAGTTGTGCCTCTTGTATATTCTTCCATTTTCTAATATTTTCCAAATAACTCAGGCAGTGAAAGCTATTCGGAGCTGGAACCAACTGATCAGCTGCAACCTGATAATAATGTACCGTGTGTGGGAATTCCATGGAAAGAGCAGGTTTCAGTGAGAGCAGCTTTATTTCTTTATGTAAAGAAAATAACTTTTAGAATTGCAACTGTAGATTTCTTATACACAAGAATACTAATCTCATTTTAATATTTTTTTTTAGCGAATACTCTATTGTAGACACTAGTTGAACCTGAAAAAGACTCAAAAATGGTCTTGTAAACTTTTGGCAGCTTTCTTGATTGTGATGAAGTTTAATTGGAAATGATTTGCCCAGGAACCTTTGTACTGTTCATTTCTTTGAAAGCTTTTTAATCCAATTTTGGTGTCTTCTATTTAATATTGATGTGACATTCTTACTCATTGAGGCCCTTTAAATATAAATTTATTATTTCTCGTTTATTTTTCTGTAACAGACTTGGGATAAAAAGCATGTATTTACACATTTATTTTTGTAAATGTCTTAGGTATACTTCATCCAAAGAAATTTGCCCTTAAATTTAACTACAGCTAGTGCAAAGTGAAACCTTTCTGTTCCAGTGTTACTTTCCAAAATACAAACCTTGTCTGGGATTGAATATCATGAATACAGTTCCAACACCAATTCCATCTTTGAGGGAAGCTCCAGAGCCATCTACTATTTGAACAAATTAATTGAGATTGAATTGAGATATCAAATAAATAGATAGGTTTTTGTATTGCTTACGTTGTTATTCTGTGTTTATTTTTTCGGAGTATCAAGCTCTTCACATAGAATGCATTTACTATATGTACTTGAGAGCATATAATTGGGCTAAGATGTTAATTCCTTGCGTGCTCATTTTGTACTTTCTTTCCCATGTACAATCCGAGTGTCTTCAATTACCACGATGCTATCTTTGCAGGATTCATCTTGCTCTTCAACAGTGCAGACAAAGGATGGTAGTGGCAAGGAGCCTTTCCACCATTACCCTCAGGTGTTGTATTCAAGTATTCCTCCTAGTATACCAATGCTTTTAAATTTCCTTCCCATTGTGATCAATCTGTTTGTCTAGGAAGTGGATGTTGTTCACTTGTAAACCAAACCGCCTCCGCCTCCGCCTCCAGGGTTGATTCCACCATGCATACTTTGGAGCGACATAAAAGGAAAATAAAACCTTCTGATAAGGTACATGTTTGCACTTCTCATATCTCTACTGACTCACTGTAGTGATTGTTGCTTATTCATACAAAAAAATACAATTTTTTTTTGCTGTAGTGATTGTTGCTTATTCATTGTTCCTCAAAACCACCATTAGCTTTTGCTGGTTGAAACTTTTTGTTTGTGGACAAATGATCATTATCAATTTTTCAACAACAGCCTCATTCCCCAACTAGTTGGCATTGATTATGTGATCATTTGCATCATTCAGCTCAATCACAAACCAATTCTCCCTCAATATCGAAAGGTTTTAGATTCTTCAATGTCATTTCCATCCATGTTATCTTAGGTCTTTCACTTCCCCATTTCCCATTACTATCAATTTATTCCCACCAAAATTTGATTGGAGGTTATGTTAGTATGTGGATGTCAAATTTGTTTGTCTTTAATAAACTATTTTTTTTAAAAAAATGAACAAGCCTTTAATTTCAGCCCTTTGCTTGGTGCAGTGCTAAAAGCTATCAGCTCACTAGAAAGTTGTGTACTACTTTTCACCTCATACCTAAATGCTGAAGGGTGGGGGGGTAGATAATCCCCTTTTAGTTAGCCAGGATGTAAAGTCCAAATTGTAATTTAAGTTTCTGGAAGTGATGGACAGTTTCTTTTAGTGTTATCCTTTACTTCCATGATTGGTTTTCTTTAAAAACTCCTTTGATTCTGAATTTAAAACAGAGTAAATAATTATAGATAAAGTGGAATTAAGTCACGAAAAAGAAAGAGAATTTTGATCTTTATTAATAGGGTGCTAAATAACAATCTTGTGGAGAAAAGGAATTTTGGTGCTGCTAATAATAATTTCTTTTTGACGCCATCTCATTCTGCTGAGAATTATTGTTACATTTGATTTGTTTTTTAGAGTTGCTTGGATGACTTGGTGGAATAAGAATATGTTATTATAGCCTTGCTGCTCGAGTGTAAACTGTAAGAATTGGCAGTTGGGTTTGGGCCATATGATTCACTCTATAGTTCCAGTTATATTTACTCGGTCAATAAAAACTTGCACTCGACTAGCCTATGCTTGCAGAATAGGTGCAATGCATTTTCCCAGGTTTTTTTTAAAATAAAAAATGCCTGTCTTTACTTTCTTTAGTCAGGGTTTCCCCCCTTTAGCTTTCCTTTTTATTGTTTTGGAGCAGGGAACAATTTTGAAATTCTTGAAGAGCTGCAATCTCTCCTGCCCCACACCGAATCAGGAGAATGTTGAAATGGTTAAAGGTACTACAACGTGATTTTGGTGTCCTTCCTTTACTTTCTATATCAAGGCACTCTTATCGATAGTTCCATTTTCTAGGCTCTCAACCTCCAAGTTGCAGCAGCTTGGAAGAGAATCAAGCTGAGCTGCCAAGAAGAAGTCTTGCAGAAGGTAGATCAAATGATGGAAGCTATAATTTGGATCAAAATGCACAAAGGGCATGGAATTACAATATCGACGAGATTGATCACTCTATTGTTGATGAGTTGCCATCAGAAATCCAAGATGAAATTCGTGTCTGGCTCCAGGCTCGTCAGCAACCTGGTATGGTCAAACGTCCTACTATAATTAAACGAGGTTCTATTGCCCATTATTTCTCCCCAGCCAGAAATACATAGCACCATCTCAGGCGAAATCATCCTGTATATAGGTGTTATGATTTACGCATTATATTATGATTAATGAATATAAGCTTTTCTTAGAGTGAACATCGGTTTCAAAAGATATTTTCTGTGTTAACAAATTGGAAGGTAAATTGTTAGTGAAAAAAGGAAGATGTGTATTTTGCATAAAATACCATATAGCATATGGTAAAGAAAAAACACTCCTCAACCTCATTGTGACTGGCAAGTGGTATATGATCCTTATGCTGTGTATCATCCAAGTTTCTAAAACATTCTGATGAATGCCTCAGAACTCGAATGCCATATTTTAAAACAGTGGAGCCAGCAATATCCAAAACAAACAGAGACACTGCTGGAGACAAGGCAGAAAAGCCATATCCTGCTTAAAAGCTTCTCATTTAATACTATGATCAAACTAGATATAGGAAATGAGATCGATTGCATTGAACTTCGAGATTGATTGATTATAGCAACTACTATTAATCCACGAATAGTTTATGCTACCAATGGTAGGTGAGGTTCGAAGATATAGTATATATTATTCTCTAATATATTTCTTTAAGTGAAAAAAAATTGGGTTTGAAACTTGTACAGACTTATACTATCTCGTGCTTGATTTTTATCGAATAAATTAGATGTGAGATTCAAACTCGTAACTATTGGATCAACAAAACTCTATACTATATCAAGAAATTCTTTCACATAAAAATTTAAGTTATTAAAAGAAATTCAATTATATAATTTATATTATTCTTTGATAATGTTTCTCCATTTCACAATGTCTTTGAACAGACGGAAGGAGCATGTAAAAGCATCTAGGAAGAAATATAATGTTGCCAAGCCAATCATGAGCATAAGCACCACATTAACGAGGTCTGTTGCTCTCACATGCTTTATCATGCAAATCAGAAACCCCCGAAGGGCCCTGTGATACAAGCTCCAATTGTATGTTCAAGCATAAACGAATCACTCTCGAGTTCATTGCGGTTCATCTTGCGGTCCAAATCCAGTTCAGGAAACACATCAGAAGATATACAGATCATCAATGGTGAGATCGAAACACCGTTTTAGCTTAAATTGTTATTGTGTTTATCACCTTGTTTGGATTATGTATAAAATCACCGGCACCACCTTACGATCAATATTTTCTTTTATTACAAGCTTCATTCAAATATGTGGGGTTCGCTGCAAAATCATATCAATGGGTATTTGGCAATCAAGGGTTCAATTTTCAATATTTGTTTGAAATTGAGTTTGTTGATTCTTCCTTGTTAGAGACCGTCCTAATTAGATCCTCATATTTACTGTAGTGCTCATATCAATTACCTGTGATGACAGATATTAAGCCTGATATTTGTTTAATTAATTAATTAACTAATTCTATCGACTAAACGTGCCTACAAATTCATAAAAAAAATTAAAAATATTATTTTAATATATTTCTTAAAAAAAAAACTTTAAAGTTTAAACAACGGTTTTAATCGCACCTCGAAGAAGCTCTAATCCGATAGGATGATGCTGCTGCACCTAACAGGCCCTGGGATTTGCTTTTGGGCCAGTTGTCGGGCTTTTGGTTAATGCTACTGTTAAAACATCTCCGGTGGGAGTGTCATTTTGGAGAGACAAATCTTCAAAATATCACTTTAAATAATATAAAAATAATATTTTTGTCGATGTGTGCTCCAATGGTAAAAACTATTTTGGAGAGTCATTTATTTTTATATTATTTTAAATATAGTGTAATTATTTTGTATGTAGTTTAATTATACAATTAATAAGAGTAAGTTATATAATTAAATAATTGCTTTTAAAAAACCCTCCAACAATATAATTATTAATTTTTATATATAATTTTTTACCTTCTTATTGATGTATTTTTAAATAAAAACAAAAATAAATATTTTTGATATAATTATATTATTTTCTAATATATATTAGATTTTATAAATATATATTATAATATATAAAAAAGTGATCCAAGGTGGGGCTACCATTTTTAGCTCTATATATATATTATAATATATAAAAAAGTGGTCCAAGATGGGGCTACCTTTTTTAGCTGTATGTACCAAGCTGCTACAAATATCAGCTCGCTCGGGAAGGGGATGTCAATTTTGACAGTGCGACATTGGAGTGCTGAAAATGCTTAAAGTTGTCTAAATATTTTTTTATTTATTTTTGGCTCTTCGATGCCAAATTTGACATGAACGCTGGAGATGCTCTTACATCAATGAATAAATCCCATCTAACTTGTGCCCGAAGAGATGACGATCAACTGCTTGCACTCCAAGTATTTTAGAGTTGCCGACTTCAACAGATATCATTTTGTGGCGGTGCCCTCGGTTTATAAAATGCTAGTTCCTTGCAGCAAGAGAGATGATGATCGATGGCTCCAAGCAAGCACCAGAAATCAATCATGAGTCATTCTGGAGATTGTAAGGTATCGATATTTTCACTATGTATTCGTCGTTGCGATCTCTGTTCTTGAAATTCCAATTAATATGTGATTTCCCCCCTTAATATGTCTATTTGCTGAACACGTAATTCACAGCAAAGAAGGGTGGATAGGAAGATAAAGAGACTAAAAGCAGAGATGGCAGAGATTAGTAAGCAGCAAAAAGGCATCAGGCAAGGGCAAAAGGAAATAAGAGAACGATTTGAGAAGATAGAATCAGAATGTGATCAGCTCAAGAGGGAGACTGAGCTTGTATCTCAGGCGAGCGACCACAATCAACTTCGCCTTGATATCATGCTCAGAATCTTGAAAGCAAGACAAGAGAATGACTTCGCTAAAGCTGCTGATCTTACTTGCTCTCTCAGGTTGGTTCTTTTAATCTTCTTCTCGTATAAATCTTCGTTTTGATGTTTTATGATTTGTAGGTTTGTGTTAGAATGATCAAATGGATTGGCTACATGACTAAATGAATTATCGCTATTATTATTTTTTAAAATTTATTGATAAAATCTTTTTTTAAAAAAAAAATATGAATAGAAACAAGAAATACGTGTTGTTTGTTTGCTCTTTTCACTGTTCACACACCTCTTATTGCTATGGAAATCTTGGTTGGTTATAAATTGGAATTGGAAATGCTGTAACCTCTTAAACAATGCTGGTTGCAGGGAAATTCTGCTTTCCCGAGGGTGAAGTTGCTGTTATGGTCGTCGAAGATTGCTATGTTATACTTTCCGAATAGATTTTACTTAATGGACCGACCCGATTTTATAGGTCAACTCAATTTATATCCTTATATGGTTTTAGAAAATAAATATATTTGAGGAATGATATTTGATTATTGATATAGGTTCCTACATAAGTCGATATGTGACCATTCCATGTAATTTCATTTCATCTATCTAGTCATGTTTATCGAAATGTTTATCGAGTCCGATGTATTGAGCACCATAATATTCAAGATTGATCAATTGACACTCAATAATATTTTAAATACAGCATTTATCAAATATTATTATTGTAATTATAAATTATGAGTATTGATTACTTTTTATTATATGTATATAGATTTATTAATTAGCTCGAGATACTTTGAAAGCAAAAAATAATTAGTCATGAAGGTGTTGATAAAGTGAGATGTATTGTAACCATGGTTGTCAAAATCGCGATTTTGACACGACATGGAAGACGCTTCTGAAACTCGGATTGTAAAATCGTACCTCAAATTTTTCATATAAAATCGTAAAATTATAGCTAAAATCGTGTGAGTAGAAAAATCATAGAATCATGAGTAAAATATTTTTGAATACAACACAACACGATTATAGTCAATTGGCCATAAAACATCACTAGTTAAGGTTCATACATGATTTAAAATAACTTAAAAATACATTACAAAACAATTATGTCCATAGAATTTTATTAGGTAAAAACTAAAAAATTTAAAACAATTATTCAGTCAGCGTGCAATGTAAACTAAAATCAATATCATTTCCATATCCCTTGTTATTTCTAAGACTTGTATCAATAGCATCACTATTGAAATGATTTAGTACTCCCACTAATATCAAAAGTGATATTACTAATATTAGCTCCAACTCTAATAAATTATTTCGGTATCCGCACACGAAAATGATTTAAACACACACAAAAAAAAACTAAAAATAAATCTAAATTTAATATTTAAATTGAAAATAAAGTGTATAAAAATTAGTTTTTGTTCAAATTTTAAACCAGAGAGAGAGAGACCTAGGTTTAGGGGTGTGTGTGGAATGACATGGGTTTTGTTGGACCTGCAGACACAAATGAAACATGAATTATTTGATGTTCCATGTCGATTTTAGCAAAAAAAAATAAAAAAATTAAAGAGAATTGATTTTTCAACTTAACATGACAAATTTTATTGAATTGACTCGTAAAATCATGTCAACTTTCAAGTTTTTCAACTTAACTTATAAATTTTATTGAATTGACTTGTAAAATCATGTCAACTTTAATAACCATGAATGTAACCATGCTCCATTTATTTTATGGTGGACTTCAGTATGCTGAAGAGGATTAGCGTCCTGGAGCAACAGTAACAACAAATGATATTGTTTATTGTACAAGTGGCGATGATGTTTGTGTATCCATAAATATTTCAAGTTTGTTTGGTGCGATTGGAGGTTGCAAAACAGTTGAGAGATTGAGTATCTAATTAATTTTGAGAAATAAAAATTTAATATGAGACCCATCTATTTCATTGCAAAACGAAAGGTTTCATGAATTTGTTGCTTTTCATGCGTTGAGGTCAGTGGCGGGAAGTTGTATTTTAATTTATTATTTTTTCATCTAAAAAATATATTTTTAATATTAAAATAATTTAAAAATTAATTATGATAAATAATTATATTGGAAGTTAATCCCAATATAATTTTTTACTCGCTTTTCTAATTTTATTTTAAATAATATTTTATTATATGTTGTTTAACCTATGTATTTATATGCCTATACTTAGTGCAATCCTAATTTTTTATTTTCTAAAATATTATTTAATTATTATTAATAAATAACTATATCGATATAAAAAATATTTTAAAAAAGCAAACAGGAGAACCCAATATATATATATATATAATATAATATTAAAAAATAATACTAATTTTCTTTTTTAAATAGTTTTTTCCTTCTAGATCCTCGGGAGTCACGCCATTTCCACATGTCACTCCATAATATTCCATTGCCAAACTAGCACGAGACTCGGTGCATAAATAAAGTAGATTTTGTGCCCACCGAATCGAGCAGACGTGATGATAGTGCTGCCCTTTTTTTAGGGAATGGACAAAATCGGGCGATCTCGCAGGGTGATCGCGCGATGTCTGCAGGTTACTTGTCGCTTTTTTGAATAAAGCGTCCGTTGCGTATAAAACGTCTATGAAAAAAACTAATGATATTTTTAATTATTTTAATATATTGATGTAAAAAATAATATTTTAATAAATTATATATTATTTTAATAAATTTTTAATAATTTTTGTTTTTGTGAAACAACTCAAATCAGTTGACAATATTACCTCAAGGATAAAACCCGTTGCCCTTTTACCGTGTAATTCTTTATTGTTCTTCCAGACTCACTTCACTATTTATTTCTATAGTAAATTTAACTATTTTGCCCATAGATTTGAAAATTTTTATCCTCTAAAACTAGGGGTATTTTTGAATTTTTCATGAAATACGGATGATATTTCCGGATTTGTTGCACAGAAAAACAACACAAATGACCCCCGCAAAAACCATAAAATAATGATGTAGATATCAAAGGTTGTTTCAGTTTTTTCATATTATTTGCACAGTACATCAACGGGGATAGGGATGTATTTTTCCTCTGTTTTTTTCGTGAATATCAGTAGGTTCAGGGGTATGTAGATAATTATCCAATATTTTATTTTATTTTTTTGGAAGAACTATAGGCGCGTTGTTTGGACGTGCCATAGTGTTCCTCTCGCGCACTCCATTGAGGCGGCGCTTGCGGCTCTTTCCAGCAGTCAAAAATTCTCTTTCGCCATGTCAGGAGGTGCTTCTTTATGTCTTTTGTCTTCCGTCATGGCATGATCCAGCCATCGGTGTTCAGGTGAACGACGGGGATGATTTTGTGTCGGTCGTCGGTTCTCGGTTTTCTTTTTCCTGCCGCCACAAATTCTGACAGGTCCCTAATGCATGCAGGGAGTTAATTTTAGTCCCTGATGTTTTGATTTTGGTTTTATTATTGATTATTTTAATTGAAAATTTGATTGTTTTCAATTCTTCCAGTCAATTCAAACTGATTATATAACAGAGTTTTTATTTTAGTCCTTATTCTTTTGATTTTTTATTTTTTTTTGGTTTCTTTAATTTTTTCGATGCAGAGGTTTTGATTTCCTTTACTTTGGTCCTCCAATCGAAATTGGTCATTTATGCAATTTTTCATTTCAATCCTCCTTCTTTTAATTTGTTAATAAAATAACATAGTAATTATCATTATTATTTCATTATTTATTCTGGTCCCGATGTTTTTATTTGTTTCAATTTTATTCTTCAATTGAAATTAATTATATATTTTATTTTTAATAGGTTCAATCCTGAAATTTTAATTTGTATTTGTAATCATTTTAAAATTAATATTGCTCATTTTTTTCTTTTTATTCATTTTTTTGTGTGTTTTATGTTATTTTTATTTGTTCTTTGGATTAGATGATTTTTATGATTTTATTATTTGTGCAATAATAATGATAATTTTAGTGATTTTTTTTTTATTTGGTTATAAAAATCTGTTGCTTTTTTAATGATTTTTCAAGTTAATTTTAAACATTAGATTTAAAAGTATGAAAGAGAAGAAGAAGATGAGCCGCGATGAATGTTTTAGGGATAGAAATGAATGTAATAAAATGAAAAGGACTTCTTGACAAATACTAAATGTAAAGAAGCAAGATGATCTAACTCGAATGAAGCGGTGCGTATCAGTATTCCCACCGCCTTACTCGTTTATAAAATATAAACATTAAAAGGCCTTGACTGTATCTATCCGTACAAACACGGGGACCATTCACTCAACGAACATGGCGATTAATGTTTTTAATTTGTTTTTTTTTGCCGGAGATGTTTCTAACCAGAGGAAGAAGATGTATACGAGATTTCTCAGTCTTTTCTCGTATTCAATCACCTATCACAGGTATGACCTCTGGTTAAGATAGATTACCTTCACTATCAGCAAATCTCGCTCGCACAGATCTATCGTTCTTGTAAAATATCAAGGAGAAAAAGATATCTTACGGTGGGAATTCTACCTCTCATCCTGATTCCCCATGTTTTTCCTAGCCGGCTTTACTAGTGGGTCACGAGGTAGAAATAGATTTAAGCTAGCGAAGATACAGGGGCTGAGGCTACAGATTTAGCTGAGGCGAGAGCGCAAGGAGAGGTCGATCTCACGGTCGCCGGCCATGTTCTTGTCTCTTTACTAGATCAAGTTTAACTCGTTTTTTTCGTCTAACGAGTCAAAACATTGAGTTCTATGCCTAAACTATGTGTATGATAGATTGAATGGATTTGCCATTATCATCCACGTCTGGCCCTTCTGATCTCCATGAATTCCCACTCTATTAGTCAAAACATTGAGTTTTATGCCTAAACTATGTGTATGATGGATTGAATGGATTTGCCATTATCATCCACGTCCGGCCCTTCTGATCTCCATGAATTCCCAATCTATTAGTCAAAACATTGAGTTTTATGCCTAAACTATGTGTATGTGTATGATGGATTGAATGGATTTGCCATTATCATCCACGTCCGGCCCTTCTGGTCTCCATGAATTCCCAATCTATTAGTCAAAACATTGAGTTTTATGCCTAAACTATGTGAATGATGGATTGAATGGATTTGCCATTATCATCCACGTCCGGCCCTTCTGATCTCCATGAATTCTCAATCTATTAGTCAAAATATTGAGTTTTATGCCTAAACTATGTGTATGATGGATTGAATGGATTTATCATTATCATCCACGTCCGGCCCTTCTGATCTCCATGAATTCCGGCCCTTCTGATCTCCATGAATTCCCAATCTATTAGCCCTGTCTTCCAATCGCCTTGATTTCGCAAGCACTATCGATGGCGCGATTGTGCTTCTATCGCATTTGATCAATTGAATGATATGATGGGTGAAAAGATGGCGCAGTGATTGCTCGTGATGAGAGAGGCAAGGCAATTCATGCCGAGACGCAATCAACTCGCAGACCGAGCAGGTTCAAAATCTTCTCGAGGCTAACGGATGTGGGTACATTTCAATGCTTAAACTAATTTTTATTAAGACTAATTTTCTTAGACCAAATTTATTAAAACCAATTTATTGACGATGAACAAAAACAATTTACAAGAGACATTTGACTAGCAAACGTATTTTTGGGGTAGATGACCGGAAGATTAACTAGGGTTTTGAACGTGTCCACCAAGGATGGAAATTCCAATCTGATCATTCACCTTAACGAGCATCGTAACCTTATTTCTAGTAAATTCATGGAGATCATTTTATCGTAAGTTTTTTTATTACTTGATGTCAGAACAGTTTACATCACCATAAATAATTCCTGAACTAATTGGATATCCTATAAATTCAATAAACATGTAAGTCCACGGGACAGGCTGCATGATAATGACAGGCTGATAATGACTTGTTAGTCTTTGTATCAATTTATAAACATGTAAATCCACGGGATGATAATGACAGGCTGCATGACTTGTTAGTTTTGAATCCCGCTATAGGCGCACTGCGATTTTTTTTCAAAAAAAGCTGTCGTCTCGTCACCGAATGCAAGAGCAACCGCGCGAGGGGATCGAGAATCGAACAACTTCCCTCGCGATATCGTGCGATATAAGACGTCCTTTTGAAAAAGACGTCCTTTTCCTCCGTGTATATAAACCGTCGTGTTTCGATCGAAAGATGAAGGAAAGACGTCTTCGAAGGTTAATAAATTGAGAACCTGGGACACAAATATCGGTTTGGCAGCAAAACTACGCCACCCCGCCCGCCCGGCACATGTAAGATGAGGAACTACATGGATACAAAGCAAGTGGCGGAAAGTCCCTTTCTACGCGCAACTCGAAGGAAGAGTCTGGTACATACCACCACCACCTCATTTATATCCAGTGGTCGTTCATTTAACTTTTTTTTTTTCTGGATGAGATTATATTCTGTAAAATTTATTTTATGGGTAAGAGTAAAATTCTGAAGATACACGTCTCGAACTCGAGATTACGAAATAGGACTTGGCTCCGTTCTCGTTAATTCCTTGTTTATGAATAGATTATCTGCTGTCCATACTTACGAACAAAATTCTAACACATAATTTTGGAAACAGAAAAGGAAAAGAAGTGAGAGAAAAGTAAGAAGAAGCATCAAAAGGATCAGAGATGAGATGGTTGAGATAAGGGAAGGGCAAAAACGGATCCGGAAGGGTCAAAAGGAAGTAAGGGAAAAATTTATGGAAATAAATAAAGAGGCCGTCAAACTAAAAGAGGAAACTAATCTAATCACCAGGCAGAGCGCTGCAAATCAAATGAAGATTGATCTCATGTTTCAAATCCTCCGAGCACGAGCGGAAAATGATGCCGCCAAGGATGCCATTCTCACGCAAACCTTGAGGTTTTGTGATCCTATCAGTTTATATATTTGTCCCTTCAATTCAATTTGATTACCTGCGTGTTAAGAGATCAGCATGATTTACTAACGTCACCTTTTGTTTAAATATTATGTTTCAGGGAGCTAATGACAAGGCAGAAGATGGGCAAAACCATGGCTTGAGAAGAGAAGAAGCACGGGCAAGACTGGCGATTAATTGTGTTTCTCATGTCCCCGTCCTTTTGTTTTTTTCTTGTCGAGAAGCGAGAACAATGGTGTGACTTTTATAATGTAACTCGTCTACAATATTATTATTATTAATAATAAAAGACCTAAAACATCGGCCATTCCACTGTGTCCAAACAGTGACTTGGTCGTTTTTCTATTTTGCTCCACGCGCGTGTATGTTTTTTTCTTACACAGAGATTCTTTTCATAAATTTTATTGTGAAGAAGAATAATAAGAAATACTTGTGGCCGATTGGCTCGCCTACGCGCTAGATTTCCAACGCCCAGGGTTCGAATCCCTCATCCAAATTTTTTTCCTTCTTCTCTTCTCTTCTGAAAGACGTTCTGCCCTTTTCTTTTTATTATTATTCTTCCTTCTTCTTCTGAAACACGTTCTGCCCTTTTCTTTTTATTATTATTATTATTATTATTTTTTAAAACTATCTTTTTTTTTCTTCTACAATTCTAATTTAAAAAAAGTTATTTTCTCTTTTTTTTATTCTTATTATTTTTTAAAACTAGGATATCAATGATAATTTATGCGTACCATGACTAAAATTATACTCCGTGCGATGACAATTTTAGATTTTCAAACTTTTATTTTGCTATTGTTATACTAGGGGGTGTTGAGCTATTTTATTATATTAAATTTTGTATAAGCTATTTTATTATATTAAATTTTGTATAAATAAATATATACATTCAGCAAATCCTATAAAAATTATTTACTCGGCCTACAACGTACAACATATATTTTTGAAATTTTCAAATTAAATGATTTTTCCAGCTAATAATTTTTTATTTTGTTTTATCATCTCTTATAATTTTTGATGTGCTCTTTCATTTATTTTTTTATTGGTTTTATTGCTATTATTTTCAAGTTAGATTAATTTTTCCCCTGATAATTATGTTTTTTTTTTTTAAATAGTATGATTTTTTTTCTTTTATTTATTTCTATTCTTTATTCATCATTAACACAATAATAATAATAATAATAATAATAATAATAAGATTAATAATAATAATAATAATATATTCTTTTTCTTGGTTACTCTTTTGTTAATGTTTATGAGTATTTTTTCTTTCAGGATAATTTGATAATTTTTATTATTTTTGCAATAATAGTAATAGTCATTTTGTATCTAATATTACTGGGGATAAAACACAATTCAAGAACAAAAAATAGATAAATTTATCTAGATTATCTACAATTAAAAAACGATACAAGTCACTTTTGTCTCGATTATACTGTTCATTTGAAATGACAAACAAATCATTATTATATAATATTTATTGCATATTGTTGCCTAAAAATGTATAAAGAGAAAAAAAAATAACCTCGGATTTTCTGTAGGAAAAAAAAATTATATCAGTATTATTAAATACATTTAATATAATAATATGATAAATAAATCTTATAAAAAATACAACTTAAAAAAACAAAAGGTAATCAAATTTGCTTATATTATCTACAATTAAAAAATATACAAGGCACTTTCCATTTCGACTATACTGTTTTTTTTTTAGACGGCAAATAAATTATTATAGCATGCAAAAATTTTATAGTTCTTTTTTTAAAATATTACAATATTTGTATTTATAATGTGTCATATCTAATATTACTGGGGAAAACATGCAACTCATATTTTTTTTAGAAATTTATCTAGGTTATCTACAATTAAAAAACTATAAAAATCACTTCCCATTTCGAACACACTGTATAATATGTGAGACTAAGTATATGTGTTTAATATTTATTTAATATTATCTCCTAAAAATATATAAAGAGAAAAAAAATAACTTATGATTTGTTGCAAAAAAATTAATATCAGTATTCTTAAATATATCTAATATAATAATATGATGACCAAGTCTTATAAAAATAATTTGTCTTTGAATTTAAATTTATATTTTAGACTTTTTTTTTTCTTTTAAGAAACGGTAACCTTTTTCACATGATTTTTTATTTTTTACTGTCCAAGTCAGTTGTTCTTTTTTAAGAGTTTTTTTTTAAACCAGAGTATCCATTACAACAAATCTCTAATGAGTCATTTCACCTTCTTAGCAATTTTTCTAACAAATTTTATCAAAAAATTTCTAGCAATAACAACATTCAATCACATTTTGGTTGAAAAAAATCACTTTTAACGAATTTTATCAATTACAATTATACTAATTAAATATTAAAATTACAAAATAAAATATTTATAAAATCAATTAATTTTCTACGTGGATAAAAAAACCCAGCGAAACGGGCAAATTAGTTCGTTATAGCTATAATAAAATCACTTTTCTACTTTTTGTGTGGATAAATTATATTGTTGGAAATAATTTTATTTTTATATAATGATTCTAGTACGTATAGTCATACGTTATATTATATTTGTTGTTTTTATTTTATTCAGATAATTAAATATATTGATCTTTTTTAGTTATTGTTTGGTCGAGTAAAAACAAATAAACAAAACATAATAGATTACCTACTATACAAATGACATATCTCTTTAGTGCGTTTCTTTCTACTATCCATCATTTCACAATTAATTATAGATTATAATAGTATTTTTGACGCAACAAAAAAACATAATAAATACGATCCATATCTATATTTCATAAATAATTCTGGGATGAGATAAACTCGCAAAAAAAAATAAAAATTTATTCAATAATTCAATGAGTTTGGCCAAAGGCTTACAACTATATTTAAAGTAGAAACACTAGCTTTAACCCTTGTTGGACAAGTAAATAACATTAATTATTAAAAATTACCAAAAATAGCAAAATTGAGATGAATATGAAAATTGAAAATGCTAAAAATGCTGAGTAAGCTAGAATTGATGGAAGTCGATTCGGACTTGAAAATTAAGGTTATGCTAAAATAAAACTTTTCTAAAATGAAAAAACAATGATTTTAAGGCCTAAACGACGGAATTTGACCAAAAAAACTGTATGCTTCAATAGCAAAACTGTCTAATTCCGGAAATCCCGAGACGCGTCAGCTAGGTGAGTTTAATGTCATTCCAACTCCAACGCTTGGTCTGCTGAAAAATTCAATTGCCTTTGAATTTTGAATGTTCTCTCTTGAGCATATATGTCTTTACCACTTGTTCTACATCAGTCTCCTCCACTTGAAAGGAGCTCGACCTCGAGTTAGGTTCGGGATAAAGGAGTTCCTCTGCATGATACTAGAACAGATCCGCAACATTAAAAGTCTTGGAAATTCCCATGGGAACCTCTCTTTGCACAAAAATATCATCACTGAATCTAATTCCTCAAAAACTTTGTGACGCCAGTGCTTATCTGCAGATGCCTTGTATTTTGCATTTGTCTCTTCCAGCTTATGCGTCACCTCTTCATGCACAACTTGGGCTTGTGTAGCTATATTTTCTGCAATAAGATTAAATCCTTGACCCTTCCTAGATAAACGAATAAAGTCCATAGTATGCTTTGGTGACGACATATATATCACAACAAAAGGAGCTTTCCCTGTTGCACTATGAACAACACTGTTCTAAGCAGACTTGGCCCATGGTAATACATGATCCCACTATTTTAGCTTATTTCCACAAATGCTAAGAACCAGATTTTCCAGGTTCTATTCGTCATCACTGTTTGTCCATCAGTTTGCGAATGTGTAATAATACTACGGTTCAATGAGATGTGAAACGTCTTTCATAAAGTCACGAAAAAATTACTAAAGAACTTCTTGTCACGATCAGAGATAACTGACTGTGGTAATCCATGAATGGCAAAGGTGAACATGGGCAAAACCATGGCTTGTGAAGCATGGCCAAGATTAGCGATTAACCGTGTTTCTCATGTCCCCGTACTTTTGTTTTTTTCTTGCCGAGAAGCGAGAACAATCGTGTTGCTTTTATAAGGCAACTCATCTACAATATTATTATTATTATAAAACTACTTCTGTTTTGGAAATAATTTTATTTTCATTCTAATGCGTTCTATTTGACAAATAAACAAAACGTAATAGAACGCCTATGATCTACCATATCACAAGTATATAATAATGAGATGAAGATGAAAGTGGCTCGTCGTCTTCATCTCACAATAGACATCTGATAACCCAGATGCCACTTTACGTTCTTTTGGCTCCTCTCTCCACAATAGACATCTGATAACCGAGATGATTATTTAATATTTTTTTTATTTTTTACAGATTCATAAAACTATCATGATTTTTTATTATTACAGCTTGCTTAATTATTATTATAAATACCAGCTTTTTTTTTCTGCCTCATAAACTAATATATATCTTTTTCTTGCTTCCTCGATCAACCATTAACATTGCTACACCATTAACAAGATATCAATGAATTAATTAATTTTAATAAATTACAGGAGGAATTAAGTTATAATTATCGAAAAGTCGGAGTCGTGCCCTAAAGTGAAAAATCACGCGACGTCCTTTCGAGTCGCGCGAGGAATTAAGGGTAGTCGAACGATTTCTGGGCGTATGATGGGGTGGCGTGGGCACACTTGTCTTTTTCTTTTTAAAAAGACGTTCCACCTCTCAAAGTGATCTCACGATACCACGGGCGACGTCCTGCGATGCCAGACAGTTTGAAGAACCGCCCAACAATCCAATCCGGATGTAAGAATACCGACATCGATAGTTGTTGACTTATTGGTGTAGTATGCAAATATAATAATAAAAAATATTATATTTGAAAATTTGAATTAAACATCAGTAGCGAGATTAATTTTTTCAATCGGTTTTAATATTTGTTTAATTTAAATCAAAAAATATTTTTTGCATGAACAATCACATAGTTTTATTAACCGTAATAACGCTAACTTATATAATATTTTTTAATGATATTTTAAGTTTATATAAACATATTACTACACAAAAAATACATAAAAGATAGACATGTTTTTTTTATTCAGAGATTGAGAAAGAAAGTATATTTATATTCTAAATTATTGTCAACGTGTATAGCAAATAAACATTTGAAAACTTTTGTTTCTATTAAACATCTTAAAAACAATATTTTCAAGTGTCGAAAGATTTGTTTGTATTTTATATAACAATTAGTAGACGATTTGGTTCATATAAACCTATATATAACGAGAGGCGGTGTGGGACAGCAGTTGCGAGGAAAAGGAAAAGAAAAACTAGTTCCTGCGAATGGCTGCCGCCTCAGGTTTGATCTGCATCACAGGCAGACATTTCAAAAAAAAGTTCGGCTTCACACTTCACAAAGCCATCATCGTGCGAAAGTGTAAGATCCATCGACATCCCTCCCGAGGTGTCGCACATATGAAACGCTATTATTGACTACTTTTTTCTTCTTCTAATGTTCGTGACAAGCCAAATTTATTGCGAGGGGCCCATAGGAAGAAAATACGAAGAGTGGAGAACCTTTCATTCTTTATCATCATCATCATCTGACCTGTGTTCCCTGAAGTTTCCTTCACAATATATATATATATATATATATATATATATATATATATATTATTGCTATATAATAAATACTTAGCTAAACTTAACATCACCTAGCAAAGCTCACACGCATATGCAGGTTGATCATGAAGAACAGACTTTATACAAAATTAGCAGGGCGGAGGACTTCTCTCGAAGCAACTCACCGAAAACGTCCGGTATAATTTCGAAGTGCATGCCCTTCTTCATTAATGACTTTGTGTTGACTCTTGGTTCTGAAAGAGATTTTAGTTGGTTTTCTGTTAAATAAAGTAGTTTGTTCTGTTAAGTCTGTTAAAAGGATAAGGTCCACGTGTGTTTAGTTTGTTTAGTTTCTTAAAACAGTTCAAATATTGGATATAAATTGAATGTAAAGCCAATATTAGTTTTTCATGTTCTTGAATATAGAAGTAGAATTTCTGAATTTGCAGATACCCAGTAATCTGCTCTCATTCTTGAAACTCCTCTGTACGAAACCTCTCTTGATCATCAAGACTCAAAACTCAAAACATTTCACAAACCTTTATCAGATTACACAGAATTAATACTACTTTACAGGTTCTTCATCAGATTGTATCAAATTGTGACTCTCATTTTCTCTCTTGCTTTTAAAGTCTGACAATTTAAATATTACTTGAAACAGAATAATGACAAGAAATTAAGCTGGAGCGTCAAAAGGATAGGAGCGGACATGGTTGAGATCAGCGAGGGACAAAAACGAATAAGAGAGGGACAAAAGGAAATCAGGAAAAGAATTCAAGAAATAATCGAAGAGGGCGCCAAACTGAAAGAGGAAACGAATGCAATCTCCAAGCAGAGTTCTGAAAATCAACTCAGGCTTGATCTAATGTTTCAAATAGTAAAAGCAAGAGCAGAGAAGGATCATGCCAAGGACGCCTTGCTCACTCAAACCTTACGGTTTGTCATCCTCAAAATCCCTGTGTCTTGTGTTTAGTTGTATTCCTGGTCGGCAAGACGAAGTTCTTTCATGTAGGAGACGAGGGATATATCATATTAAAAACTGTTTTAAAACTAGAAGACGTCCAAGCGATGCACGTTAATTTTCTTTTCTTAGTGGTTGAATGCAGATGATAGATATGATTTAACTAACTGAAGGTTTCTTTGTTTCAGGGGTCTGATGCGAAAAAGCAATCCTTCCGAGGAGAAACAAGAAGAAAAATATTAATTAACCATGTTGATTATGAGTTGTAGATGTTTGTGAAGGACAAATCATGAGAACGATAATAATATATATTTTTTAATAGGATATCCGGATCGGTTTATTCCACGTAAAAAAAAAGTTACATGGCACAGAAAAATATGTCATGAATTCAGATTCGATGAAATGAAAACTCTTGCACACCTTGGTCATTGTTTTTTAAGAGAGAATGAGAACAAAGAATCGTGGGCTGCGTTGCATGGCTGCAAGGAGCAAAAAGAAACAAGTTTTGGTGTTTTGTTTACAGTTATTGTGTGCTTTGGAATATTGTTTAGTTGAGTGTCTCATAAATATATAAATATCAGAAATTTTATGATTTGTCTTTATAATATTTTATAATTTTAGAGATGATTCTAATTTTGAGATTATATTTTTTTAACTTTGTGTTTGTATTGTATAATCAGTATAACTCCGAAATGGCAAGTCAAAACACTCCGAAATCAAAACGTTTGGTGCTAATAAAAAAACCAAAATGACAACTAAAACAGTATTAATAACCTTAATCGTAAGTGATGGAATATTGACTGAATTCTTGGGCTACCTTAGTCGTTTTAACGCTAGAAAAAAAAAACAAAAGAAAAGCCTTCAAGAAAACCATTAGTATTAAGTATATCTCACTGTGGTATTGTTCATGCAGCATGCAGCACTCTAGATTGTGCTGTGTATTTTTATATAATTAATTTTGATTCTCAACTTTTTATTTTGTGCAGACTTGTACTAATTGAAAATCAACTGCTTTTGAATTTTTAATCAAGGTTAAAATAAAATAAAAAAACAGGTGACCAAAATGAAAAAAAGACACTAAACATATATCTAGTTAAAATAGATATATTGCCCTATAATTTTAATGAAAATTACACTTACAACCTTAATATTTCAAAATAATATAATTTATAAAATTTAGATCACATCATTTTAACAAAATCAATTTTGATATAAAAGTTCATTTGCAGTACTGTCCATTTCCTAGTTAAAATAGAAGAGATAAGTGTTGTTAAATTCCAGCGATGAGAGAGAAAGTCACTACTGCTCTATTTTGGGCCCACCAAATTGGGTTCTTTTGGTATGAACAAGTTCCTTAAGATGAAAGGGACTTCATGATGGTTGTCTGGGGTCTCACTGTTGCATAAAAAAACAAATCTAAGTCGGCAAAGTCAAAGCTAATCCAATTGATTATGGATATTTAGAGTCAATATAGAGTTTTTTTGGGTATTTATAGGAAGCTCATGAGGTGTTTCAGGTTGAAAGGACTGAAAAATAAGGTTTTATGGGCAAAAGAGTCTATTCCTTGATTTTTCAGCCACCATTATGGTGATCGGGATTTGGCCTTGTAGACAAACACATCGTGTACCTTGGCGGGTGATATTTTAAAAAAAAGAAAACAAGCCCAGGTTGTGAAACTGGGCTTGAAGGCCCGCCAACGTTCCTAGGTTGTTTCATTATAGTGGTCCAAGCATGCGAGCCCATAGGATCACAAGTATGGGATCTTGACCATTTGTTTTTAAATGGGTATAAACAAAGGGGAAGAGATTTTTGAGACTCGGTCGAGTTCATGGTTCGAGTATTGAGTTTGATGAGTTAAGCCATGACACTAAAACTATTTTATTTCCTGATATCGCTTCTTTTACCAGTATTGTTTTTAAAAAGTGATTTTTAAATTTATATTTTAATTAATATCCATCATATGTGATAGAAATTATTTTAATGGTGTTGTTGTTGTATTTATTTTTAAAAAGATTGCTTTTATTTATTATTAATAATTTATTTTCTATCTAGTAATATATTTAAATATATATATAAAGTAAAAAATCAATGTGATTAACCGCACGTTAATCACTATTTCTATAATAAAACTACTTTGCTAGCTTTGACTTTCATTTTTGTTTTTTTTAAATAACTTGATCTTAATTGAAAATTAATGAATTATGATTTCCTACAAAAAAAAAAAGTGAGAATGTAAGAAGAGTATCATAATGGAAATTTTGTCAAATATCTGAAGCGTGCCATGAGTTAAAATTAATATATTTTAATCCTTAAACTTTACAAATCATACACATTATACAAATTTGACATCTCAATATTTTTTAAATGATTGTAAGAAGAGTATAGATTTTTTTTAATTCCTTGATAAAAGAAGAGAAAAGTATCATTATATTTTAGCGGTAGAGGAAAATATATGATTGACATAAAAAAAAATATTACTAATTTTACTTATATAAATAGCCTTTTCTTCTAGGATCCTCGGGACGTGATGATTATATGTCGCTCCTCCATATTCTACTGGCAACCAAACTGAAGACTCGATGCATATATGAAAAAAGTCGTAATTTTTGAGCCCACCGAATCCAGCAGACGTGATGATCGCGCGGCATCGTTTAATTTGCTGTATTCCTTTTCCAAGGGAAAGGCAAAATCGCGCGATCTCGCTCGGGAATCGCGCGATGTCTGCAGGTTACTTGTCGCCTTTTGAATAGGTGTCTGCTGCGTGTAGCACGTTTTTGAAAAAAAAACTAATTATATATTTTTTATATTGTTTTATTATTATTATTATGATGTTTTTATTTTAAAAATATTATTTAAAAATATTTTTTTATATTTTTATTTTAAAAATATTTTTTTATATTTTTATAATGTATTTTAAGAGAGAAGTAGAACAAAGAATCGTGGGCTGCGTTGCATGGCTGGAAGGAGCAAAAGAAACAAGTTTTGGTGCTTTGTTTATAGTTATTGTGTGCTTTGGAATGTTGGTTAGTTTAGTGTCTCATAAAGATATCAATATCAGAAATTTTATGATTTGTTTTTATAATATTTTAAAATTTTAGATATGATTTTAATTTTAAGATTATATTTTTAATTTTGTGTTTATATTTTATATTTTTAAATTAATTTATATTAAATTTTAATTATACTCGTTAAATTATAAACGTTTAGAAAGCCCTTCTCCATTGGATTCCCAAATCATTGGCCCCGCATTTCAAATGCAGTCAAAAGCTTTTCTGTAATGGCCATGAAAATGGGAGACAAGTATCTCTCACCGGATCCTTTCCATCTCTAACGGTCGTGCGGTGTAAAATTCGAGATGTGAATATTCGAGTGTATTTCGATTCATCTATTCAAGTGTTACAGATAGTAGTAATATAAATGAAAAAAAGCTTATTGTACATCTACTTTTTCTAACTAATAGAATTTATTACACGTAAAAGGACATAATAATAACATGCACTTTACAACTATGTTCTTCATCTACAGCTGTATTCTCAACACTCCCCCTCAAGATGGAGCATAGATATTTATCATGCCCATCTTGCTAATAACATCATAAAATACCTTTCCTGAAACTGCCTTTGTGAGGATATCCGCTAACTGATCTTCAGACCGAACAAATGGAAGTTGTATAATTTTTCGATCAAGATTTTCCTTAATGAAATGTCGGTCTACTTCGACATGTTTGGTACGATCATGTTGTACCGGATTGTGAGCAATCTCAATAGCCGATTTATTATCACAGTGTAGATCCATAGACGTTTCATAATCAATTCCTAAATCTTGTAACACGTGTTTTATCCATAATAATTCACACACACCATGTGCCATACCTCGGAATTCTGCTTCTGCACTTGATCTAGCGACCACTTTCTGCTTCTTACTTCTCCAAGTAACAAGATTGCCTTCAACAAATGTAAAGTAACCAGATGTTGATCTCCTATCAGTCTGATTTCCTGCCCAATCTGAGTCTGTATACCCTTTAATATCTTGGACCTCCTTCTTAGAAAATAGAAGTCCTCTTCCTGGTGCACTTTTGAGATACCTTAAGATCCGATACACAGCTTCCATATGTTCTTCTCCTGGTGAATGCATGAACTGACTTACCACACTTACTGCATAGGCGATGTCTGGCCGAGTATGTGATAAGTATATTAGTTTTCCCACTAGCCCTTGATAACATCCTTTGTCTGTTGGCGTCTGATTTTCTGCTTGTCCCAGTTTGTGATTCATTTCCATAGGTGTATTTACCGGTTTGCACGCGAGCATTCCAGTTTCTGCCAATAAATCTAATACATATTTTCGCTGTGAAAGACATATCCCTGTTTTGGACCTTGAGACCTCAATCCCTAAGAAGTACTTCAATTGCCCGAGATCTTTCATTTCGAATTTCGATGCTAGAAACTGTTGTAGTGTCTTTCTCTCTTCTGGATCATCCCCTGTTAAGACCATATCATCTACATATACTATCAGTGCCGTTACCTTTCCTTCTTTGTGTTTTATAAACAAAGTATGATCTGAATTACTTTGCTTATAACCGAACTCCTTCATCGTGGATGAGAATCTTCCGAACCATGCCCGGGGGGACTGCTTCAAACCATATAATGCCTTCTTTAATTTGCATACTTCAGTTTCGCATGAGGACCTGGTTTTAACTCCAGGTGGTAACTCCATGTAAACTTCTTCCTCGAGATCTCCATTAAGGAAAGCATTCTTGACATCGAACTGCTGTAAGGCCCAGTCTCGATTCACTGCTATAGATATGAGAATCCGGATAGTGCTCATTTTTGCAACTGGGGCAAATGTTTCTTGGTAATCCACTCCATACTTCTGTGTGTATCCCTTCGCGACTAACCTTGCCTTATATCTATCAATACTCCCATCTGCTTTCAACTTCACTGTGAACACCCATTTACAACCAACTTTCTTCTTTCCTATTGGTAGTTGACATAACTCCCACGTGTTATTCTTCTGCAATGCCTCCATTTCCTCATTCATCGCCTTGGTCCACTTTGGGTCTGCTAATGCATCCTGTACATTACTTGGAATAGACACATTGGATAATTGATTAACAGTAAATGCATATGATTCCGATAATCTATGGGTAGAGATATAGTTGCTGATGGGGTATTTAGTTTTTTGTTTTGGGTCAGGTTCATACTGTTTCTTTGGGACTCCCCGGTTTAGTCTTTGTGGGTATCTATTGGTCACATTATTTTCTAAGACAGGAATTTCATTTATCTCATTAGGATTCTGATTTAGGGTTACCTGAGGGGACTGAGGAGAGACATTCTCGGATGATTCTTCGATTAATGGTGTAGGCGTTGGTAATTCCAGAGACATAGGGGGGTCGTTACTGAGATCATTCCGGTCTGTGCATTCTTCCAGGTTAACATCCTGACTTGGTCTCATTTCCTCTAATTTGAATATATCTTCATTCTCTTCATTGTTAGTCTCCCCCTGAAGAGAAGACCCGAGAACTCCCCCTGAATAGTACGGTTCAGATTCTCGAAATGATGCATCCAAGGTTACATGCAGCTTTCGATGGTGAGGATCATAACACCGATATCCTTTCTGAAACTCCGAGTAACCTACAAACACACACCGTTTTGCACACGGATCCAGTTTGCTTCGCAGAACTTTAGGGACATGAACATATACTGTACAACCAAAAACTCGTGGCTCCAAATTTGGTAAATGAGGAACCGAGAGAACAGATTCCATTTTCTGTTGAGGAGACTGAAAATCAATTACACTGGATGGTGTTCGATTTATTAAGTACGCAGCGGATTTGACGGCTTCACCCCAATAGTACTTTGGCAAATTCATGCCAAATAGCGAAGCGCGAACAATTTCCATAATCTGTCTGTTCTTTCTTTCAGCTAATCCATTCTGCTGTGGAGTATACGTGCAGGATGTCTGATGTCGAATTCCATGATGCTTTAAGAAATTACCTAGCACTTGATCCATAAATTCTGTACCATTATCTGATTGAAGTGTACGAATATGTCGTTGGTATTGGGTCAACACCATTTTCTGAAATTCCTGAAAAGCTGTACCTACTTCATTTTTATTTCGTAGAAGAGATATCCAGGTCATTCGAGTACATTCATTAATAAACGTAACAAAATAACGAGCATTAGAAAATGACGGAATTTTTGCAGGCCCCAAACATCCGAGTGGATGACTGCGAAAGGTTCGACACTTTTATGCAGACTTGGTAAATAGGGAATGCGGTGGCTTTTTGCTAATTCACATATTTCACAATGAAAATCCAAATTGCTCAAACCTGAAAATAATTGTGGCTTGAGCTTCTTGAGATACCCAAAAGAGAGATGCCCTAGTCTTCGATGCCATAACCATACAAGAGTGTGTTTTCGGTCTTGATTTTACATGCGATGTGCTTGACTCAGTTTTGACCCCCCATTTTCTGTTAACTCCAGGTAATACAGATTTCCTCGTCTAACACCATAACCAAGAATCTTCCGGCTTAAAATGTCCTGAAAAACACAAAAAAGAGGCCAAAAAGTGACAGTGCATGCAAGGGTAAGAGTAATTTGACTGACTGACAACAAATTGTATGCAAGGGATGGAACAATGAGAACAGTATCTAGAGTTAGAGAATCGGTCAAGGTTATGGACCTTTCTCCCGTAATAGGAGAGGTACTACCATTAGCCGTGCAAATAACTGACTTAGAGGAGGGTTTCACGAACTTTAAATTACCGGAATCCCTAGTCATATGATCAGATGCACCTGTATCAATAATCCAAGTACTATTTCTAGTAATGACAGAGTTTGCAGAAGTTTTACCAATTGTGCCGGGATAAACAACATTTGTCGTACCTGTGCCGATATTTTTCCGGGGTTTTTTCTTAAAATCCCACCAGTTAGGATATCCAAGAATTTCATAACATTTTTGTTTTGAATGACCTGCTTCGCCGCAATAAAGACATACTAGGCCACCCGGATTTCCATAACCCGAATTAATCATCGGCCTCCATTTCTGATTTCCATAACCCATCTGTCTCACACCTCCATGTCTCTTGTTCTCAACTTTCATCACGAGCTCCTTAACCTCACTCTTCAATACTCCGATCTCATTCTCCTTCTCTTTCTTCTCTCTTACCAAACCATCAACAAAGCCACCCATTTGTGTCGCATAAAACAACCCATATTCGATATCCAAACTCACTTTTCCATCACTGATTTTTCCGATCTCAGTATCCAACTCCTCCTTAGCCTTCACCAGAGGCTCAACTTGTTCTCGACGTTCTTTCGTTTCCTTGTGGTTATCTTGCTTGGGTTTATGGGTTATCTTGTGGGTTATCATTTTTGTCATCTCTGTTCTTTCATTTCGGTGATATTGCGGGTTATCTTGTTTGGGGTCTTGGGTTCTCATCTGGGTTTCTGGGGAAAGGATGGGTTTTTCTGTGGGTTAATTGAGGTTCGTGATGCTGGTTTCTGAGAGAAAAAAATTGTGCAAGGAGAAGTACGAGAGAAAAAAATGACTTATCTGTTCGGTCTGATGGGTTTGTTGTCGGAGATGACGAAGAAGCACGATGAACAGACTCGTCGCAGATGAACGGACACAATCTGGGTTTTTTTTTTTTTATCTGGGTTTGATTTTCTGGGGAAAATCTGGGTTTGATTTTCTCGGGAAAATTTGGTTTTTGACGAACAAGTACTGAAGAGATCGATTTCTTTGGATTGATTTCGGGGATTTCAATACGGTTCAAGAGAGAAAAAAAAAATTTCCGAGATTCACTTTGGATTGATTTCAGGGATTTCAATACGTTGATGATGTGTTTGGGTGTTTTCTGGGTAATTTCTGGGAATATTGATGATGATGGATTTCTAGAATTTCAAGGATTTCTCAGATGAGCAGCTGCTGTTGAGAACAAGCACTGTGGGAATCAAAAATCTGGGTTTACATGCAAAAAAATAAAAATTACAGAGATTTGCCTGTAGCAATTTGATTTCAGAAAAAAAATTTCGAGGTATGCTCTGATACCATGTAAAATTCGAGATGTGAATATTCAGTGTATTTCGATTCATCTATTCAAGTGTTACAGCAGTAGTAATATAAATGAAAAAAAAGCTTATTGTACATCTACTTTTTCTAACTAATAGAATTTATTACACAGAAAAGGACATAATAATAACATGCACTTTACAGCTATATTCTTAACATCTATAGCTGTATTCTCAACAGCAGGCGAACGAAGTTTCGCGACGTATTGCAGACATTATAAATTTCCTTCCAACACTACTTGCCCTTTACTGAATCACAACTGATCTCCTTGTTTCTTCATCTACTTTTCATCAATGGCTCGTAAGGCTCTCTCTCATGAGATCTTGAAGGATGTTACCAGTAAGTATATTGAAGATCAATACTGTGGCTTATTTTCTCCATTTATTTTGTTTTTTTCCTGGTTTGTTTCAGTCCGGATCTCAAACTAGGTCTGGTTTTGTGGAAATCATTTCCAAATTTATGCACTCGTTCTTACCTCTCTCTCTTCGTAGCAAAGTGATATTTTTAATGCAAAGAGGATCAAAGGGTTTATCATAATTAGATTCTTTTTTCCTTCCTTTTCTGGGTGGATGCCCTAAAATATTATTATTATTGATTATATTGTTTTATTTTTCGAGGTGGTGGAGCTTCACAAGATCAGAGAGTGAAAAAGAGAAAAAACAGAGAGCATAAGAGATGGGCTAAGGTAAATAACAAAAGCTCCTCCTTTTTGCTCCCTTTTTTTCCCCTTCTCTCTTGCTTTCATGATTTTTTATTGTCTTTGATTTGACAGAAAATGAAAATGATTGAACACTCCTTACGTGCTATTGGCGAGGAAAATGAGAAAATCGAGCAGGAAAATGGTTTCAAGCGTCAGATGCTGCGACGAATCCACGCTGAGATCAAACAGCAGAAAGCTGGCTTCTGTGATGCGCAGAACAAAATAATCACTGAACAGGAGAGCACTGTGGGTGCATTGTTGAAAGAGCCATCAGTCCAAGACCTCCTGGTGGGTTTCTCTCCGTCTTCCTTTTAATCTCTCCACGTATTCTGTTTAACAGGGAACAATGTGCTTTCGAATATGTGGAGTAAATGGAATTTTAGATAGAAGAAGTTTAATTTAGGTCAAACGTGAAGTTTAATCTGGTTATAATTGAGGGAATGTTTGGAGTGCGATTGAAATTGATTTTTAAGATGTTTTTTTTTTTTGTGTATAAATATATTAAAATAATATATTTTTAAAAAATATTTTTACAACAATACATTAAAATAATTTAAAATTATCAAACCCGGTTTATATATATGTATATTATTGAACTTAGTTCCGACTTCTCTTGATTTCTTGGACTCATGGATATTGATGCAATGATCTCTCTCTTACAGGCGAGATCTAACCAGCTCGAACTTGCTCAAGGAGCTATGCTTTCTCCAAATGCCAATTCGGATGCTAGGGTGCCATCCGAGGATGCCATCATTGAATTGAAACATCGTTCTGAGATGCTGTCTCAGGAGAAGATTGACGTTTTATGCAAAGTGATGACAGCTTGAAAGGTACCATCCACTGTTTCTTCGCTCAAAACTATTATCGTGCGTTCTTTGTTTTCCAGAAGTTGAGCTTGAGTTATGGCATTCATGCATGCGAGTATATTTAAATGTCTTATATATATATTTAACTAGATGTCTCAATAAAAATTCAATATGTGAAGGTATGAGTTCATAATTGCAGCCTTTAAAGCGTCAAGATCATTAAATAAAATTAAAAAAAAAACGAATTTAATGCTCAGAACCAATCTCCCTCCAAATATATATTGCAGACCTTCCGAATCTGTAGAACTTTACTCTCATGTTTTGTATCTTGATGACTGTTATAACTTATTTTTAGGTTATTTTTCAAAATTTATTCAAAATAGAATAAAAATAACAATAAAATAAAAAATATGCAGATGTTCTCATCTACTAATCAAGCTATAGAAACGAGAACAAGAACTTCTCAAGTTGGAAATTTTAGATGGATTCAGGCTATCATGGGAGAGGCAGAAACAACCTGCAAACTCTGCATGCAACAGACAGATGAAGAGTCGTCTTGATCTCTGTAAATACCTGCACACAGACAAGGCAAAAAGGGAGAGGGCAATAGAAAAAAATGCAGACAAACGTAACAGGCAACAGGGAAAAATTTCAAGAAATAAATAAAGAGGCCGCCAAACTAAAAGAGGAAACTAATCTAATCACCAGGCAGAGTGCTGCAAATCAGCTCAGGATTGATCTTATGTTTCAAATCCTCAAAGCACGAGCAGAGAATGATTCTGCCAAGGATGCCACTCTCAATCAAACCTTGAGGTTTTGTGATCCTATCAGTTTATGTATTTGTACCTTCATCTTAATTTGATTACCTGCATGTTAAGAGATCAATGTGATTTACTAATGTCACCTTTTGTTTAAATATTATGTTCCAGGGTTTGTGAAGACAAAGCAGAACATGGACAAAACCAGGGTTTGTGAAGAGAAGCATGGCCAAGATTAGCGATTAACCGTGTTTCTCATGTCCCCGTACTTTTGTTTTTTTCTTGTCGAGAAGCGAGAACAGTGGTGTGATTTTTATTATGTAAGTCGTCTACAATATTATTTTTATTATTGCTATTTCTATAATAAAACTGCTTTGCTAGCTTTGACTTTCATTTTTGTTTTTTTTTAAATAACTTGATCTTAATTGAAAATTAATGAATTATGATTTCCTACAAAAAAAAAAAGTGAGAATGTAAGGGGAGTATCATAATGGAAATTTTGTCAAATATCTGAAGCGTGCCATGAGTTAAAATTAATATATTTTAATCCTTAAACTTTACAAATCATACACGTTATACAAATTTGACATCTCAATATTTTTTAAATGATTGTAAGAAGAGTATAGATTTTTTTTAATTCCTTGATAAAATAAGAGAAAAGTATCATTCTATTTTAGCGGTAGAGGAAAATATATGATTGACATCAAAAAACAATATTACTAATTTTACTTATATAAATAGCCTTTTCTTGTAGGATCCTCGGGACGTGATGATTATATGTCGCTCCTCCATATTCTACTGGCAACCAAACTTAAGACTCGATGCATATATGAAAAAAAAGTCGTAATTTTTGAGCCCACCGAATCCAGCAGACGTGATGATCGCGCGGCATCGTTTAATTTGCTGTATTCCTTTTCCAAGGGAAAGGCAAAATCGCGCGATCTCGCTCGGGAATCGCGCGATGTCTGCAGGTTACTTGTCGCCTTTTGAATAGGTGTCTGCTGCGTGTAGCACGTTTTTGAAAAAAAACTAATTATATATTTTTTATATTATTTTATTATTATTATAATGTTTTTATTTTAAAAATATTATTTAAAAAATTATATAGTAATTTAAATAATGTTTTTTATACTACAATGTTAACTCATCACCCTGTATATATAAATATTATATTATATTTTTAAACTAGTAAAATAAATCTATAAATTATTTCAATCGTAATAATTATAAAAATTATTTACTATTTACAATCTCCCCGTTTCGAATTTTATCTGGCTATCTGGCTCTTTAAATCAATCTTGTAACTCATTAGTCTACATATTTGTCTGGCCTGCATTTAAGAGCATCTCCAGCCGGCGTCCTGAGGAGTCAAAAATAAAATAATAATTATTTACTTGTTTTTGTTTTTTTTTAAGCTCTAGCGAGGATGCTATTTATACATTTAAAAATGACATCCCTGTCCCGAGCTGAGCTATAAAAGGTGGCTCCACCTTGAGATTTATTTTAATATATATTATAATATATAAATATATTTAAAAAATGTAATATATATTAAAAAATAATATAATTATATCAAAAATATTTATTTTTATTTACAAATACCTTAATAAGAGATTAAAAATTAATAATTATAGTGTTGGATGATTTTTTAAAAACAATTAATTTAATTATAAAATTTACTCTTATTAATTGTATGATTAAATTATATACAAAATAATTATACTATATTTAAAATAATATAATAATAAATAACTCTTCAAAATGACTTTTACCACTTAAATACACATCAACAAAAATATCATTTTTATACTATTCAAAATATCATTTTAAAGATTTATTTCTCCAAAATATCACTCCCGTTATGCTGTAACAATCCCAGCTCATTTCTGGAGAGAGAACAAATAATTGGCAGCTCTCGGATTTTGAGAAACTCTTTTGTAATTTAAATTTATTTTAATAAGAGATGGCTAATTTAGAAATTGCAAAAAGGAAATGATAAGCTTGTAAATTGTCAAAAACTAATACGAACAACATATTCTATGCTGTCTGGACAATCCTTTTGCCCGTGGAAGTTTCAAGGGCGATGCCGCCTCAACTCTTCAATCAAAGAACTGACATCAGAGAAAGAAGATCCACCTTTTTCAACAGCCTTCCTCGCCGTTTCTCCTAGCTTGCTTGCTCTACTCCTCTTTTCATCTGCTTCGACACCCACCATAATTCGAGTGATTGCCTTCTCTATGGCTTCACTTTTAAGGGTAACATGATCTCCATGCATTCCAGCCCATTCCTCGACTCCGACAGCAACTCCAGTTTTTAAAACATCAATCACCAACTTCTCATTATAGAATTGCTCGCCAAATAGAGGCCATGTAATCATGGGCTTCCCTGCAGTGATGCCTTCGAGAGTCGAGTTCCATCCACAATGAGTCATAAATGCGCCTGTCGCTTCATGATCAAGAATCAACACCTGGGGTGCCCACCCTCTTATAATCAGTCCCTTGCCTTCCGTTCTTTCCTCAAATCCTTCGGGTAACCAATCTTCCTTGTCTTCTTTACTGTTTTTGTTTCGTCTAACAACCCAGATAAATTGCAGCCCAGAAGCTTCAAGGCCTGTTGCGATCTCCTTTAGCTGAGAGGCAGTGAAGTTTGTCAAGCTTCCGAAGCAGATATAAACAACTGAATTGAGTTTCTTGGAATTAAGCCACTTTAAACACTCATGTTGATCAATCGAGGCTTCTTTTCCTCTTCTTGATTTATCCTCGATGTCTCTGTTGCATAGTGAAACCGGGCCTATATTCCAAGCCCTTCTGCCCAAAACCTTCCTGTAATGATCAGCATAAGCTGGCTCAAGCTCATAAAAGCTGTTGACAACAACTCCGAAGCTCCTCAACTCTGATTCTTTCGATGCTTTCACTAACTTGGTGAAGTCATTTTCAACATCTTCTCTTACAGACGCTGGCAGTTGCTTCCTTGTCAGCTTTATTATATCACCAGGAAGATTAGGCACGACAAAAGGTTCAGAATCTGATGAAACTTGCTTGTGTGGTTCATAAAGTCTCACGCATTCTCCAGCACATAAAGCGAAGTTACTAATGCCATGAAACACTAGCCTCGGAATTCCAAATTTGGCAGCAGCATCAGTCGCCCAGGGAAAGTACATATCAGCAACAATGCAATCAGGATGTCTTTCCTGTAGCACCTTCTCAAAGGGTTCTTGAAGTAAGGTTGTGGCAACGATTAACTTTTTGGTCATTTCATTTGTAATGAACGCGTCTGTGTTTTCACATCCCTCCGGCAATCCTGCCTCTGCTGCAGGGAATTCGATGGTTTGGATATCAATATCAAAACCCGAATCTTTGGTTTTTTGGATGGTTTTGGAAAAGAAAGGCGCGTTGAGAGGAGTGGTGATGATGGTTGTCTTTACGCCTCGAGAAGCAAAAAGCTTGGCCATGTCCACAGAAGGTATCATGTGGCCATGAGCCATGAAAGGGAAGAAGAAAATATGCAGTTGGCGACCCCAACTACCCATCTGGCCTTGTAAGATTAAAAAAGATGAAAAAAAACCTGGTGTTGAAAATGGAACTGAGCTTGTCAGAAAAAATGAATGATGAAGATGAAGAAAACCTCAGGCTGCTCTTGCATGAAGAAAACCTAAGGCTGCTCTTGTTTGAATAAAATTTTGGAATTGGATTGGTATAAAAACAGAGGTTAGAATTGACGACGTAAGAAGACGGAATTTATTTTAATAAGACTTTTCTAGAACTAAAATTTCCCCAGGCCGTCCTATTACACTACTACGCTCACGTCACTGCTCCTGTCAGAAAGTGTCAATTCTACCGAGAGACAAGGCAATTCTGTAAGTAAATCCATGGAGATCATCATTTCGTCTAGCTAAGTTTTAGTCTTTGAATCCCTGTTTCTTATTCTTCGTAATGAATATGGTATGTGGAGAATTTAAAGACTTTATAAAATATTCTAGCGCCAATCATGCACTGATTAATATCAAATTTGAGTTGAGATAGTTTTTTAATAATTAAATGGCTGTATTTCTCATCTAAATTAATAACATTAAATAAAAAACAATTATAGATCGATTCAATTTTCTCATGGCCATGTTTGAGGTTCATGTAAGATTTTTTAAATTAAAATGATTTTATTTTTAAAATTAAAAACCAAGAAAAAAAATACTCAAACTCTCATCATTTTTATTTGATATAATTAAACTATACACAAAGCATATCTGTTCAAATATATAAAAGAAAATATCTCTAGTATTTTCTTGGCGTCTCGAGGAATCGAGTATCGAACCACTTTCTCCACGATGATCGTTCGATTTTACATTCAACCAAACATCAATAAACACGTCGCTTTTTTTTCTTTTTATTCCAGCGCATTCAAAGATTATCGTTGGCCTCACGTTATTCCCTCTTCCGAGACGTCCTTTTGGAATTTCCTCCGTATAAATATGACGACGTCCATGGAAGACGAAGGAAAAAACGTCTTCGAAGGTTTCGCAGCAAAACTACCTACACCACCCAGGCACATGTAAGATGAGGAACTACATGGATACAAAGCAAGTGGCGGAAAGTCCCTTTCTACGCGCAACTCGAAGGAAGAGTCTGGTACATACCACCACCTCCTCATATATATCCAGTGGTCGTTCAATGTTTTTCTGGAAAGTGTATTTGATCTATTTTGCAGATCCCATTTAACATCATGCTACGGGACTTGGCTCCGTTCTCCTTAATTCCTTGTTTATGAATAGATTCTCTGCTGTCCATACTTTTTGAAACAAATTCTAACACATAATTTTCCAAACAGAAAAGGAATAAAAGTGAGAAACAAGTAAGTAGAGGCATCAAAAGGATCGATCAGAGATGAGATGGTTGGGATAAGGGATCGAGGGGCAGAAACGCATCCGGAAGGGTCAGAAGGAAGCAAGGGAAAAATTTCAGGAAATAAATAAAGAGGCCGCCAAACTAAAAGAGGAAACTAATCTAATCACCAGGCAGAGCGCTGAAAATCAAATCAATATTGATCTTATGTTTCAAATCCTCAGAGCACGAGCAGGGAATGATGCTGCCAAGGATGCCACTCTCACGCAAACCTTGAGGTTTTGTGATCCTATCAGTTTATATATTGGTCCCTTCAATTCAATTTGATTACCTGCGTGTTAAGAGATCAGCATGATTTACTAACGTCACCTTTTGTTTAAATATTATGTTCCAGGGAGCTAATGACAAAGCAGAACATGGACAAAACCAGGGTTTGTGAAGAGAAGCAAGGTTTCTTATGTCCTTGTATTTTTGTTTTTTTTCTTGCCGAGAAGCGAGAACCATCGTGTTGCTTTTATTATGTGTTGGAAATAATTTTATTTTTATGTAATGATTTTAATACGAGTAGTCATACATTATATTTGTTATTTTATTTAAATGATTGAATGTATTTGTCTTTTTTTATTATTATTATGGTTTGGTCGAGTAAAAACAAATAAACAAAACGTGATAGATTGCCTATAATATAAATAACATCGCTCTTTCAGTGCATCTCTTTCTACTATCCACCATCTCACAATTGAACCTATATACCCTCAGCCTCTATCACCATTTTTTTCTACTTATTTGAATATCAGTATTGTCAAGCACATACGACTTGTTTTTTGGATCCAAGAACTGAGGGATTTTCTCTCCTTTTGATAAGATAGGGACCCCAAATGCATTGGAGTTGTGCTATATATTTGATATTTCATTAATTACTATCACTAACAAGAGTATTTATTTACTGTGTGTCGTCAGAAGTGATTACACTTGAGATTACGATTAGGAGTATTGTTAAGTAAAACCTTTTTTCCCGTAAATATAAATACAGGGATAATGTGTTCTTTTCTACTATGTTGTGATCATTATTTTTATTAGGTTTTATATATTGTCCCAGCCTATGTTACCATCACTTATTAAAAAAAAAAACATATACTTGATCGACACCTTATTTTCAAACAAAATATTTCGTTTAAGAAATTTTTATCTGGTATTATAGTTACTATAATTATAATTACTAGAACCCTAATAACTGGTCTTAACAGATTAGATGACAAGGAGTTGATCATGCAAGAGAGAAGATACAAAACGTCCTAACTTGGGCTGGTTCCATGCTAGTTTTGTTTTAAATTGCTATGAGTTGTTTTATCATGTTAATGTTTGGAAATATAATTAAAGTTATTTTTGAAAATGATTTTTTGTTTAGACATATATTAAAATAATATCATATTTTTTTAAAAAAATTATTTTTGATATTAGCAAATGAAAATAATTTAAAAACACAAAAAAATGTTTAATTTAAAATAAAAAATAAAAATATTTTTTTTTTGCAAAAATATTTTTGAAATATTGTTTCAAACACCTCCTATTTTGGAAAAAAAAATGGCTTAACAGTAAAACTTTTAACATGTAATAAGAGGTTAAAAAAAGATCAAGTGTCCCCCGAGTAAAGAAAAAAATAGATAGAATTCCCATACATGATCGCGTATATATACTTGATATTGGTTATGATATAGTAATAAACTTGCATCATGTATATATAATTAACATTCAACTTTTTTAGACTCGGTTTTAACACATAAGAGGCGATGTGAGATTTATTTTTATTATAATATAAATTTGAGTAAAATAATAAATCTATACAAAATTTCTATGAAGCACATATAAATTTTAAATCGATATAAATTTATTTACTTAGTAGATTTCAACAAAATTACCAATATAAAACTATAATCATCATTAAAAAACAAGAAGATTTGAATTATTGAATTTATTGTGTTAGTTTATTTTAGAAGACAATTTAAAATTAAACAAAAACAAATAAAATATAAATTATAAAAAAATCTATAATGTTCAAATAACAAAAATAAATAATTATATCTTATTTACAGAAAAGAAAAAAAAAACATATATCTTGTTCTTGATTCCACGGTCAACCATTAGCATTCCGACACCAACGGCACCTGAAAGATTCGATACACTCTTCACGAAGACATCATCGTCCGAGAGTGTAAGATCCATCGGCATCCATCCCGAGGTATCGCACGATCAAAGAGACGTGTACAGGCTCCCCTTCTTCATTAATATTTTCTCACGTTTTTTTCTTCTAGAAAGTTATTTAAATTTTATGTCATAGGTCAACAATTAAAGTAATGAATTCTTTTTTCATGTGTTTTTTTTACTATTTTTATATTATTAAAATTATACAATCAATAATCGAAGTCTCGGTTTTTTTTTTTTGCCTTTTGTCATTTTTTTCTGTATAAACCATTTGGTACTCCGGCCACTACCGACTAATCCGGATTCGAGCTGGATAGGACCACTAAGGACGGTAAAACTCTAACAAACGAGTTTCAAAACAGCTGCATACCCAAGACTCGAACTCGAGATATTGATTAAGATAGGACGACCCTTTACCAGCTGACCCATGCACTCGTTGGTTTAACTTAGATTCTTTTATATATATATATATATATATATATATATATATATATATATAAATAGCTGAGTTGTCACCTGATATAGCGTGGACAACTTGTCTACCATCCTGAAAGAGCCGTAAGGCCCAAGATGACTACAAAGAAAAAGAAGACGGATTGGAGGGTTTTTTTTGCCGACAATGTCTTCGTGGAGTCTTTTCAAGTAAAATCCGAATTCAATTGTAACAAAAGAAAAATATTCCAAATGGACTTGAAATACAAGACCATTTACTAAGGTTTCTTGGAACGACTCAAACTTATTCAACCTTAATTTATACCTTTTAAATATTATTAATTATGTAAAAATAAGTTTTTTCTAAATTTTCAGCAAACATCAAATAAACATTAATTCAAAGTAAATCTCAATATAAAATTATGCATTAACACAACAAAAATACACGGAAAAAAAAGTAAATCACTTAAAATATACATGCCAACCATAAATAGTGTAAAAAATCAATAAATAAATCTAAAATATAAATAATTTATAAAAAATAGATAAGTTTGCTTACATGTTGCTTACATCTTTATTTAATAGCACATAAAGACTAGGTGTTTATGGTTATTTTTTAAAAGTAATTTTTTTTTTTAAAAAATGCATCAAAATAATAATTTTTAAAAATATTTTTTTGATACCAGTACATAAAAGATCAATTATTTTCTCTAAAAACACCAACAAAAAATAATCTAAAGTAAAACAAATCAATTGTTTTCAAAAAACATTTTTTAAAAACACAAGGTCTAAGTGTCATAAATCATTGGATTTCAATCCGAACTCCAGTGGATAGAAACAAAAAATACAGAGACAACAAGCACAAACAATATATAATTTTGTCAAATATAATCAAAGTACAAAATCTTAGTTCAAGATTTTATTATGAATATTTTTTCTTCTAGCATCGATTATGCTAGTACCAGGCCTAAACTAATTAAGAAAAAAATTATAAACAAAATTGGAAGAATGAAAACACCATAAGAAAATATTTTTTTAAAATTAAAAGAGAAATAAAATAATATCTTCATCCCCACCTCTATGAACATGTTTGACCATCTTTTTCAAAGGGAGGCTTGATGTCTGGAGAAGTATATCCATGGAACCTTTCCATATCTAGCAATCGCGCAGGCAGACGAAGGATACGCGCGACGCGACATGCCGATATTTTTTAATATAAACCACAAATTCTAGAAAACTATGCTCTTTCAAAACACTATATACTTGCCCTTACTGAACCACAACTGATCTCCTTGTTTCTTCATCTACTGGTCATCGATGGCTCGTAAGACTCTCTCTGAGATCTTGAAGGATGCTACCAGTAAGTATATTGAAGATCAATACTGTTGCTTATTTTCTCCATTTATTTTGTTTTTTCTCTCTCGGTTTTCTTTATGTTTCAGCCCGGATCTGAAATATATAAAAGAAGTTAACTTCAGCCTGCAATCTCAAACTAGGTCTGGTTCTTGAAAATCATTTCCAATTTTATGCACGAGCTGTTACCTGTCTCTTCGCAGCAAAGTGGTGTTTTTAATGCAAAGAGGATCAAAGGGTTTATCATAATCAGATTCCTTTTTCTTCCTTTTTCTGGGTGGATGCCCTGTCATTCTCTTCCTTTTCTGGTTAAATATGGAAAAATACGATAAACGTAGGGCAGCACCATTCAATTCTTCCTCCTACTTCCATAGACAGGACCTCACAGTCCATCTTTAGAAGTCAGTCGTTGGCTGGCATAAAAAAGAGGATGTTGGGTCTGTACAATTACAGCATGGATTAAGCTGATCGCTATTGTAAAATTGAAGGATTGAATTGGCCTCATTCTTTATGGGCAAATAGAGGTTGAATCCATTGAAGGGTTTTGAACCCCCAACCTAGAGTCTGGGAACGATTAAGCTGATCATTATGGAGTTTCATTATTTTTTTCTCCTTTGAGTTATTCACCTTTGAGTTTCATTATTTTATTTTTCGAGGTGGTGGAGCTTCACAAGATCAGAGAGTGAAAAAGAGAAAAAACAGAGAGCGTAAGAGATGGGCGAAGGTAAATAACAAAAGCACCTCCTTTTTGCTCCCTTTTTGCTCCTTCTCTCTAGCTTTCATGATATTTATTGTCTTTGATTTGACAGAGAATGAAAATGATTAAGCATTCCTTACGTGCTGCTGGCAAGGAAATTGAGAAAATCGAGCAGGAAAATGGTTTCAAGCGTCGGATGCTGCGACGACACCAGGCTGAGATCAAACAGCAGAAAGCTGATTTCTGTAATGCGCAGAACAAAATAATCACTGAGCAGGAGAGCCGTGTGGGTGCATTGTTGAAAGAGCCATCAGTCCAAGACCTCCTGGTGGGTTTCTCTCCGTCTTCCTTTTAATCTCTCCACTTATTCTGTTTAACAGGGAACGATGTGCTTTCGAATATGTGGAGTAAATGGAATTTTAGATAGATGAAGTTTAATGGAGGTGAAACATGAAGTTTAATCTGGTTATAATTGAGGGAATGTTTGGAAGTGTGATTGAAATTGATTCTTAAGATGTTTTTTTTTTGTTTACAAATATATTAAAATAATTTTATTTTTATTTTTTATTTTTTATTTTTAATATCAACATATTAAAATATTTTAAAACATCAAATAAATTAATTTAAAATTAAAATTAAAAAGGGTTTTTTCAAAACTTAATATCAAACAAGAATTGACACGCTTGCTGGTCAGGAAGATATAATGGATTGTTTTTGTAAAGTGGAAGGGTTTTCGTTAGTGCATAGAAGGTAGGCTGTTATCAAAACAATTGTAATTGACAAGTTAATTGTTTTTAGGATTATAAATAATTTATTTGAATTCAATAACCATGATTTATCACTTGAAAACACACACTCATCCCGTGGTTAATTAAGCTTTTTCTCATTGTTAATTAAGCAATTCCTTATAAATTTGATGAAATTGGGATGATTACCTTAAAAAAAAGGGTGATCTTGACTATTATCATCACCAAGTATTTAATCCTTTATACTAATCATATTAAATCACTTCCAATTATTCCTTGCATGATCATGTTGTAAAATTTGTAAATGATTTGCGATCTTTAGGATTTATGAACTTGGTTATTTTTTGACTTCCATGTTTATAATTATACCAATGCGGCATTTTAAGTTTTATTTTTTAGGGCCTTATCTCTTATGCTAAATCGAAGCACATGGAGTTCTTGAGCTACAATGTAGAATAATAAATAAATAATTAAAATGAAAAGGAATATCTTAAATATTAGTTAAAATTTTAGTCTCGGTAAGAATCTTTGATAAAAAAGAATGTGTATCTATAATCCTTGTTGAACTAGTTAATTATAATATTTATCAGACTATAAAATAGTTAAATGTAGTCGTCTTTCTATAAATATAAAGTTTATGTATTCAGAGTTTTTAAAGTGTTAAATCAATCAATCAATCAATAAAAAGTTGGAAGATCAAATATTTGATGTTGTTAATAATTGATATCAGATTTTTTCAGGAATTGAATGAGAAGAGCTTGAGTGTTTAGTATTTTAAACCATTGATATCAATGATCAGCTTGAGCTTGAGTGTTTATGAGAAGAGCCCGGTTTATATGTATATTATTGAATTTAGTTCCGACTTCTCTTGATTTCTTGGACTCATGGATACTGATGCAATGATCTCTCTTACAGGCGAGATCTAACCTGCTCGAACTTGCTCAAGGTGCTATGCTTTCTCCAAATGCCAATTCGGTGCTATCCGAGGATGCCATCATTGAATTGAAACATCGTTTTGAGATGATGTCTGAGGAGATTGACATTTTATGCAAAGTGATGACAGATTGAAAGGTACCATCCAATCTTTCTTCGCTCAAAACTATTAATTATGGAGCGTGCATTGTTTTCCAGAAGTTGACCTTGCGTTATGGCATTCATGCATGCGAGTATATTTAAATGTTTTTATTTATTTAACTAGATGTCTCAATAAAAATTCAATAAGTGAAGGTATGGGTTCAGAATTGTTTAGCAGTAAACTGCAGAGTAGGAGAAATTGCAGTCTTCAAAGCTTGAAGATAATTAAAAAAAACAAAACAAAAACAAAAACAAAAACAAATTTAATGCTCAGAACCAATCTCCCTCCAAATATATATTGCAGACCCTCCGAATCTGTAGAACTGTACTCTCATGTTTTGTATCTTGGTGATTTCACTCTCATGTTTTGTATATTGGTGACTGTCATAACCTATTTTTAGGTTATTCTTCAAAATCTATTTGAAATAAAATAAAAATAGTTGACGTTCCCATATGCTATTTATCAAGCCATAGAAACAAGAACAAGCTCCCCTAAGCAACCTGACCAAAGATCCTAAGCTACTTGATTTCAGTGCATTGCTTTTCGAGCTCTTGCTTGAATTGAGTTGGCTATAATAAACCATCCTCTTTCTAGCTTGTGGTGGAAAGTCATGTTGGAAATTTTGGATGAATTCAGTGATCTAAATAGTGCAGGCACACTATTGTGGGAGAGGTAGAGACAACTTGCAAACTTTGCATGCAACAGGCAGATGAAGAGCCGTCTTGGTCTCTATAAATACCTGCACACAGACAAGGCCAAAAGGAGAGGGGAATAGAAAAAAGCGTCGACTAACATAACTTCCTTTTCTCCTTCATCGTCGGTAGCACTTGCAGCACATCCTTCTCCTTCCCCAACAACGTCAGTTCTTCTCCTTCCCCAACAACAGTAGTTCTTCTTCTTTGTCTTCTCCTTCTCCACCGTCAGTCACAACATTAACTTCTTCATCCAGCTGCCAACCATGGTTTTAGACCAACATCAACCCAGTCATCTCCTCTCCCCCTCAGCAACAATATGACATCTCTCCCTGCAACCATCATCGACAACCCATCCAGCAGCCCCTTGGCATCGATGACAACCCTTTTGTGTCCTCCAGTAGCAGTAGCAACTTTTTCTTCCATAGCAGCATCCCTTGACGACAACCTTTTGTTAGGTATATTGCCATTTGTGGCAATACCCTACCATTGTTGAAAATAGTAGAGTTACCAACCCATCATTGTTGAAAATGGTAAATTGTCAAAGTTTGGTAGTCAACCTTTGACTATGAAGAAAATTTGGTGGTCAACCATTAAAGATTGTTTCCTCACTCTTGCTATAAATAGAGAAGCTTCTGAGAGCTTAAGATGAGAGAGAGGGAGAAAAACAAGTGAATGTGTTGTGTAGAGAGAGCTAGAGAGAGTTGATGAGTTGAGTAGAGTGGATGTAATCCTCCTCCTCTATATGTATTTATTGTAACCCTTTCTTTATCTCTAATACAATGACTCTCTTCAGTGGATGCGAGCGGTTTGCCGAATCACGTTAAATATTGTGTCAGTGTGCTTAAGCCTCCTATGAGCAAGTATCGAGTACACCCCGGTCCGCGCATGGGAGAGCCGAATTTCCCAACACCTTTTCTCTCCTACAGCAACATGTGGCATCTCCTTTTTCTTTCCCAACACCAACAACTTTTGTTTTCTCCTATGACAACAAGTTTTTTCTTCTTCTCCGACCACAGAGCAGTAGTTGCACGCAATGACAACAACCATTGCAGTACCTTCCTTCTCTTTCTGTGGCTACCATAGCCATCATTTTTAGCGCCAAGCACCAACCCGACCTTCTCTACACGGCGATAGCAACAGGTAACCTCTTCCTTCTCTGTTTAGTTACTGTTCATTTGCATGTGAACGGTGAGAAAGGCTAGATAGAATGTCCAGCCCGACCCAAGAGCCAGTTAGGCCAACCCATTTTGTCGAGCCCAATCCGAACGTTTTAATAATAAATAAAAATATAATATAAAAATGTGTTTTTAGAAAAAATAAAAAATATGTGGTTTTCGTGCATACGATTGAATTCCAAAATTTTCGTAAACATATTTTCATAAAGAAATTGCATCTTTACTCATATTTTTAAACAAAAATAGGATATCGTAATCAGTTTACGATTATCCATTAGATTTTAGATAAAATATAAAAAATCTTTCAATAATCTTTTTGTTCATTTTTTTATATATAAACTTTAATTATCGGGGTGTAAAATTATATTGTAAAGTACACTATTAATATTAAATAACAATAAATGCAACTGTTAAAATTTGGATCCTAAAGCGGATAGGTTTCAACCCAATGAGGTCGAGACTCTCTCATAAAGAGAGATATACTTCTAGCCTTAGAAAAGACCAACAAATACAAAAATTAAGACTTGTTATCTTAGATAGGATGCACTAGGATGATGTGTCTTTTCCTTACACAACAAGTCCTCTTATCTAGACTTTCGCAGAACATTAGGTTCTTTAGTGACTTTAATACTAGGTGGACGACTCCTAAAAATTATAGCATAATTTTATGATTATAAGAGAGAAAAATTCTTATAGCAGTTCATTTATTAGTGCATCATGAGAGAATGCCAAATAAAGAAAACATGTGGTGTCTAAATAATGGAGTCAACAACTAAATGTGTATTCTAGTAAATGTTCATGAAAGTAGATGAATTAATTAGAGGTAATGCCATATTTACAGAGGCAATGTCACCTTGATGGATTATTCAAAAGTTGTCATAAAAAAAATATGATTTTGATTAAATTAAAAGAAAGAAGTCATTAATTTATTGGTGATGTTTATTATATACCAACAGTGAAAAACATCATAATAAGTTTAGGACAATTGTTGGAGAGGAGGTATGAGATGAAAAATTATATGTGACATTACTTGACGCTAAAGGAGTTATGATTGCAAATGTAGCTAAGATAAAATAGAGAATGTTCTTGTTAAATATAGAGATGGACATGTCTAAATGCCTAAATGCATGTGTGAGTAATGAAACTTGGCTTTGATATATGAGACTTGGGCATGTAAACTTTGATAACTTAAAGATAATGACATAAAATAATATGTTAAAAGGTTTACTATCCATTATACATTTAAATTAATTGTGTGAAGGATGTTTAGTGGGCAAGAAATTGTGTTAAAGTTTTCTGAATGAGTTTACATCAAGAGCAAATTAACTACTTTTCTTAAAAGAAAAATCTAGTGTGTTTAATTGTTAAGTAATTTAAGCATTAGTTGAAAAAATAAAAAGATTATTCTATAAAATCACTTAGGATGATAGGGGGTGAATTTTGTTCTATTAATTTGATGAGTTTTATGAAGATCATAGTATAAGAAGACTCATAACAATGCTTAGATCCTCATAACAAAACAGTGTGGTGGGGAGAGAAAAAAAAAGCATGCTTAACATCAAGAAAATGACTAAAGAGTTTTGGGTTGAGGTTGTAAATTGTGTTATCTATCTGTCAAATTGGTGCTCTAATAAATATTTAAACGTCATAATTCCACAAGAAGCATGTAGCATGTAGCGCTGTAGCGGAAGAAAATCAAGTATTTCTCCCCTTAAATATTTTGGGAGCATTGAATGAATATGTGCATGTAGATGATTAAGTAGGGATCAAACTAGATGACAAGAGAAAAAAGATAATCTTTGTGGGCTATGATTAAAAGTTCAAAGGATACATGTTTTAAAATCCCAATAGAGGAAATATGATGGTTGCTAGAGATAGAGTTTAAAGAAGAATGAACATTGGATTAAAAGATAAATGACGATGAGAAATATGACTTTCTTCTAATTCTTGATAAATAGTAGGAAAGATATAAGCACCATCATGAACCTATAGTTACACTTTCACAGGCATCAATGAGTTCAACTTTTTTTTTTCTCTCTAGTGGAAGCTCAAGTAATGATAATGTACCAAAGTTCACTAGGAAAAAGGCAATAGAGTTAGTCCTCTATTAATCATTCCTTGATGTGTATTTTTAATAAAATACTATTGACTTTCATGTTGTTACTCAAAGGTAAATCGTTTTTGATCATATTATATATTTTATCTTTCATTGTAATTAACAACTTAATCTTAAATTTTAAGGGGAACATCGATGATGAGTTTTATATTTTTAGTTATAGAAACTCTCAGAGTGATAGTTATTTGAAATTAATTACTATGCATTAAGTCTATCTTTATTACAAAATTAGCATAAAATTATTTTTAAAATCTTGTTCGTGCCTAAAAAAATTTAATTGAAATAATTTTTGATATAGTATCAGAGTTTTAAAAGCTAATTTGTTATGAATTCAATTGCACTTATTTTCTTACCAATACTAAAAATTCCTACCTTGTATTAAATTAAATTTATAAATTAATTTTACAATGAAAGGTGCATCTTGTACTATTTAAAAAAAAAACTTTAAACTCAAATAACTAAAACTAATAAATCATGAAGAGCAAAGCTGAACTTTTTTTTATTTAGCAATGAATTTTAGTGAATGATATGCTATGTTTCCTTCGTTTTTGCTTGTGAAATTAATATTTGTTTAAGAGTTTCCTAATAATAGTGCTTATGATCATGCAGGAGATATGCTGAGGTGTCTAGAATATGGACGGTGATGTTGCTACCCTGATCGATGATATTTTCCGTAATTATATCTTTGATTTAATCCATTTGATGAGACAAAACATCACAAATAATGAATTTCCTATTTTGTTGTTTAATCTTGTTGCTCTGTGAAAGACAAGTACCTTAAAACTTTTGAGCATGAGATAATGTGCTGATAATCAATTATACAGGAGATAAGCTGAGGCGTCTAGAATATAGTTTATTTGCTCATAATCATTTTATTTGTTATATATTGTATGATTTAATTTACTTATATTATTTGATTTTCTTTTTGTTAAACATTGTATGATTTAATTTACGTATATTATTTTTCTAGTATGATGTACAGTTTATATATGACATGAGGACAACTATGTGTTGATCCTTTGGTCAAATAACATTATTCCTTGTTTGTTTCAAGGAAAGTGGTTTCCGGAAACCATTTTCTAAATTTTCCTGTGTTTGTTTGCCATTAGAAAAGTTGGTCAATGGAAAACACTTTCCAGTCAAAAAAATTTGGCTTGGTTTTCAGGAAAGTGTTTTCCGGAAAATTTGGGGCGGAAAATATTTCCGGAAATTGTGAAAAATTTAGAAATGTCATCATTTGCTGATTATATTAAATTTGATCCTCAAACTTTTGATTGCCGTATATAATTTGTTTTGAATATTTATTTTTCAATTCCATCTCTTAAAATTTAATTTTTATATTAATTTTGGTCTTTATTTTTATAATTGCTATTTGCTTTTTTCTTATCATTTTTTTATTGAATTTTTTATCTCTTAAATTTGGTCCTCATATTTTTTATTGTTACTTATTTTATTTGAAATAATTTATGAAATGTTAATTATTATTATTTTAATTTATTGACCTTTCATTTTTTTTTTAATTTTTTAGATTTGATCTCTATTATTTATTTTATTTGAGATAATTTATGAAATTATATTTTTTTCAATTTTGATTCTCATTCAACCTTTTAATTTGTAAGATTTGTTCCTCATTATTTTATTAAACTTGAAAAAAAATTAATTTATTAATAAATTATTTTCTAGTTCATTTTTCATAACACAAATAAACACTGGAAAATGTTTTTCAGTTCATTTTTCATAACACTGCCAAACATCAGAAATTTATGTTTAAAAACCACTTTCCAGAAATTGATTACGATAGGCCATAGTTCCTGTCAGATTGACTATCCTAAGAAAATCACAAACAAGTTCGTTGCGACTAAAATATTGTTTGTTCAAATATTATTTTAGCTTTTTTAGATTCTTTTGATATTTATTGTAAAAAATTAAATAAAAAAGTAGTGACCAAATCTGTTAAATAAAAAATCAATTAAAAGATAAAATAAAAAAATTAATATAAAAAATACAATTAAATAAAATCACCTTATAAAAGATGCTCCGACTTTCCACCAAAGTTGATTGATGATCAGGTGCATGTTTATCATTTTTTTCCACTCTTTTGGGTTCTTAAGGAATTGAGAGATTTGCCATTGCAACACGATTAGTAAGGGTGTAAATCATTTGGAAGAGAAATTGTTATGCAAGTGGAAACATGTCATCTCGGTGCTAACATTTTATTATTGTTATTTGATTTTTTTTTATATCAAAATTTTATTTTTTAGTATTTTTTAATTCTCAAAGTTGATCTTTATCTGTGAGAGAGTCTGTCTCATGGGCTGAAACCTAATTATTTCAAAGTTTGAATTTTAACATTGTATTTATTGTCTTTTTAATATCCATGAATATACTTTACGATGTAATCTTACATTTCAATAATAAATTTTATAATAAAATAAACAAAATAATTGCTTAAAGTTTTTTGATATTATGACTAAACTCTAACAAATAATCATAAATTGGTTACGATATTTTATTTTATTTGATTTTAAAACATGAAAAAATATATGAATTCTGTTTATGAAAATATGCTTAGGAATTTTTTAAAATTCAATTGTATGTACAAAAACAAAAAACAAAACACAAAATTTTTATATTTTTTAAATATATACATAGGATCTTAACTATTTAAATGGGCCGGGCTGGCCAAATTGAGCTAAAACAGCTCAATTCTGCTGTGTTTGGGCGGGACTGAAATAGGCCCGGCTCAAAAGAAAAAAACATCAACAGTGCAGCACATGAACAGTGCACACTTGCTATGGAAGATATTTTAATCAATAAAAAAAATCAAATGACCACCCAATCACATTATCTAAACTTTATCATCTCATGACTTGGATGGTGAAAGTCTTGCGAAGACCGATGTCTGCTTTAGATTCTTTTCACTCTTTTGGGCTGTCAAGGAATTGAGAGATTTGCCGTTGCCCCTTTGTTAAGGTTTGTATATCATTGGATCCGACATTCAGACTTGGAGGTTAAGGTTGTCTATACCTCAACTTTTTCCGACTAAGCTTTTTTTTTTCCTTTTTCTTTTGCTTTTGTTGATAGTGAATTAATGAATAATTGCAGAGCATATTTATTTACTAAAGTGGTCCCTACTTCCACCATGAACTCATTATTTTATGTTTTGTCTCCATCACTCGTTTGAAAAATTAACATACAACACGGTTTTGTATAAATAAATCTAAATATATGAATTTGTCTTGGTAATAAAAAAATATATAATTCAAAAAAACTCAACCCAGTGCTAAACACGCGCAAGCAATAGCTCAGATAAATTTGTTATATTTGAATGGATAGGATTTACAGCAAGGAATAATAATCTATTCTCATCCAACGGTCACTTAAACGGTTGCTTCACGTCACCGCGAAACACAAACTGTTCCAGTCAGCCTGGCATCTTCTCGCTCCAAGGTAATGGGAGCGAAGTTTAGATCAGATTAAGTTGGGCCCATCCGGTGCGAGGTCTTTTTGTAATTTCGACGTATAATTCGTTCGTTTTATCCCCTTCTCTTTTCCGGATCAGCCGAATACTTTTTATACATCCGACTGCAAATTGCACATCCACCCCCCTTCGCTCTAACGATCCATGTAGGCTCTCGTGTGTCGTGTCATCGTCATCCATAATTCCTCTTGAAAGTTCCTGGAAGCGATATGAAAACTTTCTCAAAGAAACAAATGATTTCTCCGAGCAATTGTGCATGTATTGTGTCATCCACCATTCCTATGGAAAGTTCTAGATGGTTTTTATTTTCTTATAAAAAAAATTAATCCTCATAAAGTGAATACTAATATATTTTTAGTTGGTTTTTATTTTTATGCTTTTGATTATTATATTTTAAATTAAGATACTAAGAATTAAAAAGTCAAGTCTTATTAAAGACGTGTTATTGAAGTCAAACCGAGCGACCTCGTGCTATGGTCGGACGATTTCTTTCGTTGACGTGTTGTCTTGGAGCGATATCGCAAGCTTCAAAAGAATAAAAGTATCTTGCGGACCCAAAAGGTGGTAAGGTAAGAGAATCAATCCCTTGGGAGGTGGGGAACCCATGCGAGGGAAACTGTAATGATAATAATAAAATAAAAAAAGAATAAACAAATTGCCCAAAGACCATAATCGGCTGGGTCATTTTGAGTTTTAATTTGCCCCCGGAAGTTTAAAGTCAGCACATGTTTGGTACAACAACGTTTGGTGTATCTGCCGAAAGGAGAAAGAAACTATAAACACCTTGCCAAATGAAATAAACTATTTTTTCCTCTCACATCTCCTCCACTCTCTGATGCACATCTCCTCCACTCTCTGATGCACTCTCTCTCCCACTCTCATATATCCTTTCTGATGCACTCTCTCTCCCACTCTCATTTTTTAAAAAGAACTCGTGTACTCATCGAAGAGAGAGAGACAAAGAAAAATGTATTCCTTGCTTGTGATCTAGGGAATCGCCCGAAAACAGACGTCGCATTTAATTTAAATTTCCAAAGTTATTAATGATGTAAGATATCAGAAACCGATGTCAGAATCCGACGTCAAAAGCAAAGTTATTATACCAAATCTGAAAACAAAACAATATTCTGTGTCTCATTTTAAGTATCAGCCAGTATCAAAAATATCTATTAAATACCAGCTAAAACATTCTAGAATTAAATAGGGATTCCGTTTCTGAGGGAAAAAATTAATTCTTAGTTTAATCTCCCGCCCACAGCTCTTCCGCCCACTAACATATTAACTAACAAAACACTCCATCGAGGTTTTACTGTAGAATACACTGCATATTGCCTCACTGTGAATTGCGGCAGTGTGCGTCCTAAATTATCCTTCACCCGCGCGCCACATCATCTGCTGTCATCGGGCCATTTTCGGTTTTTCATCTTTATTTCCTTTTTTTTAAATAATCAGTTCAGGAACAGTGTTTTCACGCTTCTGTCCCTATAATAGGACAAAATCTCAGTCGGAGCTCAGGGGTACTGATGTCATTGCACGCGGACGGCCCGGCCTGGTCCACCGCAACTCTTGGATTATTTTAATAATTAATGCAATGGCTAAATACGGAATTAGCCCCTAATAAGACAAATTCAACGGCTTACGCACAGGGGTGGAACGGTAATTGGCCATGGATTTTTTATTTTTTTTCTTTTTACTGTCGGCGCGTGCATCACACGCGGCCGACAGTATTCCAGGCCACGCTCGCTTCAAGTGGCGCGTGCGTGGTGCTGGAGTCGCCGGAGAGGAGCTTCCGCCGTCTGGATCGATGCACCGCCGCTTGGTCGTCCTCCCGGTACGGGGCGTTTCTCACTCCGACGTCCGTGGAAGCGTCGTCGGGCGATTAAACCGGCTGCAGGCCTTTCTCTCTCTCCTGCACGTCAAAGTGCAGGAGAGTCCCCCGGGTTGTATGATGTTTCATTTAGGTCCCTGTTCTTTGAATTTCGTTTATGCTCCTTATTTTGATTATTTAAGTTTTGATTTAGTTCAATTGGGTCCTTGGATTTAAATTAAGTTAATGTGTAAATTTCAATTGGATCCTCCTTCTTTGAATTTCTTGATTGGGTTGAAATAACTCACTCCATTCGGTACAAGAGTTTCAATTTTTACAAATTCATCCTTTGAATAATTATAATAAAAATAATTCGAATTATAATAATAATATTAATAATAATAGAAAAAAATTAGAATTAGGAGAATAATAATAATAATAATAATAATAATAATTTAATTATTTTTCTTGATTACTGTTTTGTTAATGTTTTTGTGGGTTTTTTCGCCTAAAACAATTTTATAGTTTTTATTGTGTTGACAGTGATAACAATGATAATTTTCAGTTTTTGTTGTCATTTCCCCCCCTTTTTTCTGAATATTTTTTTTCCTTTCATTCATTTATTTCATGATAATAATAATAATAATAATAATAATAATAATAATAATAATATTTTGATTGTTTTTCTTGCTTGCTATTTTGTTCATGCTTTGTGTTTTTTCTTCTCAGTATAATTTTATATTTTTAATTGTTTTTTAAGTGATAGCAACAATTGTTTTTGTTTTTATTTTATTCTTTTGTTTGATCTTTTGTTGAAGTTTTTATTTTCTTCCATTTTCTCTCTTTCATTATTAACACGAAAATAAAATAAACAAATGCTAATAATAATCATAATCATAATAATAATAATAACAATATCAATAATAATTATCTTTTAATTGTTTTATTGACTTGCTATTTTATTCATACTTTTTAGTCTTTTTCCTCAGTATAATTTGATAATTTTTATTGTTTTTATACTAACGGCAATAATAATTTTAGATGTTAAAACTCCGATTTTGCTATTGTTATAATATTTTTCAATTAATATTGCTTCCTTTTCCTCTGTAATTTTTTTTATTATATTTATTTGCTCTTTCTATTAAATGATTTTTATGATTTCACTATCTGCACAATTATAATGTCAGTAATTATGTTTTTTTTCTTATAAGAATATTTTGCTCTTTTTTCTAATGTTAGTTCGCACTCTTTTGTGATCGTTTATGACGTAATACCTATATTCTAAAAAATTTAATATATGCTTGCGTAACAAACTCTACGCAAAATTTTATACATTTTATCTCCTAATCTATAACTTTTGTTTACTTATATAATATAAATTTATTATTATTGATTTAATTATGTTAAATTATATACACAAGAATGCCCGCGGCAACGCGCGGGCGCAATTAGCTAGTATATATATATATATCCCGCCCACTCCCGCCCCCCCATATCACACACACACACTATTATTTATGAAATGTATTGAAAATGTAAAAATAAAAATTAAAAAAATATATATTATAAAAAAATAAAAATGTGTCAACTTTGATTTTATAAAAAATAAAAAATATTTTTTTTGTTAATTTCTTAAGTTTTTTCACATATATAATTAATTAATTATGTATGAACAGTACAACCTCGAAACGGCACACCAAAACGCTCTGAAACTGAAACGTTTCGTACTAATAAAAAAACAAAATTAATTATATTTGATATAACGATAATAGCATCTCCAATTAAAAAAAAATGTTATTTAGAGAATCTAAACTATTAATCTAAATATTTTAATAATGTAAATATATCATTTTTTTTTGTATATATCTACTCCAATAGGAAAACCATTTTAAAAAAGAAATTCTATTTTAATATATATAATATTAATATAACTATTTATTAACAATAATTAATTAATATAAACAATCAAACTATTTTTTTTCTTGCATAGAAATATATTAAATTTTTTTTTGTTCTTTTGATCAATACTCAAGAATAACTCTTCAATTTAAAAATATTATTTTAGCTTTTTTTAATATAGCTAAGATGAAAACTATTTTTTTTCTTTTCTTTTTAGTTTTTTATTCTCTTAGTTCATTCTCGGAAATTCTTCTGAAGTTCCCGTACGTCTTTTTGAGGTCATTTCTATATATAAACTGAAGTGGTCGTTAAGCATGCTACCCCCATATGAGAAGCAAGAGTACTGCGTCGATGCAAAAACTAGCTGCGATGAGGAACAGTCCAGGAGCAACTAGAAGAAAGGTCAGGGAGGTCATTCCCCACTTCTAAATTCTCTCCGCTTGTTTGATCATAAATGGATACGGCATAGCAACTGGCTTAATTATATTAATTAGCTGTCAACTTGTTATAATGATTGCATGTCTAACATGTACTGTTCCTCGACATTGTTGCTGACAGGAAGGAAAATTAAGGGAAAGAAGACTATCAAGGAGCATCAAAAAGGTAAGAGCTGACATGGTGGAGATTCGCGAGGGGCAGAAGCGAATAAAAGAGGGGCAGAGGGAAGTGAGGGAGAAATTTGAAGAAATAAGCAAAGAGGCTGCCAAGCTGAAGGAGGAAACTATTCTAATCTCCGAGCAGAGCGCTGCAAATCAAACCAGGCTTGATCTTATGTTTCAGATTGTCAAAGCAAGATCAGAGAACGATGCTTCCAAGGACGCAGCCCTGACTCAAACTTTGCGGTCTGTGACTCTCCAAATCTTTGTACCTTCCGTCCAGTTTTAATTAGAATCTGTTATCACGATATGATCTTGAACTATAGTGTTCTTCTTCTTCTTCTTTTCCCAGAATGATCGATATGATCACTTCTAAAACATGAACTGTAGTATTCTGCTTCTTCTTCTTTTCCCAGAATGATTTGATTTACTAACGTTTTCGTTTGTTAAATACGATGTTTCAGGGAGCTCATGGCAAAGCAGGTCCTGAACAAAAGCAAGCTCCCCGACCAGAAAGAAGAAGTTTAATAGATTAACGTCCATGTTTTCCGGTGACTAGGGGTTGTCGACCATGTAAGAGATTTTTTAGATAAAATCTCTTTATCCCTCCATCGAATCATATAAGTGGATGAAAAACGATCCAATAATGATATTGTATTTCAACTATCTATTTCCTTACTTATTTTTATTTAGTTTTTGGAATATATATTTTTAAAACTTTTTATTTAATTTAAGAAATTAAATATTATACTTGATAATAGTTTATTATTTTAACAAAATATTTGTGTAAGAATTATATGGATACAGCTTATGCTGATGAAACAAGTTTGAGGTATTGAAGTCATTATTGTATAAGTAAATAAAAGATAAATAATTTGTTAATTGATGTTTATTAAGTACAATTTAACATGAAGGGGCTAAAGATGAAATTAATAATTGTAATAAATTTAAGGCCGAAAAAAAAAGAAAGAGAGAAGATAAAAAAATCTTCAAAAAAATTAAAGAAAATAGAAAAAATATCCGTGTAAAAATTAAGTTGAAAGATATAATTATGGGCCAATTCAATTTAATCGTTGGCCAATTTAAAAATGTAATTATATTTGAGAATTAATTTAGGTCCAATTGAAGGGTTTAATTAAGCGTAATGACTTAATTATACTTTAAATGGATCAAAGTAATTTTATCAAGGGCTTAGTGGATGAGAAATCAAGTTCTTGAATTTAATTCGGATTTTATTGATGAGATTGAAATTTTTGGAGACCGAATTGAATTTTTTTCAAGCCAATAATGCAAAATTAGAGGCCAAAATGAACAAATTGAAAGTCTAATGGTCAATTAAGGGTTAAAGCCCACAAATCAGAAACCAATGACCAAAATAAAAGATGCACAAAGCAAAGGATGCTCTCGAAATTCTAACGAGGATACAATTACGCAAAATTAAAAGTTCAAAACCAATTGGGGGTACAATTAGAGCAATTGTAAATCAAGGGACTAAATTGTATTTTCACCCTCCTAAATCATTTGAAAACTTGTAAGCGTGCCTGTATATTTTAGTCACCTGAACAATGTCAGACAAGCCACTACAGTTTTAGGTGGCAACCCATCGCTACATGCAATGGACAATGGGCAGCCGAAAGGTTGCCACCTCCTGCTATAAATAACTTGTATGCATATGTAGAGAGGAGGAAAAAAAGGAGAGACAGAACAAACGAGAAAAGAGAGAAAAAAAGGTGATAACAAAAAAGAAAAGATTTGCGTAGAAAGAGGCAAAAATCAGAGTAGATTGGAGACAGGGGAGAAAAACGGAGGAGGCATTGAAAAAAGTAGAGTATTTTAACAGAACAGGGAGAATAGATAGAAACAGAAGGAAAATTGAAGAGAAAAAAAACACAGAGTTTAAAGAATATTTTGAGCATTCTTTTTTTTAAAAAAATATTATTTCAGAGTTTAAAGAATGGATTTCATAAACAAAGAAAAATCATTTTCTCGCATTTTTGGATTTTAAAACATGTTTGTAAATCCAAAGGGTATTGACTAATATTCCAAAAATATCAAAATCTTATTTTTAGGGATTCATATTATTCACTGTTAATATTTGGGTAAAGAAATTATAAAGGGGTTAATATCCAAAATATTAGCAGAGAAAATTCATTATTATTCACTGTTTATATTTGGATAAAGAAATCTTAAAGGGGTTGATATCAAAAATATTGGTAGGGATAATTTTTTTGTTATTCATCGTAAATATTTGGATAAAGAAACCTTAAAGTGGTAAATATCCAAAATATTTTTACAAAAATAATGTCGTCATCATTCAACCAATATATTTTTAAAAGATCAATAACATAGCAATCATAAGGCAAACCAAAACACCAAGCAACTTGCCTTAGTTAGGACGTAGTAGGGGTGCTAGAACCTTCCCTTTACACAACTAGTAATTGCCTTAGAATATCTGAAAGACTAGTTTAGGTTTTCTAGCAGTCATAATACTAGGTGGTGATTCTTTTTTTCACACACAAAAAAGATAAAACCCCGACATTTCTCCGTTCACAGGAAAAGTCGTCGTGACGTCGCGCTCTCACGGAGGGTGCGACAGGTGTTAATGAGTTTCTGTTGAGAAAAGTATTATTGAGATACTTTTGAAATTTTATCTCACTAAAAGAACTAGATTAAGGCTCATTATTATTTTATCTAGTTTAATCTTAACTTTTTCTTTACCAATTCAGAAGTTTATTGACATTGAAAATGAATTTATTTAGGTATTTAGGGTATCTCATAGGTGAACAATACTTGGAAAAAGGTTATTAGGGTAACATATATTCTGAATTATCAGTCATCGTAGGTGTTCAATATATTTACTAGCTGATCATGTGTCATTCGTTACCTCAAACATACAAGTTGTTTGCTTAATTTTTTTAATTAGGATGGCTGACATGTTGTCTCACCTATCGAACAAACAAAAGAGTAAAAAGATCAGGCATGTCGGCTTCATTATATTGGGTTAGGTCTGTGGGTTCAACTATACAAGCGTTTCATTATATTGGGTTAGGTTAGGTTTGTGGGTTCAACTATTTCTTTTTTCATGGCTCACCTGATATGGATCCGACTTCTCATCAGTTATCAGGGAAATGCTCAGTGGGAGACTCTTGAGCTTTATCTGTTCATATCTCTTGCACCTTTTCATTTCCAATCCTTGCTTTTCAAAATGATTTCCTTTCCAATTATTTGATGAAGGTACCTTACTCTGCTGTTGCTCATATCAGGTTCGAGTACCTGTGATCCGAGGTTCAAACCTGTGGTTGCTAAATATAACTGTTATGGGAAATTTACATAGCCATTAATTTTAAAATCCATAAAATTATTCGAGCTATCTGTTAGTAAAAAAATTGGAAACTATAAGGTGTGACTAGTGAAAGAGCTCCCTCTGTTCCAGTATTTAATCCTTGTCGGATAGATCAACATTTCTGAAGTAATTTGTTTTGTATTCATTATATTGAGTGGACTTATTGATGTACCATCACATCATTATGACGGGGTTTACATGCAATGGTAGACCATTATCATTTATAACTGACCCGATAACACCATTACTTGATGTGTTTTGTTTCTCATGGTTATACTCTGTGACCCTCTCTTTAATGGCGGGCATGGCCTCGAATTGTCTGCATGGGAGGGAGTTGGATGATAAGCGTTTAGCTGCCTTTTTTTTTACTTTTCTTTCTAGACTGGGCAACATTTCCGTTGTTAAAACTGTCAATGATATCTGCTGCCTGGCTGCTCACTTGAGATGCTAATTTTATCAACAATGTTCAGAGATCTTTCTATGTTTTCTTCTTTTAAATAAATGATTTACTTGCTAGTAGAGAGTAAGGGTAGCAGAAAGGTGTGAAATGGTTGAACCACCCAAACGATGACAAAGATGGAAAATAAAACCTTATACACTAGGTTTCTGAGAGTCCCATTTTTTGTACATATGCGCATAGGTGGTCTCTGATAGAATCAATAATAGAGATGGGGTGGGGGGGACGGCATCCCATTTGTATCATTAGCAAAATCACGGCATGTGCTGGTAAACCCTAAATTCTGAGTACTGGATTGTGTTTGGGGAGGAGATGGATGCTTTTATCTGCATGCGCATACACAACTTGGCTGACCATTTCTATTAGCCGTTGAGAAAATAGGGTTAGATGAGTTTAGTTTGTCTGTGCCTCGACACTTTGCGGGGTGTTTTGGGATTTGCCTTTTCCATTGTGCTGTAGCTTGCAACTCCGGTTTTGCTTGTAATCAGGTATTTTTCATGGAACAGGTTCCCGTGTAGTATATGTTTTTCTGCTTTTGTAGGTGTAGACTGTAGAAAATCATGTGGCTCCAAAGAGGAGTGAATGATTGTAAGTTAATTCACCTTATTCATCTTGATCGCTTTGTTAAGAAAATTGGATAAAGTTGAAAAGATTTGATTAACTTTTGCTTTACGCTTCCTGAAATCGATCTGTGGATTTCAGTTTGATTGATGAAGGCTTGTGCTTGTAAGTTTCTTCTCTCAATGGGTTGAGTTGCTACACCCACTCTATTGACCCGTGTTACCGTCAAGTTAATTTTTTTAATATAAGAAAATATTTAGATATTGTTAATATTTTTTTAGTAAAAAGATATTTAAAGACAATTGGATGACCTATAAACACATAGTTTAGCTAAATAAAATTCAAGATTATATTTTTTAATATTAAGATAACAATATAGTTGATTGACTTGGGTTGCATGGGTTAACATGTGAAATTCATGGCTCAAATTATGGACTGTGATAAATCAATAAAAAACAAATTATAAAACTCTCAATTTTTAATCAATTCAATGTTAAGAGATAAAACTAAATAAAATCATAAAAAAATTGAATTAACTTATCAAACTCACGACTTGGATCATAAGACTGGGATAATTTTATAGAATTTTTTAAATAAATTACAAAATTAAATTCTCAATTGGTTCAATTTTGAAGGGTAATTTTATAGAATTTTTTTATGTATTTTCCAGGGGGTTTATTCTCATCCAAAAAAAAAAAATATTTAGAAGGTGTTTGAAAGTGTAGTACCAATTGTTTTTCGCTTGAACATACATTGAAATTATATTTTACAAATTATCTTTGATATTAACTTATCAAGACATATAAAAACAATGAAAAAACAATTTGAAGTGAGAAATAATTCAAGATTTTAATGACAAACACATTCGATATCAATTACAACCACCCCTTGAACAGTCCTTAGTTGCCCAGGTAATCCGCTTAATTTTCCTCTAAGATTAGTTAGTTGTGGGCAATCATGGAAATAGCAAACTCCAGTGCGTTGTCCATTTGTAAAGGAAGATCCTTAAACGTTGGAACGAGGGGATCAAAAGAAGATTAGGTGCGTGCCTACTTGGTGTGAGTTGGAAGCTTATTTTGCAAAATCAGTGCATGGTTTAAGTTGGCAGGGTAGGGTTGGGTGGCAGTCAATTTAAGAAAGGGTGACGCTGGTCCCTGTGGGGGCGTGGTGTGGTGCATGGGTCTACGCTCGATCCATTTATGACTCTACTCAGCTGGAGAAATTGATGATCTCTTTCTCTCTACGCACGAAACCGAAAAGGAAAGGAAAGGGAAAAGGATCGGTTGGTTCGGTTCGGTTTGGTTTGGGAGAAGAAGGAAGGAAAAGGCTTCTATTTCTAGAACACGCAAGCAGGCTTTTTTGAATATTATGTTTTACGCGTAGGCTAGGCACGCCTCTATTATTTATGACTGACTCACTACGAGTGGCTTGGCTCAGCAAACGTTTTACCGCTTTGAATTTCCACTCTGCTACTCTTTCTTCTCTTCTCCCCCATTTTTTTTTTAAATAAATAATAATGAACAAGTAAAAAACAAAAATCAACAACAGAAAAAGATCAAACAGAGCCCTCAGTCTTGATCTAGTTCTTGTTTTGTCTGTTGCATTCGGCCTCAACTGAAAGAAGGGGACGGAGGTTTTTTTCTTCCAACGACAAAACAAACAAGTATACGAGGTTGTCCGCCACATCTCGGACCGGCGGCCCAAATTTCTCGGATTACCTTTCAACCCAAGGTAAAGAGCTTATCATTTCCATATCTCATCTCTCTTTGAAAATAAGAATTTTATTTTATTTTATTCTTACTCTCTTTTTATTATTGTTAGCAAACTAGGAAATATATTTACTTCATTCTCTTGATCAAAGATTCAAAATAAGAATAGAAGAAGATTCTTCCGATTCCATTTTCAGCACATTGTATTACTATCCCTTGAACGATTCCATGAATGAATTCTTAAATCTAGAAACAATCCAGCTCAGCTCAATCCTTTAATGGGTTTTTTTTTTTCAAAATTATGAATGAAGATGGCAGAGACAGCGGAGTGTCCAAAAGACAGTGGGAAGTTGGAGCACAAAGTTAGGGAAGATAGCGAATATGTTAGGCTTGTTATATCTGACGAACCAAGAGCTGGTGACTTCGACATTTCACATGTTCAGTCGAGGGCAAGGATTAAAGCATTCATATGGTGGATCAAAGCTTTAATTTGGTGCCTTGTTATTGCCATACTAGCTCTTGCTTTCTTGAAATGGGGTGTTTCATTTCTTTTTGACAAGGTACTTATTCATTTCTCTCCGTTCTTCTTGTTTTTACCATTTCGCTTTACCTGCTCCTTTAATCAACAACTAGTGCATGAACCTCATCCTGTTACGTTGTGTTTTTTGAGCTGATTTGTTCGAGATTGTTCTTCTTTGGTATCAAATTAGATTCATGATACAGCATTCTGGTTGATAAGCTTGATCGAGTTTGGCTAACTTAAGGATCGTATTGGTATTTTAGTTTGGTTATGCCAAAGGTTAATCAATTTCGCTGTAGGTTCTCTTGCCAATGATGGAATGGGAAGCAACTGCCTTTGGCCGTCCAGTCCTCTCCCTTGTGCTTACTGCTTCTCTTGCCTTGTTCCCAGTGTTCCTAATTCCTTCCGGTCCTTCCATGTGGTTGGCTGGGATGATCTTTGGATATGGCATTGGTTTCTTGATAATCATGGTTGGAACCACTATTGGGATGGTTCTGCCCTATTTAATTGGGCTAGCCTTCCGTGATCGCATCCATGTAAGACAAATGATTTTTCACTGACATAACTTGTTGTTTATATTGGATCTTACTTCTGCATCCCCATCTGTGCAAATTATCTCCTGTTGAACGTGTAGCAATGGTTGAAGAGATGGCCCCAGAAAGCTTCTATGATTAGACTTGCTGGGGAGGGAAGCTGGTTCCATCAATTTAAAGTGGTTGCCATCTTTAGAGTTTCACCATTTCCCTACACAATTTTCAACTATGCAATAGTGGTAACAAGTATGAGATTTTGGCCCTACTTATGGGGTTCAGTTTCCGGGATGGTACCAGAAGCTTTTATCTACATATACAGGTCTGTTCCTTGGTTGTACAATTTTTGGCCACTAATGGTTCTTATTCCAAATAAATGAAATATAAAAGGAAAATAGATATCTGGGAATATTTTTGGCCCATCTCAACCTCATGTTTGTGCTTCGGTGCAGTGGTAGGTTAATAAGGACATTTTCTGATGTGAAGTATGGAAACTACCACTTGACTACTGTGGAAATAATATACAACATCATCTCCTTCATCATTGCAATTGGCACTACTGTTGCCTTTACTATCTATGCAAAACGAGCTCTGAAGGAGCTTGAAAGGGCAGAGGCCACTGAAGCAGTTCCCCACTCCCACCAAGAAAGTCACGAGATGGGAAAGCTTCCACTTGAAAGACCTAAGCATGCAGGTTTGTCATCTTTTTCATTATAGCCTGAATACGTAGGAGGAAAATATATGTACCTCTAGAAATTGGTATGTTAGATGGCATCTGTAGGCTAGGTGATCATTGTAACTTCCTTGGTCTTTTTTTTTTCTTTTTTTTTGAGGGGGGTATATATTTGTAACTAGAAAAATGGAATTCAGAAGGAAAATTAGGGGACGTTAAAGTTGAAACTTAGCATATTTTTCCATGTTTGTTTTCTTTCTTACAATTCAAGAAACAACATTTTTGTTTATTATTTTCTGAATGATAAGTCGTATATTCTTAGTAAATACAAGGAAATAAACGTCTCCTGGGTATGGAATAAGGCGATGATTAGCTTCTCTTCCACAAATTGTTAAGAATATGAGATTTAACCTTCTAGAGTCATTCTTCAATGATGTTTGAGTTTTTCGCCCATGCATTGATGTAAGCTCTAAGATTACAATCCTATACTTTGGAGAAAATTTGTTTGATATATTTTGAAATTAAATAATTCTTAAATTGTTTTGCTTAAATTAGTGCTAAATCGACCTAGCTATTAAAACTAAATTAAATTAAAATTCTAAAACTTAACTAGGAAAGGAATATGAAAATAACCAGGAAAATAAAGTAAAATCTAAAACATCTTCTGAGTTTAATGTAGACATGGTCCTAACCTTGGGTGGGGCTAGTGGGTCAATCTCCTATAGGGAATGAGGCTTGTAGAAAGCTCTAGATTAATTTCAGTCTGATCATTGATTGGATCAAAAGTTATACTTGTGTTTGTCATAAAGCTTGTTTGATGTGTCTAGATTTCTTTTTGAGCTTGACTTTGACCATCTGATCTGTAGATGTATCCACTACATGTCTCACATATCTTACAAGAAAGAAGAAAGAAGGTTGCAAAATCACCTGCATCTGATTGAGGCTTTGGTTTTCTTTTATTTACCATAAATGCATTCGGTTCAATAGCTAGGTGGTATGAAAAGAGCAGCAATGAATGGCAAATTACCTGAAACAGAGTGAAAGCAATATTCACGAAAAAGGTGAATTTATGAACAATGGTTTGGTTGAATCATGAATCTGCTCATATTTAAGGCTTCAGGGATGTAAGTGGGCGTCCCTTTCTTTATTTTTGCCAAGCAACCAAATTTCAAGATGCGGGCGCTTGGGTTGCACTGTGAGATGATTCTGTAGCGATATATGCCCCGTGATGGTCGTTTGGGTCCCTCGCGGTCCATCCTGAGCTTCCCAGCCAAATGCTCACTCACCTCCTCAACAACTTGCATGCCTTTTCTTGAACCTGGTGCCCATCTTCACTCGCTCAGATACAATCAGCAGAAGGGAAGAAGATGAGTTTCTGAAACATTTCAATCATTGAAGAGCTCGACGTGAAACTTGGCGTGTATGTTCACCAACCTGGGAGACTACAGGATACAAAGGCAAGGTAGGGTACCTACAGAGAGCTTGAAAAATCAAGCTGCATCCACCAAATAAAGCAATGAGAAGGCTCGTTTACTTGGATAATTAAGAGATGAAACAGAAAGCATATAATCATAGAAAATTCTCAGAAATGGATCGTGAGGTTTCTGGTTATTGATCATAAATAACCAGAAACCTCACGATCCATGATGTATGATCTAGACGCAACCTTATGGCTCCTATTGTGACCTCAGACCTCATAAGAACTTTGTTTTCCGAAAATAACATCCATAAAACAGTGTTCTTTGGAATACATTGATGAGGTCATATTTACATAATCTAAAAATAGTGACATACTAGATTTACAGTAGAGCATATTATAGTGTTGCACTGCAACATCCTCAGTTATGTCTCTCAAACACTGATACAATTGTTTCAAAGCGATCCACTGCAACCCTGCGCTGTATCTATATTTTCTGGAAATATTTATAAGTGCAAAGTTATTTAGGTAAGATTGGGGAGAAGAGGATTGACTTGACTTTCTTTTAATTTTTGCAAGGCCTCAAACAATTCACCTTGTCTCTTCAAGAACTGAATTTCCAAACAAAAACCAACCACCCCCACCGGAAAACGTTTTACCTGGTGAAAAACACCACCTCTCAACCTTGAAGGATTGTTTGACGTTGCGATTTAGTGGTTTTTAAAGTGTTTCTCATCTTAAAAAAACATATAAGAAATCATCAATTTGATGTTTTTTTTTCCTAGACAAACACTTTGAAAAGTATTTTCAACAAGAAATCGTCAATTTGATTTTTTTTTGACACATTGTAAAAAGTATTCTCAGCAGCATTCCTAAGCACAATCTGAAAGCTCTTTCAATTTGCTTAAAAACTCGGTTGATGCAAAAACAACATTTAAATAAATATAAGAGGCTGAGAATGTTTATTGGAGAGGAAGAAAAGGTACAGGTTAAGAAGCAATAACATTTTTAACTTGTTAATGAAGAACGCGCAAAGCAAAAATGGAGAAGAGAACAATGAACATTAACAAAGCAGACAGCAGTAACTACCCATGTTGGTGTGTCCTGCGGAGATTTGGGCTCTTCTTCCATGAGTCCGCGTTTCCTGAGAGTGCCAAAAGAATTTCTAAGTTGCCTGTGACACATGTAAAGATTGCGAAAATAGGAAAGTAGAAGTACATTCTGAATGTAAAAAGGTCAGAGAAATGATTGTTTAATAGCATGGTTAAGGTTATTTTATAAAATGTTATTTATTTAAAAATATTTTATAAAATGTTATTTATTTAAAAATATTTAAAAAAATCAATTTAAAATAAATAAATAACATTTTTGATTCACAAACCGTGCCTATCGAAATTGCCATTTCAAGGTAGACACGTGATTAAAGTAAGGTCCCAATTTTGCTGCTAGCACACTTCAAAGTGGTGGTGGTTATGGCACCATCAGGTTCTCTAACTCGATAGAATATCAATGTCAATGAACAACAACGACCTTTGCGATACTTGGTAGTGTCTGTTCCAACAAAAAAATACACAGAAAGTACAAAACTGAATCCACATGTGCTCGGATGACAATTAGACAAGGGATGTGCAGATCTAGTAATGAGATGAGATCTGTAACGATATGAAATGGAATTTATTGTTAATCAGTCTTTGAACTGTTGAGTTTCACAATTGTTTTCCCAAAGAATACAACGTTACATATCATACACATATACTATGTATACCACAAAATCAGACAGACATCATGGTGGGGTACAAATATCAATTTCTTAAAGACCGTCCAGGATCCCAAGCACGAATAGCCCCCCAGTCATCTTCACACACTTCTGCATTGTAGTCTTTCCTATGAACATCCTCCCTTCTTCGAGTAGCATTATCTTAAACTCCCAAGATGTTCCATGTCCAAACCTACATCTTACAAAAAGCCACACAGATGAACTCTTAAAAACTGTGGCATCTCATGGTTTCCAAGGTGCTGGTGGTGGTGGTGGAGTTGGAAACATTGGGGGTACAGCAGAGAATATGGTGTTCTTGTCAATCCCAGTAGTTTTGTCACCAGACAAGGCCACAAGTGCTGCAACTAATCCAGCATTTCCAGCAATTGTTGGCTCTGTATAATTATAGTTGGTGCGAACATCATGGAAACCATCGTGCCTGTCAGGACCAGCAACCATGGCTCCAACAAGTGTGTTTGGGTTTGGCTTCGAGGTGTCCCTCCATTTCCATCCTCCTTTACAGTTATACCTGATCTTGTTCTTAGGGATAGATGCACCTCTATGGTGGACATGTTTTGGGTAATGATTGCCAAAACCCACAATATAGCTCATTTTACGAGGATTTTTTCCCAGGATGTAATCAATCTGCCACAGTAACAAAGCAAAATGAAGTTATAAATCACCAAAATCTTGAAAATATTTACCATAGAGCATCTAATTAAATAGGGCATGACATACTTGAGTCTTGGCAAAATCACGCAACACATCAGTAGAGTAGAAATTTGGTCCACAATACCATCCAGGTGTATCAGCAGCTTCAAGATAATCACTGTATAGGGTTGCTAGGAAGGCAGCATTGACAGTATACTGAAGGGGCTGAGGCCTTCCATGGTTTAATTCAATCATGCCTCCTGTAGGGCATCATCAGCTAAGTTAGACAGGGATCCCGAAATTAATCGGTCCACCTTGAACACTACCAGGGCAGTCATATAAGAGATGGTTTACCTTTTGTTCTATTAAACTTTGTGAAAATTGGCAGATATGAGCACATAATTATACTAGTCTGGTTGTGAAATGTCCTCAGTATTTCTTCGTATGGATAACCAGGGCTCAAGAACAATCTTAAGCGGCTCAAAAGTAGCTATTGCACATAACAAAATTTAATCATCAGAAAAGATACCATAAATTTTCAAAGCTAACTAATAGCGAAGTAGGCACAGAATGATTTAACATGAAAAAATAGCCGCACCAAATATCAACAGGACCCTAAAGGGAGATCATTGTTGACAATTCAGCATTTGGGCAAAATGTCAATGGCAATTCATTAGGTTTCAAAAAAAAAATGAATCATGAAATAATCAACCAAGTAGAAATGAGTACAATGAAGGAAAGGCATGAGATAAACTTATAAGTATGCAATTTTAGAATTTTGAAGGGAAAAAAAGAAACAAAAAAATAAAAACCACACACATACCCCAAGTCAAATTTTGTTGAATATGGTTAAGTTAGAATAAGATATCACTTTGTTTGTAGCAAAACAAGTAAATAGAGGAGCCCATATTTCTTACTCAAGTATCATATCTCAAGACCATACCGGATAGTTTAAGTTTTTGGATTGGGATAGTTTAACCTTAATGCCCAAAAGATACCAAGTTTGAATCTCAGGACCCCCATTATTTCTTATATTAATAGCACATGATAGTGTGAACCTTTGCGAGTTTCCATCCCAATGAGCTCTCACTTAATAGTGTTCGAGAATAATATAATCATATCTTGAGACCAAGCTTTTGAGTGAGGCCCCAATAATAGTTTTAAATCACTCTCACAAGTATTAAATAAAATCCATACATATGCAAAGCTACCTTAAATTACAGTAGCTGTCAAAATCTAGAATATATCAACCTCCTAAGGAATCATGTGTGTGTAATATACTGAAACAATATAAGATATTTTAAAAAATTCAAAACAAGAATAGAGGCATGGCAAAATTAATAATATAGACAAGAAGCTTCACTAACCTGAGCACCAGCAAGCTTGTTGTCCCAGCTAAGCACACCATAGTCCGGCCCTCCCCAAAATGCACCAGCATGCTTGGCTAAGCCAGGCATTGTAGCAAGCTGAAGATAGGAATTATTTCCAGTTGCATAATATAGCCAGGCTCCACCCCAAATAAATTCATCCCAGTAACTAGTTGAATTATAGAAAATAGCAGCTTCTGAACCACTTGCACTGTATCTACCACGCTGTGCCCTTGCAAATTTAAAGAGAGTTTTGGCACCATGAACAAGCTTCTGAGAGTAGGCTTTGTTATCTTTGAAAACAATAGATGCAGAAGCTAAGGCAGCAGCCATTTCTGCAGCAAGATCAGAGCAGGAGCTGCATTCAGTTACAGGTCTTTCATAATCAATGTCCTCAGGACGCATCCAGCAATAATGATCATTTGGAGTAGTACTCCCAGCAGAAGTATCCCCCGAGCCAACCTGTCAGAGAGTGGAAATCAAAATGTCAGGTTGATAACAAAGATAACAATAATTTGATAACTGGCACGCATTGTTTTTTGCATCTTAAACTAAATAACTAACAAGATTATTATGTGATGATAGCCAATACAGAGGCTATAAACAAGCCCCACTTCAGTATTAAGGATAGTCGGGAAATTTTCTATGCATAAGCAGAAGTTGAATTTTCAAGGAGAAACCGTCAGACAAAAAGAACTTGCTCGGTAAGTTAGAAAGATTGAGAAAGCCCTACCCTCCATAAAGTGTACCAAGCAAGATAATGTTTTTTTTTTTGCAAAATCAAGCATCATCAACTTTGAAGTGAATGGGAGTTATGAAATAAATCCAGTCCAGATACATTATATCCATGTCTTGATAAAATGGGTGAAGTTAATTCACCTGTGCAACTATCCTGTCGATGGTATCAGCAGAGCTATTAAATGTCTTAAGAAAGTAGTCAGATCCCCACTTTATAAGTTCTTTGACATGGTTAAGCTCCCCAGCAGCTTCATATTTCGCACTATATTCAATAACACTCCAGCTCAACATTGTCATGGCAAAAGAAGCAGGGAAGTGGAACTTTATCGCATCCCCAGCATCATAATATCCACCCACCAGATCCTTGTAAAAACTACCTTGTTTACCTTTCCCATCGCTCAAACCCGAGCTTCCCCTCCATGAAACGTTATTATGCTTTGGAATTTTTCCCGCTGCAATTTTCCATCAAAATACACAAACAAATCAAGATCCTTTATTTCTTTGAATGTATAATCATTATCAATAACAGTAGCAACATTCACCGAAATTACTGATCTGAATCCGTGCAAGGCAAAGATCTTCTTGAATAATTCATTATCACATAGACCATAGTTAAATCGCATTCAAACTAACTAGAAAGAAAGAAGGAATGATCGTCTACATTCCTGAATATGGATGATCTGAATATAGTGAAATTAAGTAAATTCATGATCTGGGTTTGTGAAGATTGATGATGCATGTTCCTTAAGCAGGTATAACCCTAGACTCATCAAAAAAGTATCCCCTCCTAGCAACAAAATGATGTTATCTTCCAAATTTAACAAATAAATGGATTCAAGAGGTATCCAGGCATCAATCAGCCGAAATCAGATCAGATCAAGAAGAAGAAAAGGAAAAGAAACATACATCTTTGAGCATTGAAGAACATGAGTGCCTTGTGTAGAGCAAGAGTGTAGTTATCAGCTGGAGCATGAGAGTGGTGATGGCGAGGCACAGTTTTAACAATAAGAGTGATAAAACCAACCAATAGAGCAGCGGCAACGATACTCCCAACAGTCCACACAAAGATCTTGCGACTAACAATGATACAGCCCAGATCCACATATTTCTTCTTCTTCTTCTGCTCAGCTGGACCCAGCAACCAACTCTGCTGAGTCTCATCCAATGGCCTTGACAGAGCTGCCCTGTCCATGTCATTCAAGTTCCTGCTCCTATCATCATCTGTTGCCGAATCTGCGGCGTTTATCTCCAGGGGTCCTCCCCATGGATCTCTACCGTACATACTCATTCTTAAAGTTCCACCCTTTCTTCTGGTATTAATTTAGTAAATCACCTTCCTCTTGATTCTCACTCAATTCAAGAAAACAAGGCAAAAATATAAAGCAAAGAACTGGAGGCGCCACCGACACTGCACTGACAGCAAGAAAATGAGGGTAGTGTTACTCTCTCTCTTTCTCAGGAGTGAGGAGGAGAGATGGAGCGTGGGGATGCGGGGCGATATTATGAATGGTGGACAGCTGGGACTGATGACGGTGGAGAGTCAAGCGGTATCGTATCGTATCATATCATGTGAGAGTTGGGTTGGGTTGGGGTTTTATTTTTATTTACGTTTTTTTAAGCACGGAATTATATTTATTGAATATGGTTGCTAGGGACTGGGTGACCAGTCCACTACTGGACAATGACAGTCTGTCTGTCCAATGATGTCTTTTTAAAATAGAAGTAGAGGTTAATCATCCGGTTCTTAAAAATAGTTTTAAGAAAATAGTTTTATTTTAAATTAAAAAATATATATATTTAGATATTTTGATACGATAATATCAAAAATAGTTTTAAAAAAATAAAAATAATATTATTTTAATATATTTATAAATAAAAAATATTTTCAAAAACCATTTTTGTAAGACTAATAAACATGTTTTAAATCTGTGGCGTATTTGTTTCTCACTCTGGACAGTGGACCCAAAAAAAGAAGAAGAAAAGTAGAGTTTGGTGAATAATTTTTTAAAAGAACTTGAAGTGGCTCAGATTGTTTGTGTAGTGATCATAATTTTTTAAGTGCTGGTGAAGGAAAAGATGCCATCCGACGACCGTTGGTGAGCTCGTTCCTTTCCCTTTTTCTAGCGGACAACCCATTCACGTGACACGTGCATGCATCTTCTGTAGATTTTTATATATTAAAAATAATAATAATAATAATAATTACCACAATATCAAATCAGCTTTAAAATAACATTAATTGTTGACCATTGATACCGATTCGAGACCGATTTTCGATTTGAGACCGATTTTAGACCAGTGTTCTCGTTTTGTTATGATTAAATCATTTTATGCTAATTAAAAAATAGATATAAAGCGGTGTAGTTTTTATTTTATTTAAAATTCTGGCGGTTCTAGAAATCTCTTTCAAATTTTAGCCGGAACATTCATATTTCATTTCGCTTGTTTTGATTAAATAATGTTTTTTTAATAATGAATAATTTTACAATATCAATCATATTTCTTAATCTGACTGTTAGATTGAGATAAATTTTATAAGGAGTCTCTTGAAATATTTATATATATTATATTAAAATTTCAGAGCAATCAGAGAAATTGATGATGATATTCTTGTAATATCATATATGTTTATAATTTTATTAAGAAAATTTATTTTATTATATTTTTTAAATTTAAATGCACAATTATATATAATTTTATTTTTAGATTTAAACTATTTATTTTTTTAATTAATATATTTAATTATATATATATATAATACAACCCAAAATTTCAATTAAAAAACAAATCACCAATGGAAACATAATTTACATCATCTATGAGACTTTTATCTAAACTTTCATTTTAGGAGTACCAAACTGCAAGAGAAGTCGAGTTTTCAGATGGGGCATCGTCGTCTTATCTAACCACCACCCGTTACCCACCCTCCTCTCCTCTCTTTTTTTCTCTTCAAGTTTCAACCACAACGTTTGCCGACACTTCAAGCTATGCTTTCCTCCCTGTCCATGTTCCCTCCCTCCCTCCCTCGTTTTAGGTTGCTTTGCTGGCGTACAAAGTGTGCATTAAAAGTAACAAGACCTCGTGCTTCAGACAGTAATTTAACTTCCAAAGTATGTATGTATGTATGTGTGTGTGTATGTACAGACAAAAAATACTTGAAAAATATTAAAAATACATTGCTATCTTACAAAAGAAGAAAAGCTGTGACCTTTCCGCTTCCACCCAGTCGTTTTAACTCTTCAAGTGGGCCCAATGATCGTCCTGTTTCACAGCTAATCTGGGCCCCCGTCAGAAGAATATAACGTTCATTATTGTGACAAATTATTAATATATTGTTCTTGTAACCAAGACATCTCATTTAATTACTATTTTTAAAAGAAAAAAAAAAAGGAAAATTTTTGGCACATAGAGGTGGATGCTTGTGCTGCTGATTGTTCACTCAACACTCTCATTAATGATTGTGTGTGTTTTTCTTTATAAAATATGGAATTTTTAAATAGACTTTAATCCTGTCCGCTGCTACTTCTTTTTCGCCCCAACCACTGCATGATCATATTCAATCTTTTTGCATCATTTAACATATTGACTTCATCTATAACATTAACTTTGTAAAAATAGAAAAAAGGAATAAATTAAATCCTCAGCACTATATACTATCCAAGGAGAAAATAAAATAAAACTTTAAATTCCTTTTTATTTAAAAACTCTAATGTATTTAGAGTGTTTAAACCTTTTTAAATTCTTAGTCATGGCACAGCTCAATGCAATTTAGTTTTCTTGGGTTAAATGCAAATGCACTCCATTTACTTTTTTAAAAAAAAAAAAAACAATAATACTGATGCAAACGACACATCATCTGCTACCCGGGGTTGTAATTGAACGGAATTTTTTTGCACAAAAATTAAGTTTTAAAAATATTATGGGATCAAAGGTCTGTAATTCAAGAAGTAGGAGGACCAAGTTAAATTTTTCTATCTAATTTTAAAACTACCATTTTTTTTCCTTGTTTTTTCACTTTGGTCCTTATCTTTCAATGTTGTCCTCCCTCAACAAATTTAAAGCAATTGACCTCTAACTTGGCCATGAAAGAATAAAATCATTTATGACCAAAAAACAAATCACGCGGTAAAACCAACCATAGTGAAATATATGTTAGTTTATAGTGCAAAACTCTAAAGCGTTTACCACGCACCTTTTTTAACATTTTATATTACTAGATCATTGGAGCACACAACATTCCGGGTCAGATCAAGTTTTTTTTATATAAAAAAATCAAGCATCATTAACATGTTTTCTAATTGATCAGGGGGTCAGATCAAGTTTTTTTTATATAAAAAAATCAAGCATCATTGACATGTTTTCTAATTGATCAGGTTGATATGATACGACCTGATCAATTTAGCGAGTTCAAAGATAATCTAGATGATCGATAAAAAAACATAAATTAGCTTAAATAAAAATAAAATCAAGATGACATTGAGAAGACACTATATTGGATTGATCCAAGTCAACACATGTTAATATTTCAAATCTGCAATCTAAGTCATGAACCATGATAAAATAAAAAAATCAATTAAAAAAGCAATCTAAATCAACTCTAGCAAACATGTTAAAACTATATCCCAAGTCATAAGACCAAAATAACTTCACAAAAAACAAATAAAAAAATTAACAAAATTTTATTTCTAACAAATCCAATGTTGATGATTGAAATAAAAAGAAGAAAAACACTAAATTCATCAACTCCATGTAAAACAAATTGAGAAAACATATAAAAATTTTATTCTCGAACAACCAAATATTGAAGGGTAGGAAAAAAATAAATTGTTAGAAAATGAAATTAAAAAGAAAATACTCAAATAAAAAAGAACCTTGAATTTTTTTTTTAATCAACACTTGAAACTCAAACACGTAACTTGGGTTATGGGTTCAAAAATTATAAAGGTCAATAAAAAAAACTGATTAAAAAAGAAAAAAAATATTATAGCCAAAGACTACCATGAATAGCAAAAAGGAAAGAAATTCTTCTTTTCTTTTCCTTTCCTATCCACGTTACAGCATTCATAAGCTCACACTTTTAGTTCTTTTTATTTCAAAGAAATCGAAATACAAAGAGACTACCATGAATATTTAGCTAACTGGTGGCTTCCACCTTATATAAGAAGGGATGGCATGAAATGCATTCGTTCTAAAATTTTGCACAAGTACCAAAAATTAGTGATAAAAGGTGATGAAATAATTAACTTCAACATGGCTTCATAACTTCTGCCTTGCAATGCTTGAGATGCGGGAAAAACATCCTTTGTTTCTTTCCACAAAAACTTCTTGCAACACCAGAATCTCCAACATGACTTCCCTGACCTCTTCCGTTTTATCTTCTTGCATGAGTTGACAGGTTCTCCATGGAGGTGAACATGAAATTCCCAGAAAACATTGCTTCTTTGTCTGCCCAATCAATTTAACAACTTAGTCAATAGGCATAGAGCAAAAAATATGTTACAAATACAAACACCCGTCACAGTAGTTTACCATGAATCTAAATAGGATCACATTCAAAAACTGGGAAGTACAGCCCCCCAACAAAAGATGTGACAAGAAATTGCATTTGCATTTATATTAGAATTAAAATAAATCAGAAGTTTGCGAACTACAATGCTGAAACAACATATGTAAGTTGGAGGGTCAATGGTTCAATGGTCAAAGCCAGGTACCTGGTGTATGACAATAAAGATAAACACTGCTTTTGAACAAATCACCTATCCAATACATCCAAATGAATTGATGAGATGTGTGTGTCACATACAAGCCAAAATTATTTGGAGGTTCTCAAGAGTTCATACTATGCCAAGCTGAAGCTCAACTAAGTTAACAACCAAGTATATCAGCAGTTTCAAGATTCTTGATAACAAAAGTAAACTTTTTTCGGCAATCTAGAGTTGGCATGGAAATCCATCCCTCTTCCCTGAAAAATTTCCCATCTTCCCAGGTGTGTATCTCACCAAATATTTAATTTGGCCAACACGTGTTCTTTAATAGAGCAAAGCACATAAATTAACTTTATGATCAATAATATGCCCTAGCAAAATGACAGAAGTAATCAAATCATATCAGCAAAAGTACCTGTTAAGGAAAGACAACTAGCTTCATGGCGCACGTACCTGGCCATTGCCTGCAGTTATCAACAAATTAATTAGTTTCTCTTTGCATTCATTAAAAAAAGAAAAGAAATTCAGATCATAAAGGTTTTAAAGGAAAATGTCATATAAATAGAGCTCCGTACAAACAAACTCTTTCATAACCATCATCTTAGACTGATGGACGTGTGCCAAAATGCTGGGCAAAGTAAGGTCCAGGATAGATGATGACAACAACTCATTCAATAAACTGATAAAACTAAATTTTAACCCAGGCATTGCATAAGATTGTTCAAATCAATATATGAATAATCTTGAGAAGGGAAAGTATCTTGGTAATTTTATTTGATGCAATAAGAAAAACAAAGAATTTATCACACCTTAATTATGGAGAATAAGAGTATAAAGACACTGATATTGTTAGTAATTTACTAAATATAATTTTTGTATTTTTAATTTCGTATTGATTTTACCAATGTCCAGTTCTTTCTAAATTTATCTAGTTAGTTCGAGCAATTCAAATCTGAAGGTATACTTTCTTATCATTAGAATTTTAATAAAAATAAGACGTGCATATATTTGATTAAAAAGAATGACAGTACTCAATCCATTGCTTAGCATGCCATTATTTAGATCTCACATTAGTATGATCATACCTAGCATTTTAAAAGAAAATTTTGCTAATAATAACGAGTAAATTAGACATTCAAAGAAGAATTATTTCTTAAAAATAACTGATGATTGCTTTGATTATTTTTTTAAGCAAATCAATAGGATTTAATATTAATACAGTAACAATCTGTTTAATAATAAACTTTTAATAGGAGATAAATGTTAAATTACCTGTAAATTATAATGCATAGAAAAAAGAAATATAAATAAAAGCCTTTGATACATTAACTATTTTATGATGGGAATAACTCATAATTATACTATTGATTGATGCCTTGAGTTGGTTTTAGAATTATAATTATGATAAAGCTACCAAGATACAATGGTTTTGTTTATGCTACCCTAAGGTGTTTTGTTGAGAGGAGAAAGAATAAGTTATTTGTTCTCATGTTCCCATGCTTTTGATGGCAGCCTTCTATTTCTTGTTGTTACTTTGAATTATATTTCACCATACTCCATTCCCATAGTGATCAAAAACTTTGACACTCACAAATGTGGAAAATCACTACTTATGATGATGGATGGCTTGGTGGCTTCTATTCTCAAGTGATATCTAAATCCCAGGGCAAGAAAGTCACAAAATTTGCCTAGTCATATCACAGTGAAAAAATTAGAGATGAGAATATACCTGGATAGCCTGTGATGCAGTATCATCTGGCTCAGTTGCACCGTCATCTGAAAAGACATTCCTGCAAGACACGGCTCAAATGCACATTATATCATCACCTTTCTTCATTTTGATGCTTTCAAATATATCTACATATAGTCATATACTGCACATCACCTAATCCACGCACACTCATTTTTCATAGTTTGCATTCATATAAAAATTGGTCTCTTAGGAGGAAACTATTCAAACATAAAGCCAAATAGTTTTCTGAACTTGAAAAGCAGGAATGGAAGCTTTCTGATTACATAAGGGATGAAAGAGGTCATCTTGTGTGTCATTACTACACGTTTCTCTTCCTTGAAAAAGAATCAAACCTTCTCCATCTTGGAAAGTTGATAACAGTTAACCAAAGCACTACAGAAAATGAAAGACCCAATATATGGCAGAAATATAATAATAAAGAGCTACTCATCCTTAGGTAAAATCCTTTCCAAGCGAGTAGTTCATTTTTGAAACAATTAACCACCACAAGCTGTTATTTGTTGACAGGAAGCGGAAAACAAAGCTTCCAAAATATAGGGATACTTTTCCACTAATTACCATCAAAATCAGTCCCAGTCTGACTTCAAACATAAGCATAATCCTAAACAGATAACAGTACTTTCAATATAAAGAATACTTTCCCCCAAATTATCATCATTCACCACCAGTTTCAAACTCATGAGAAAAAACTAAGGCCATGAAACTGATTAATATAAGGTGCAAGTATCAAACACAAGGGATAAGGAGGTAGTTGGGACATTGTTTAGAACAGCTTAAACTCAAAGCAAGATACAGCACCCTGGCAAGATCAACCCAGTCTGGACTCAAACATAAGTAGTATCATAAGCAAATGGACTCCATAATATTGAGGTGATCGAGGATCTCTCCAAAAGCCATCTAAAAGATTTTCATTGAATGACAAAAACATGAGGATTCTAGCACAGAACATGCACAGGGAGCATCAAGTTTCATTCTACAATAATATTGATAATTTTCAATGAAAAGCCTTCACAAGTTCTGATGTTCAGTCTTACCTCCATATGACCTTTGGAAGCTCATCCGGTTTAGCCTCAGGAAGCATGGCAGCATCATAAGCAACAATATTTCCATAGAATATTTTCTCCAATTCTTTCATCCATTTGGTCAGAAGCAAGTTAACCTGCCATTACAAATGGGTTTTACTTAGGAACTGGAGTGGCGTTCTACAAATGGGACACGTAGTGATATGATCTCCACTTTCAAGAGCATGCACAATTCAGAACAATTTTGTGTGGTTTTTACTGCATAGGAGAAGATGACATCAAGGATGTAGTGACATATGATGACTGATGTTTAATTTATTCATCAAATGACAGAAAGCAAAAGGCTTATTTACTCATCTTTTCGACGTTGAAATGTTTGAAAGTTTAATGAGATAGCCAGTAAAACGATTATCTTTCCTGGCAACAGAATAACATTAACAATACAATGATATGATATGAAATGCAGATTAAATAGACACTGTACCCCTGCTTTAGATACTCGCAACTCAACATCATGATTGTAAATCTCGTATATGTATTGCCCGAATTCAACACCTTCTTTTCCCTCTTGTTTCAATCTACGTAAGCAAAGCCACATGTGGAGTACAAGCAATGAGAATGTCATTTTAAATGTCTTCTCCAAGTTGAATACTGCATGAAAAAGAGAATAGTAAATTCTATATACCACACATTTTAAAAGTATAGCCCGAATTCTAAATGTCTAACAGTAGACAAGAGCATGAGAATTTTCTCACCTTCATAAATGGCAGGTCTATCTACCTGTGACACAATTCGTCGGTACACCACATTAGCTCCTCGAATAGACATACTTTGTTTGCTATAAAACAACAACAACTTGAGCACAAAACGCCTAATTCCCTCATACTTTGGCTCTTCGATTCTGAGTGGAGAGTCCGGAGCCAGGGCCAAAGAACAAGGCTTAGACCGAAGCATTTTATCCAAACTCACCTGCTAAAGAAAAACTAACACTTCAATCCCCGTCAATAAGTTAACTTGAAATCATTCACAATAACTTCAATCCCTCAGCCCCATTTTCATTCTCGGATCATCTGAACTAGATAGAAATCAATCGTGAAAAAAATATTTTTTTTATTGAAATTAGCAAATATGCAAACTTTACCAAGCGAAACACACACCCAATTCAAAAACAATCCACAAAAACCCACGATCACAAAATCATAAAAAGCTCAAGACTTTCAATAAATTAAAGGAAACCTAAAAATGGGCTGCCATTAGAATCTCGTACATACCACTGAATTGCTGGGAAAAACCTTCTGTGACGAAAGAATCGGAGAAGCTGCCATTGCTGCCGCTGTGGCAACCTTGGCATAGCTTTGGCGTGGAATAAATTTAAAGGCAGCATCTTTACTATTGCTGTTGTTTCTGAGTTGATGAAAGAAATGAGAAGCAGCTGCTCTGCTGCATCTTGCTAACATTTTTATAGCTCCTTTCCTCTGTATGGACCAATTGACTATCTTTTGTTTTTTCTTCCGATACGTTTCCAAGTATCTGTTTTTTATTTTTCAGATTTCTGCGCTGTTACTAAACGGCCTAATTCATTCATAAACCCTTCAAGATAAGAGAAACGTGGACCCTACTTTTACCATTGCTCTAAGCGGCAGCGTTTTGTATTCGGGCTGTAAATAGGTATTTTCCTCGTCACAAGCAAAGTTATTAAACTAATCTGATCCATGACGTGGCAAAAAACGCTGGCTAAACTCTTATAAGTTCTAAACTATTTTTTAATTATATTGCTTGAAATAAAAATTTTAAATCAAATCAGGTTCTGAAACATCGAGCAGAAGTAAAATAGGTTAAACTGGGTTGATTTTATTTAAATTTAACTAAGTCAATTAAATCCCCGTATCTATTTTCAAATAGCCTTAAGACTATAATATTGCTCGCTTTAAATTTAAGTTTGCTTTTATATATGTAAATTTGCAAAAAAAAATTATTATTAATTCAAAATTTGATATACATTGAATGATTTTTTTTTTTAAAAAAAAGAATTTATGTATTGGATGATGATGATTTTTTGAAACAATACGATAACACTGATATATTAGATCAACCATAATGACCCTATATAATTTATTGAAATCTTTAATCAAGTCATAAGATCATAATAACCTATAAAATCTAATCATTAATTAATTTAATATTAAATTAAAAAAAATTAAAAAAACAATTCGAGTCAAATCAGGTTAGTTTGTCAAGTTCATGACTACTAAAATAACTCAATATAAATTAAACAAAAAAATTATAAAATTCAATATTCAACGAGCACAATATTTAAAGATAAAATTAAAAATAAAATCTAAAGGACATGGATTAAATTTGACATCCTAAGAGAAATGACATTCCTCTTTTCTATTTTAGAGAGGGTCATGCATGAAAACCGCGTTGGCTAAGAGCCTGTTTGGAATGACGGTTGTGATAGTTTTTCAAAGTGTTTTTTGTGCTGAAATATATCAAAATAACATTTTTTTATTTTTTAAATTCATTTTTGATAATATCACATTAAAATGATCTAAAAACACCAAAACACATTCATTTAAAATAAAAAATAAAAAAAAATCATTTTTTTTTCAAAAACGCTTATAAAAAGCCTTCACAAACACCCCCTAAGTTTACCTTTCTCACATGCTGCTAACTTTTTTATATCTCCTTCATCTCGGTCCATGTCTTGGCAAAATAACATGACTATTCATTTTCACTTCAAATTCAATCACCAAAGCTCCAATGTTTTAAATTGATAAAATCATATTTTATTTTGCTATATTGATCGCCAATTTATATATTTTTTTTTCAGTTTTTCTTTTATTGGGCTAACTCACTTTCATGTTTTAGGCTGTTTTTCTTAATTGCTTTTTTTATCCATCTATGTTTGATTTGTTTGCTATCAAAGTTTGATTTTTATTTATTTATCCCGATCTCACATACATACACAAGATCGTGCTCGTTTAGATGGACTCATGTTACTTTGTTTTGCTCTTTATTTTCCCATTTAATTGGCTAAATACCCTGCTCGTCAACTTTTTTGTTCATAGCAGTCCCTCAACGGTCATTATCTAATCAGATTTTTCTTTTTCCCTTACTTTTCTGTATAAAACACTCGTGTTGTCCAAGATTTTAATTTTTAATCAATTAAAAAAAATTAAAACTGATATAGCACGGGTCCACATCAAGTACACGAGAAATTAGTCATAAATAGTAGACCTACGTTGATTACTCGGATGAATGGAGTAATTCTGGGCTTAGCCTTGAAATTGGTGTGGCAAACCTATCCACCATTAACAATAACCTTGTCGCACCACCGAGGCTCCATGAACTCATATCCACCACCCTACCAAAAATATTTGACATCTAGTAAATGATAGATATATATTGTCCATACTAGAGAAATTTGTTACTCATTAATTTGAATTCATTAATTAAAACACTGTAGAAATTACTCTTAAAAATATCTTTATGTAAAAACATATTAAGAGGATATTTAAAAAATTAAAAACAGCTAGAGACAAGTAATTTAAAGCAAAAAATATTTATTATTTTTAAAAAAATATTTTTACAACATAAAAAACAAATTTGAAGTCTTCATGAATGCTTTAATTGAATTTCTTTTGAAGTTAAAAGAGCTATTCCATTGTAGATGCCCTTGACAGAGAGTTCAGTCTACTTTGGCCACATTTAATTGGGCAAAGCTAAATTGTCGGCCTCGCCGCTGCCAAGTCCTGCAAATTGAAAATCCATTGGTTCAGATTTCTTTATCTGGATATCATGTTAATACAATGACAGATGTATGTCTCTACTTTTAAAACCTGAACACTACAAGAAACCATCGCCGGGCAACTCACGGCCAAACTTTCCTTGGCCGCCGTATTTTCATGTTTTAAAAAGGCATTAAGAGAATTGCTTCCATATATAAGAGTACTGTTGCTTGTATATTAGTACAGACAAGTATCTATGGCTTGATAGCAAAATTCTTGCACCCAAGCACTCGACACCATGGCGCTGTAGACTTTTCCTAACCTCACAGAAACCAAGCAAAATTAAGCTGGATGATTGACCTAAATCTTCTATAAATTCAAAATTGTGATACACCCTTTCCCTCGAAACATAATATTATTACAGACATTAGCTCAGCATAACTATATTTATCGTTCACTGACCAAACAAAAACTGGGGCATTGAATATGCAAAATCAGAGATATTGCCGAAGGCTTTCGCCACTCATGGACTCCATTTCCTTTAGAACATCCTGAGCCAGAGATTTAACAGGCAACTCCAAGTCCTCGAGCAACTCGCCAAGGAACGGGATGGTTTCAGGCAGGAAGACCAAATATTCTTCTTTCAAGTTATCCATAAGATATTTAGCAATTCTCAGTCCTAAAATTCGAGATCGTATGTTGTCACTCCGAGTTTGCAACAGAACCTGCAAAGTGACCACAGATTTGGTTTTCATTGCTTGCTTAAATAATTTAAATAGACAACCCTGAATTGAAAACATAAGGTGTGTGTGTGTGTGTATATCTGGTGAGGGAGGGAAGGAGGGGAGGTTGGGCTCAGATCCTCAGGTGGGTATAAGAACATGTAATCAGGTCAAAGAACGAGATTTAAGCAAGGTTGCAAGCAAGTAAAAGACATGAAAATAAAACCATAGCCCGTTAATAGATTACCTCACTAACCATACACAAACAAAACCATAATATTTGATCAATTTTATTTGATTTATTCAGAAATCCAGAACAGGTAAAACTTGAAAAAAAAAATAACTGGAAACGAGATAAGATAAAAAAAACTGTAAGAAAAACTACCAGCAACTGCATTTTTCTTTCATTGGTAATGAATAAACTCGTCCTAGATCCCTCACATTTAAGAATTTTGCTTGTATGCATATAGAGGCATAGTTCCATTGAATGAGGTTATTAAGGCCCACACTCATTTTGCATTGGGCATTTCAACAGATAATCATCCAAATTGAGGCCCAACCTAGAGGATTGACACAAATACATGCAAAGAAGGAAGAACAAAACAGTTCTAGAGATCACCTCATGGTTCAGGGGCTTCCAAAGAAGATCAGTTCCTGCAGTAACTGCCATTTGACCTATACAAACTATCAACAATTCATCAACTTCTTTAACCGATGGGATACTTGGATGCTCTTCCAGTAATGCCGGCGGTTCAACTATAAGCTGTGATACAATGGGTTTTAACAGAACCTACAGATTCAAGCAAGTATGAATCAGTTAAAAAATGACAGTAAAGGAATGGATGCAAATATAATTCAGGACAGTCCTTGAAATATATTATTTTTTTGGGGAAACTCACATTCAGTTTACTTTGGGTACATGTTTTGACAAGTCCGAGTTGACAAGATTATATAACTAAAATTAAAACATAAATAATAAATATGCTTGAACCATAATATGTTACAAAATGGGTTAATCTATTTATGCACTCGCGAATAGCAAGGTACAAGTGACAAGCTGTATGCAAAAAGGATAGAGTTTTAGTGATTCGCTAACCTGGAATTTTGACGAATCAAGAAACTTCCTGCTGCCAGTGTCGTACAAAAAGCATTTATGTAAAGCGGAAATGACCACAGCCCTGAGATGCCAGCTTTTAAGTGTTAGGACGCTGCTCTCTTTAGTTTCACTTCCAGCTTCCTGAATCTTAGCTTTCTTTTTCTTTCGAATCAAACCAGAAACTTTAGGCTTTACAGTATTGGTAAGATGCCGAACACAACCCTCTAGCAAGTACTCAAAGTAAGTAACAAACAGAGACCTGCACTTGAGATGACATTATTTAGGTGCTTGCTTCAAACAATTCACTTTACATTACATCTCTTTTACAGAAAAGTAGTATTCTTATACAACAATAAATCCTTAATCCCAAACTAATTAATTGGATCTGAGACATCAAAACAAGTAGAAAATTTGCACATCAATGCGCTTATAGAGAAAACATTCAGAGTTTGATTCATGTAAATTATATTCTCTTAACACGCAATAACCAAACAATAGTATCCTAAAAGTTCCCTAATGTTTAGATGGTCAAACATCTAAGACTAGGACTGATTCACAATAACACTAGCTGATAGAACAATGAATTTGTTGCAGAGTTGTACAAATCCATCCAGGCAGGTACATGTTTAAGATTACAGTCTGATGAAATCACTTCTTGAAAGAAAAAAAGGGTGTCCTTCAAACGCTAATGCAGATCCTAGCATAAAAATGATTTTAGCATGGAGTAATTATAATTTAGGACACAAATATTGATCAACAAAGTTGAAATCCATGGCTCAAAGTTCAATAATGTAATGACTGAAAGTGAAAAAACCCTGAATAAAACAGATATAATGACTCACCGATGTTTCTCAGCCAGTTTGTCTACCAGACCATAGAAAGATATGGCCCTATCAATATTGTCATTTTCTTCTACATATGACTCAGCCCATTCAATACTTCTGATAAAAAGCGGCTTAAACATGGTCTCGGTAAGTTTCATTGTCAGAGCAATCATTGCATTGATAATACTTTTCTCAACAAGATCGATGTTTTGAATTGAAACAGGATGTTGACGACGAAGATCAAGAGCATGCAAGCAGAGGTCAAAAATAGCTTCATTGTAACCACCAACAGATGATCTGTCCATCGTACCAACTAAGCTTCCAAGCATTTCAAAGAAAACTGCCACACTTGAATCCCCAGCCTCCACAGTATCAGGGTAAATCTTCAACAATGGTGGAAGGGCAAGTCGAACCTGAAAGGAAAAAATCAGTATTGATGTTACTTGAGCAACAACTGATCATAATTCAAATTAATATCTGAGTTGTCAAATCTTACAGGGATCTTCTCCGTAAGCAGCCTCCGTACTGCATCAGCTTTCTGTCTCAGTTTCATTTTTGATCCTGAAGTGTACTCAGGACCATGCACCACAAGTCGTATAATATCTTCGAGATATGGACTGAGGAAACCACCCAGCTTGTCCACAACAGCTTCTAAAGTAAGAAGAATAGAGAGCATAAGAGATTCTTCAGGAAGAGACAGTGCAGCAGAGAATTTGCTAGATATTTTCATCACATTCTCCATTATTTGAGGAAGCTGAACAAATGCTCTTGGCCCAAGAGCATCAACTACAGCACCAGTTGTTCGAAGGCAGCTAGAAGAAATAGCCAAGTTGTTCGAACAAATGCCTTTTGTGATAGATGGAAGGCACATGCTGAAGACAGAATAATTAGAAGAATATTTATGGGCCAAAACTTCCAGTGTGGAAACTGCTGACAGTTTCAAGGAGGTATCTGAGTCATCCATTGTATCATCAATTAGCCGAGCAATTTCCAAACACATCTGCTGAAAAGAGTCGAGGGTACTCCCATCCACATGGAACCAATCATTACTTGAACTTGCAATGGAATCTCTTCTTCCCTTTCGTTTTGTTTTAATCGACTCACGCTTCCTCAAAGTCTCGGAAAGGAGCCCAAGAGCCTGATTGCAAGAAAAGTACATAAAATATGTTACTAAAGAGTCCACCATTTAGCACACAGGTAACAAGTGAGGACTTGAATGAAACATTTATATAATGCACAAGCATGACATGAAACAGGTTTGACATTTTCAACACAATTTTTAGGCAAATACCTACAATGATCATTTTTCCTTACATTTTCCTGCAACACTCAAAAAAAAGAGGAACAAAGGGAATTAACAGAAGATGTTTTCATTTCTATTTGAGCATTGGATTTGTCCGTTCAGGGCCCTAGATATCAGGTTATTGATCCAAGTCCAATAAGAAACATGAAGATACAGTCCAAGGAGTGCACTAGAAAACTCCCAAATGCTGTTTGCGTGAAGATCACATTACTATACACGTCAATAGTACCTTCTTTTTCACATTTCCATCTGAATTGCAAAGCAAACTTATAATGCCTCTGAAGTATGCGGAGGGGATCATAACAACTGTAGTAGACATCAAAACAGCACGCATAGAAGCTTTCAATTCCTTTCTGACTCTATCAGGCACATTTATTTGTTTTCTTCTCAAATAAGTTAGTTGTGAAAGACAAACAACTTGCTCCAAAAGTTCTTGAAGGGTTTCCTGCAAGTCAGCACCACAAGAAATCAAATCATTTTTACTAGGTCAACATGCGTAGAACTGCTCCAGTTTCTTTCTCATTCAAATACATAACAGATGATATAAAACACACCATGATGATAGTTATAGAAGAAGGAGAAATCTAGATGACTACGCTTATCATATGAGACTGAAACGTTTGGATGCAACGGCTATGTTCAACCTCTATACACATTACCAAGAATGTCTCAGGTAAAAAAACAGCAGGTGAAAGCTTCTGCGGTCCCTAAATATGATAGTACAGCAACTACTGGGACAATCACGCATCATCTGGTAATTTTGCCTGCCCTTGACTCTGGAACTGCAGAAAATGCTAAACACAATTTGTGTGTGTGTGTGTGTGTAGTGTTTAGCATGTCCTACAGTTCCAGAGTCGAAGGCAGGCAAAATTACCAGATGATGGCAAAATGAGAGACACAGACCATTCAAAAATTTACTCCAAACATTACTAAATCTATGCATAAAGTTTGTTTCAAGTGAAGAATAAGAACCTGAATTTTATCTGAATCCTCGCTTGATTTAAGTTTGAATGAGAATTCTGGATCTTCTAACTTGTGTAAAATAACTTCTGTTGCAAATAGCAATTCCATAAACATTTCTTGGCATGGATTGCCAGCTCCTATTAGTTGAAGCAGAGGAACAAGGGAGGGAAGCCAAATCCTGCATGAATATTGCTCACATATCTGAATTGCAAATGCATACTCCCACTCTCTCTGTGCAGAAGATGTGAGATCATTTGTGTCATCAAGGAGGGAGAGTCCTTTCCTAGAAACTAAGGACCGGAAAAGAAGGGCAAGCAACGAAGCCAAGCTATTATGTTCACCCAAAGTCCTGCAGAGAAGAATTTCAATTCAACAAAAAAAAAAATGAAAAGACCTGATAGGGACCATAAAATTTAAGCGGTAAATAGGTAATACCTCAACATGTACACAACCATTGATAGTCTCCTATGCTCAGCAATTTTGGGCAATACATTTACAAAAACCTGAAGACAAAATGCAGCCCAACTCAGATTATCAGTTTCACAGCAACTACATCCAATGCAGAAGAGGAGGAGTGCGGGGGAAAGCTAGTCTTGTAGATTACCTGGAGCAATTTGTCTGTGTTGCGTGTCTCAGCCAGCCAACAGGGGACAACTGCAGATATAAGATTCTCAAACACATGTTGTGAATGGCTGTCAATCTGTACATGTTCATAGAAAAAAACAACTATTAGCATGCAGTTCCATGCTAAACAATCTCAATGATATTTGGTTACTATTTATTCTAAATTTGTTAACCCCCAATAAGTCAATCAAACTATAAAACATGTTAGTTTGAAAACGCTCTACATTTACATAAATCTTAAAATTCATTCCTTCAAACAAATTGCCTTGACAATGAATCACACAATAAGAACATTCACACATCTGTGAGCCCGTACTAGATGAAAAAAAGGCACTTCATAAGTTGTACATGAACTGTGCATATATGAACAAACCTGTGAAACAGTTGATTCTCCAGCAACGGTAAATATATCCAATATATACCCCATTATATTCTCTGGAACAACCTTTACAATGGATGATAACAGTGAAAATACATGGTTGCGGACAACTCCATGCTTGGCAGACCGGGCACATGTGATCAACATTTTGATATTGATCTTATTTTTTATGTCATCCTGGAACAAAGATGGTAAGTGTTACACCAATTTCAAAGGAACATGCATGGAATCAAACAGGTAGGAACAGAACCAAAAGAATTTCAACATACCTTTAATGGAATAGCATTTTTTAGTGAGCTGATAATATCTTCAAGTACAAGTAGAAGTGTTTGCTGAGTGTAACAAATTGTGCCAGACCCAGTCTGAGAAATTCCATATGAAGCCTTGATCCAGTTTTCATCTTGAGCAGGCATCCACTCATCCAAAAAGATTTTCTCAAGAAGTTTGAACAAGGGCCCTATCAGAAGCTCCCTGCATTCAATTGTATAAAACTTCCGAGAAAATACACACTTCATTTTATGGAATGGTAGAGCCATCAATTATTGACCATAAACTAATTATGAAGAATTAAGGTACAATTATTTAAACAGACCTGCTAGCAATATCATTCTTGAAAATCAATATGTCAAGGAGGGAGCTTAGCAAGCATAGTGCAGTTTCTACTTTACAAACCACATCACCAGCTAGGGTGGATGTTTGATGTACTTTAGATATCCTTTTCTTCTTTCTGGATGCAGAACCACCTATACGACTTTCTTGTTCGAATATGAATTTGAGTGTATGGACTACTGTAGAGCAAGTAATCTGCATTATCCACAAATGTGGCAGTCAAATATCACAAAACCAGTTTGCTTTGCACACAATCACATGTTCCAAACATCTCAAGAAAGCCAAGTAAACATGCTAGAGAGTAAAATATGAGCAATCGAGTTCAAGTGACCCCAATGTAATTACTCCCAGCTCCCTTGAGAATTTATGTCAACCATCCAGGTCTATCCCCAATGTAAGAAATTTAAATTTTACAAAGGATATACCAAATTCAATCCAACAAATGTGGAACACACTCTTATACTGTTCCAACTTGGCAAGCATTAATAAATATGTGATCCTTAAAGCTCATGTAATAAATCACTTATCTATAATATGTTAAAGAACAACCCACAAAGTCATGGTCATGTAAAACAAGGTCTATCACCACCAACATCATACATCATACAGTTGCTATTGGCTTCATAATCATACTCTCTAGCTAATGCAAGGCTGATCAGCATACAAATGTATGTGTGTTCATAGAAGTAGCAAGAACCAGCATTAAATACAAGGCCTTGTTAGTTTAAGCACAATCCACTAAAAGAGAAGGAAAAAATTGAAGTGTGCAAAGAAGAAGAGAACAGACATTTAAGCGCATCAGGGCCTCTCTTGTTGCATTTTGTATATCACCATTAGCATTGCGAAACAAAATCACAAGCTCACGAAATAGAAGCTCCTGCACAGCACAAAAATATAATAAAAAATAAAAGAAAGCATATGGTTCTACTCCACTTCATAAGAACCACGGGCAAACCAACTGAAAATCACATTGATCTTTCATAAATTTTCCTAATGGCATTGAACATTTTAGAGAGATATATGCAACTGCTACAAAATATGTTTAACAATACAGAAATTACTTCAATTTTGGACTAGCCTTTTCCAATTCTCTAGTGTCCTCAACTTCAAAAGACCAGGTCCGACCTCCACAATCTACGTATTGCAATATTTGTTTTAATAATGGAAGGGTTTTCAACAGAAGCATGTTTTCTCCATGTTTCCAAAAAGAGACGGTCAATATCAGTTTAAACTGAATTCTCAAGATAAATGCACATTCCCCTTGAAATGTTGAATTTGGCCAACATTACCTTGAATCAAAACCAGTTTTGAAATAAATAACCCAGTGACAGCATTTACGCAAATTCTTCTGTTGTTCCACAACCCTACTTAAAATGATCATCACAACAATGTAGCATGAAAACCAGCAATTAGTTGTCCTAGCTTCAATTTGGTGCTCTGCCAAAGCAGACATTAAAAGCATATCCCTAGCAGACATCAAAGGGATAGAGATGGGTTTTGGAGTTTTAGCTTTGTGCCTGTCTGTAGTTTCTCTTTCTATTTTTAGCAGGAGATCTCACCCTTCTACTTTTTAGTATTTATCCCATCATCTCTAATGAAGTTTTTTTTCTTATAAAGAAAGAAAAGAAAAGGGAACCTGTTTTTCAGTTGTCAATCCACTGTATAATGGGGCACTTAGCTTCTTCAAAACAGTAATGCAAGGTTCTATAATGGCAAATTCTTCAGAAGAGAGCTCATCCAGCTGGAAGAATAAACAATAACAGGTATTAAGAAAAGAGAAGACAGAACCATTAATATCAAATTATGCCTGTCCAAACGAGTTATTAAAAGCTTCTTACTTGCAGGGCTTTTAATAGATAATCTTCACAAGCATGCCCCTCCTGTGATGGAGGCATGGCACAAACCTAATACAGGAAGATAATGGGATTGGCATTGGGCAAAACAGATAATTATACCACAGGAAAAAAAAATCAAGAAACATGTCCATGCATTTACCTCCAGTAGAAGGCACATGATCTTAACTTCAGTTTTGGACAATTCCTGGGATGACCTGTCCATCTCGAAATAATATTGACGACGTCTTTTCAGAAGTCGAGACAGCAATGACTCAGCTTCTTTAACATGCAGTAATGTACTGCCCATTCCTTTAAGCAAAGATATAATCATCATCTGCCAAAGGCGCACCCAATCAAAAAAAAAATTCAACTAGGAAATACTACTATTCAAAAGAGGGCAATTATGACACCTGCACTAAAAAGTTTTAATAGAAAAACTGGAAAATGAAAGAGCAATCAAAGACCAGTTCAAGAAGGAAAAAAAGACAATAGCAGGGCGAACCTTTGCAAAAGAGGAAAGTTGAAGTCCAGACCCCAGGACAAAGGCAAGAATCTTTTCTTTTGAAGATTGATCAAATCTGAAATGGTATGTTAGGTAAGAAGTAGAGAGTTATGAACTCCTGTTAATTAAAAAATCAGTACGATGATCATGATGAGAGCTATTACATCCGAAAGAATCTTATAAATTGAGCACAAACCAAAAGAGAATGATAAGAAAAATTGTTTGAGCTCCATAGCCATGATGAAGCATTGTAATGGTTACAAGATTAAGATATGTAAACTCTACGTCAGTCTTCAACCTGTTTAATATGCAATAGTATTTGGCACACAACATTTAAATATCAAAGATACAGCATAAAAACAGAATGACAAATGATTCCAGGTGCCCAGGAATTGTTTAGAATAATTTTATAGCATAAAAATGTTCAGAGCTCCAACTTCTGACTCCATCCACAAATTAAAGAGATGGAAGAAGTGATATGTTTTATTAGTCAATGGTAAACACATCAGATCATCATTAGGAGAAAGGGGGAACACTTAGGGGGTAATGATAAATTATGAAGATTCAGAAGAGGCCAGGTCAACTCATGCCAAAACAGCCAGACAAGGTTGTTTCCATGTCTGCAAAGCATCCACAGGCTCACCTTGGCCTGACCTTACAATTTACCAGTCACCTGACATAAATCTATTGCAGTTATTCTATACAAAGGATCGAACTTATACAGTAGATTCAGGCATAACAGCACAAATATCAGAAAATTACCTTTGTTCAACATTTTGTGGTACCAGAAGGCTATTCCTGGATGAGCCAAGCAAGTAGCACAAAAACGATGGTAGAAAATTCCTGTCTGATAATATAAGTCTTTTTTGTTGCACAATCAGGCCCAGTAAGTCATCAAGAAAATGACTCCAATTTGCATTGTTCCCTGTCATTTATTCTGTTCAGAATATATATGTACAGCTGTAAAAGACAAGGACAACCTATATGAAATTTAATATCACCAGAATTACCATTTTTCTTGCTTAGATAGTCAGCGCGATGTGACAGAGCAGATAACCCTTCAATGCAGCCCATGGAAGCAACCCTGAGATCCTGAAATAAAGGTGTTGATCTCATGGAATCAGATGATGCATTCATATACCACTAACCCAGCAAAAGATTCAAATGCTAATCAGCATGTTCAAAACAATAATTAGAATGCATGAGAAGCATCACGGACCCAAAAGCTTTGAGAAAAAAACCTGGCTATCAGAGGCAAGAGGAACAAGAAGCGAGGGGAAATTGAATAGAAGCTGAAGCAGCAATCTATCGTCGGGTTCTGAGCAAAGGAATGTAAGACAATGAAGGCTCTCAACTTGGACAGCAATGGAAATGTCTGCAAGATGAAATATCCTGGATAAGAACATGCCATTGTTGCTAGAGACTCGGCTCATTCCACAATTAGATTGTCATAGAGCCTCAAGAGTTTACACCAACAAGAAATCTATCAGGGAAATTATTTGACAAACAGAGCAGAGAAGCAAGACATAAAACAGTGTCATGGGATGGTAACAGTCTTGATGGTGGGACCATAACAGAGTAATAGCATCACATCCTCAATCAGTGAACCGTATAAGTATAACATCATTATCACGCAAATGAGCTATCAAATAAAAGAGTGTCAATGGAAAGGGATACAATTGGCATCCTGAAACTAAAATAACAATATCACTGTTCTTTTTTTATTACAGTTCTTTTCCAGATTGAATTGCAAAAGGAACCTGACTATTCATCATTGAGTAACATGTACGAAAAATTAGGTTCAATTCAACACCAATAAACTTTTCTGTTTTCCTCTGACAAATTCTATTACATTCAAGGATTTTCTACTGCCTATATCTCTAACTAAACATTTACAATGACATAATTTGAGTTGTTATGCAGCACTGAAGTGAACATATTTGAACCTCCATCTCAGCCTCTGCAAAAATATATCTACAAGATTTCTGTAGCTTCTATATACCCTACCTTCCCTCTCTCTTTTTCCTGCATCTCTCCCATCCATTAAAATTATAAATCCTACACCATCCATCCATGAGTTCTCATTACCTTCTCTCAACCCTCAATTTTTCAATTCATGCTTTCACCTTATTATTCTTTCTATTAACAAGGAAGCATTAACAAATGGCAATGAAGAAATTAGCTTTAAGGATTCAGCAGATGTTATGCACAATATATTTCCATACTTGAAAGAAACTTGGCTGGAGTAATTAAACCTCACTGGAGTCTCATCATCTATGTCACCATACAACAAAATCAAGAACCGCAAATCTCCAAAAAGACCCCAATCCCACAAACAACTATTGAGTTTGTGGACATCATTTTGGAAAGAAAGCAAAAGTGAACACGTGAATAAAATGAAAGAGAGAACTATAGCTGGGAAGGAAGACTTGATAACCAGCCCTTAAAATTAATATGTAAGAAGAGAAACATCAGAAGAAAATTGAACCAGTAAGAATGATACATCGAGTAATGCAGCAAGTAAAGCCAAAACATTACCTTCGTTAGTGTAAAAACCAGACAGGAAATCAATAGGAGAAGAGATCTTGCATTTTGTAACAAGGTAATGAAGATGCTCCTTGAAAAAATGCTTGGACTGAGAGTTCGAGAAAAAGACAAATAAATCTGAAAGTCTGTTGCCATTCAACTGCTGATTGTCCTCCTGGGAATGTAAACATTAACATTTTTAATGATTGTCTTGTGTTCAGGTTAAAGTTTAAGGATTCAAGAACTAGCCACAAATATGGGCCTACCATTGAAGTGAAAGCCTCCAGTACCCTCCAAAAGGTGCAGATGAGGATATTGGTATTTAATGCCTTGAGATCAGTGTCAAACAGCTGATCGAGGAACTTTCCACAATCCCATTGAATCATTTCATTATTGAACTGCCAGCAGGCAGAGGCCAAAAAATGAGGAAAAACACAGCCAGAATCAAAATCAAACTTATGATACACAATAAGAAACCATGTCAACCAACCTCATTCCCAGAAACAACAACTGCAGAATGCAGCCCCCACTCGGTCTTCAGAAAAGAAAAGAAAGCTTCAAAAAGTGCTGAGAATTGCTCACCCTCTATCATGCAACAAAATAAAACCAATTCTTGTCACAGCATTTCTGGAAAGTAAAATCACAAATGAAATTGACACAAAACTGAAAGCGACAGCAGTCTCATTAAACAAGATATAAAAATGATAGTTAATAACAAACAGCATGACAGAAACCAAGGATTCAGCAATAGAACTACTGTAGGATGTAGCACTGAGCTAGTAACTGAAGACTGTCAGGGCAGATGACGTCCAACTTGGTGTCTGACAATTAAAGGGTGCAAAAAGAGACCTTGCTGTCAGACCTGAAGCGGATCCAAGACTTCAGGCCATGGCATGGGGATATTGATTCCAACACCTGCGCAGTCCAGCGCAGTGTTCAAAAAACATGCCAATATTAGTTGTTAAGTTGCAGTAGCTGGCATCTTCCACATTTATAAACCATTTTGTCTAGGAATTTACTTAACTTTCGGGAAAACTTGGCCCACTGGACATGAAGACTGCTTCCTAAGAAATGGTGTATAAGAACCTTTACATTCTTCTTGTGAAGAGCTTAGATTGTGAATTGTGCTGAGTTAAAAACAGATATGAAACAAGCACCTACACAGAGTGAACACTAAGGAGAAACCTCAACATACTGATACAACTTGCCTAAGAACATTTGTACATAGCCTTGGCAAGCACTTCTATTAGACAATCAATAACATCATTATCATCTGCCTTCAATCCCCCTAACTGTGTCATTCCACATCAGCAAATACATCATACATAAATCTTACTAACAAAAATGCAAGCCACTCAATTGAACATTCTTAGGGAGTAGCTGTACAATCCACTTAATTCTGATGCCATCGTTTTTCTCTACTGCTGTTCAAATTCCAGGTTTGAATTTTTTTTGGCAAATTTCTATGCAAGACAAACGATAGGTCAAAAGTGAAAACAACCAAGCCTCAAACCCAAAATAGCTGAGGTCAGCTATATGGATCATTTTCTCTATTCAGCCCGATCATAAACCAAATGTGCCTTAATATATAGCTCAAACTCAAAATTAGGTCCAGTTTGGAGATGTGGAAGTTGATAACTTCAACAACTAGCAGTCCCTACACGTTAAACAATGGTGCGAGCCTGAGGGGAGACAATGTTCTTCCAAAAAAGTACAAGCATAAAAACAAATTGTATTTGCCCAAGGACAGAAAATATACTTATAGCAGAGGAGGAACTTACTATTCTTTACCCTAAGAAATGATTGCATCAGAACCAAGAACAGAAGCGTCTTCGAGAAAGTACAGTCACTGGAGCTGTCGACAAGCCAGGGCATATACTCAAATGGGTGCACTGAGAGTGTTTCTGCCAAGCCATTAACAATCTTCATGTTGATCGAAGATATAACTTCCTGTTGTAATTTCTGCATTTTTTTCTCCAAATTGTAACATGCAAGTATTGGCTGATACAGTCATAAATCAAACTTCAAATAATGGAGTTGCAGAAATGAAATGAGGGGCTGGAAAGAAAAAAGAACTTCGACCTCATTTACCACAATTTTCTCAACCATGAAGAGACCTAAAGGTCAACATCTGACTAACACAGTGAGATAGCAATTGATAGACCCCAATAATATTAATTTGTTTCAACAAATTACATCAAGAGTTCATGTTAAAGACATTTTTACTTGGCAACAGGATAATTCTTGAATACCATTCTTTTACTTGGCAACAGGATAATTCTTGAATACCATTCTTTTACTTGGCAACATTAAATTATATATCCACAACCATGATGAAAAAAGTGGCAGACATGCAAAATCAAACACCATCAATATTGAATACAAAAATTTAGCTATATTATCAAGTTGAATCCTGTCAGAAGAAAGGGAAGAAAACAGAACTCGAAAAAACTTACCAGCACTTCAGATGAAACAGCAGTGAGATGATTATAAAATGGCCACTTCACTTCTTTCACTAATTCCAAGACCTCCAAATTTAGCCTCTGTGTCTGCTTGTATAACTTGGAGAAGTCAACAAATAACAAAGATCCATATTGCTTGATTGAAACCAATATGGTAACTACGGCACCAAATATTGGACATAAGATTAAGAGAAAAGAAAAACCTTTTTAAAAATTAGGAGAAGAGGAAACATCATGGCAGCAAGTTTCTTTGAATAATCAATCTGATCTTGAAAGGTTGAGACAGCGGTCTTCAAAAATGCAATTGCAACATCATTCACTAAAGCAGATTTATCTGATGCACCTGCAAATGTCAGAAATGAAATAAGATTAGAAATTGTTCTAGAGCAGCAATTTGTAAGAGTCAAACTAGGTTGCGCACAACCACCAAGATTCAAACTAGTAGTCGAGTTTCAATTAGTGGAGCAAAAAACTTATATTATACATGATGCAGAATGAGAAGGGCAAGCAGTTAATCAAATATACAAGAAAAAGCATTCATGAACTAGTCATACATACCTGACCTTAGGGTGCTAACACATTTTTTGAGCACGCCATCTAATGCTTTGAGAAAATCATCAGGATTGATGATTTCAGACAATCCTTTAAGAGATAAAGCTGCTTGAACAACTGTTAGGTCATCATCACGAAGTTGGCACAATACAGCATCTTGAATGGTTACAAGCCTCTGAATCACATGCAAGTCAAAAGAAAAATCAAATGCTTTTTTATAAATCAACCCGAAGGATGTAACATTTTGATGGAAAGGATGGTTCTAGAAGGATATCGCATGCTATCACACTCACCAAATCAAACCAATACAGCAAAGACTAGCTCTCCTTATATTGACAAAATTTGTAAAGAGTTGTATGGAATGCAGAATTAAGTTTTAGAGGGAGAAAAGACTAGCCTAAATGTATAACACCATATTGCACAAAACAGTTTAGAAAAAAGAAACAAATGTTGAACATAAGAGCTTGGCTTCAAAAGATCAAAACAGGCTGGCAGAAAGAACATTGTATCAAATTAAAAAAGAAGATTGCATTTCTGGCATAAGAGTATCAGCTATTCACGTGATCAGAGTATATAATTCCACCAAAAAGTAGAATAATGCACCAAAGAAACCAATTAAGGAAAGAAGCAGATCCAATGAGGCATTGGTCCAGTACCTAAGAATCAGGGATTAAAACTCTAGGAGGTGGAATGGCCAAGTTCAAGTATCTTTATCCCCAAAAAATAAAATAAAATCGCTACTTATGTCAGGGATACTATAGAGAGTGCATATATCCGCCACCTTGAACAGTGGAGATAACACGGAAGAAATAAAATTAAACACACCAAATATTACCTTTGAATCAACAGCCATGTTTTTCAGATCAACTTGTCTGTTTAAACCAGACAACATAGCACGCCGGACCTCAGCCTGTAGGAAATTACAAAAACATAAGAAGGCTTCGCGATATGCACAATGGAAACAACAGCTAAACATGACCTATTCCACAAATGAAATCCTTGTAGATAATACCTTTGGATGGTGCAAAGCAAGCCAAATTTTAGAATCAGAGATGGAAGCTGGCTTATCCGAGTTCCCATCCAACATTTTGCATATCTCAAAAACTGCATCATCATTTTTGGATTGTACTTTGGTGTCCTATATGGAAAAAAATGGACCAACAAAACATTGAGAGAGAGACCCATAGAGCAAGAGAGAGTGGGGGAGATAGGAAGTTAGTCACAGACCTCCAAAAACTTCTGAACAGCTTGATGAAGTTCAAATGGATAGATTTTATTAAGAACCATCAGAATGTCCTTTGCCCGGCTTCCTGGGAAAAATAGAACAAAAGAGTCAAAATAAGTGGCACTGTCAAAAAAATAATCATGACCCTAAATGGGATGGGTTCAAGCAAGCAGCTCCAAACAAAATAGAATGATAAAAAATTGAATAGTTGCTGAGCAGCCAAAAAAAGAATTGAAGTTCAAAAAATTCTTCATTAGTGTGTCTATATGAACAGGCAGCCAAAAAACAAATCCAGCACACGTGCAAATAACATACCAGATTGAGATGATGAGTTGCTATTTTTCTGTGACATTCTCATGCAAGACAAGAGGACCTTTGAAACAATACGATCAACAAAATTCTTTATGGGAACTGTCTCCAATATGGATACCAGAACATGATGATATGTATCATCAGAAGAACTGTGAAAGAACAGCAACAGGTTATAAAACAATAAGTAAATGAAGAAATACATCTGCGTAACTTTTAAGAAATTAGAGCAGTTCACACCTGTTGTCAACCAGAGCTTCCAAAAGCACAGCAAGAAATCTATCAATATTGAACTCCTTAGAAAGTCCAATAAGAACCCCAGCTATTTCCCTTCAAAAAAGTACCCCCCAAAAAAAAAATGAACAAGACAAGTTAATGGGAAAAGTTAACAGGATACTGATACAAGAGCGCAAGACTTAATGCAGTTTTGCAATGCTTCCACATTCAAGGCAACAAAATGTACCTGGTTTCCTTCAAAATCTCCAATACCTTCTTTGGGAACACATTGACCGATTGCAGCTGACATTTTTTTTTCAAAACAATATGAGAAGTGGATAAGAATGAAAAACAATTATGCAACAGTACATAGTGTTGTGCAACAATACAAAGGGAAAATGTTTGACATTAGAGAGCCCATTTGCATAAAGGAGCCTCCAAACAGACCAAGTAAGCAATTAGAATAAGTCACAATATCCATCAGAATCATATTTTAAACAATGTCAACTAGTTATATTAGCCAGAGTCATTAGTCTGTACCTCTAGCACGGTTTCAGAAACAAAGATGTACAAGAAGGTGATGTACACCAATGAATGAAAACACAAGGAGAAATGGATAAGAAAACTAAACCAAATCCATCTTTTTAAAAGCAGCAGCAGCAGCTAGAGCAAAGGACAATATATGAAAAGAACACTACACAAATTGATATAACATCAACAGATGTGGAAATCAGCCATTGCATTGACATCAGCATGTCACTGACACAACAGTATTAGATGACAAAATAGTACCTGAACGAGATTTATTAGAGCCATGACTGACAAACGAAACCATTGGAGATCAGTGGACTTGCTTGCATCTTTCTCAACTATCTCAGCAATTGATCGCATCAAACTTTTGACAAGTTTTGGAGACAAGGAAACCTTATTTGCTAGCAGACAAACAATCATCAAAGCAGCAGCCTGCAAAGAGGTACAAACATAATACACCTTAAAATCAAGAGCAAGTGCGCAAGTCAAAAGAAGGAGATAACACATTGTCCTCCCTGACTCCAAAGCAACACTTTCAAACCTCACCTTATGATCTGAACTGTCTTTGCTGCCAGGCTGAAGTCCAGAAATAACAAATGGAAGGATTCTCTGCACAATATCTGTATTGACTGTTGTTATAGAACCCAATACCTCTATGACCACTGCTGTGCAAAAGCTGACAACAGGCCTTGATGACTGGAACTTCTTTGCAGGAGATGCCTGCAGCAAACCATTCTATAATTAAAACATGCACAATAAGATAGTAACCAAAAACCCGAGAATGCCAAATAATCAAAACCCTCACGTAGTTGCACAAAGCCTCCAAAACTCCCATATCTCGAACACACTGCTGCACCATGACATTTCTAGGTGGCGGTGCACCTGATGCTTTTACACCGTCCAAAAACTTCCATTTACCATTCCTACAACATAACCAGGGGAAGAAAAGAAGTGGAAGAAGTCAAAATTCAAAAAAGCATCACCAAGCTATTAGTATCCTTTCAATGACTTACAAAGAATCCACCTCCCTACCTTGTATCAATCAACTGAACTATTCGAACAAATGCATGAGTATCATGGTATGGCAATGAACATAAAATCAAATCCTCAAAATTGTACACATGTATCCTGCAAATTCCAACCATTTTCAACATTAAAAAAACACACAGCTAAATTCAACAATAACCTTAAAATAAAACCTCAAATGATACTTACTTGTATCTTCGTATCAAATACTCAAGTGTCCTAAGTGACGCAGGCAATTGAAGATGTCCAGATAGTAATCTCAAATATGAACTAATGGTCGTGTTAATATGTTTATTTTCCTCCGCAGTCATCAATTCTCTATCCAACTCTTTACTTTTATGACTAAACAAATCATTTTTATAGTTCTTGAACCTTTCATCCGCGCTTACAAGTACTTCCAAACCTGTGAAGTTTAACAAACAAAACACATTTGATCAAACAAAGCAAAACATAAGCACAAAACAATCTTCTGAATCATCCAAAAGAGTGGGGGAAAGGCACACTTTATGCCAAATTTATATTAAATGCAGCCAATAAACTCTTTTTCTCATATTTAGCAACCAGAAGCAAAAAAGAAATCCCACTTTATACCAAATTTTCTCAAGAAACAAACTAAAAAACTCTGAAACCAACAGCCACAAATTCATTTTGCAATTGAAAAAAAAAGTCAACTTAATAACCAAACCCTGATCAGAATGTGGCAAAAATAAACCAACTTTTTTCTCAAACTCGCAATAAAAAAAATTCCTTATACCCTATAATCTCAACAAACCCACAGAAAATCACGAGGCAAAAACAACCTCAGCTTTTTTTTTAATAAAATCAATCTATTGAACAAAACTTACACAGTACCTACAAACCTGTGAAATTTATGGGGCAAAACTTAAAATATTTTACATGAAAACGTTTTCTTAATTTTCCCATGCATGTTTCATTTATCTTGCAGGAAAAAAAAAGTAGCCAAAAACAACCGCAGCTTCTTGTAATAAAATCAATCTATTTAACAAAACTTACACGTGCCTAAAAACCTCTAAAAATTTTACAGACGTTTGTCTGGAAAAATTTTACATGAAAACGTTTTCTTCATTTGTTTGTTTTCTTCAACTTAAAAATTTTACTGTGAATCTTTAAACTTAATATTTGTTGTAATATAATTTCGTCTGAAGAAGTTCCGTAAAGTATTTTATATACATTAATCCACTCACAATATCATTCGATTACCACCACCATCTCACCACAACCACCTCCACTGCCACCAATCCACCACAAGAAAAAAACACACTTCATAATACAATTTCGCGCAAAACAAACATAAAACTATTTCGTAATGAAAAAAAAGTATTTTATTAAAAAAGTATTTCGGAATTTGAATATCTAAGTCCTAATTAAAATAAGCCAAATAAACTTTTCTCTCATATTTCGTAACCTAAAGCTAAAAAGAAACTCACTTTATACAAATTTTCTCGTGAAAAGACAGAAAAAAATACCAACAAAACAACCACAGCTTGTTTCAAAAACCAAAGCCTCCTCAAAATGATGTCAGGAAAATAAAATTGAGCAAAAAAATAAGAGCAGACATTGGCACTTGGAGAGTCAAGTTGAAGTAAATAAAGTAAGGAAGTAACAAACCTGAAAGTGCAATATCAAGTATAGTATCGATATCAAGATCAGCAGCTTCTTTAGAATCGAATAGAATGGAGGGTCGGGTGATGGGACGTTTTTTGGACTCCAAACCAGTTTGAATCACTGACCGGATTGCTTGTAATTGAGAAGATATACTTGTCGCCATGCCTGCTTACAAGGAGAGGGTCTTGTTAAGGAGGCGTTCAGCTAAACCCTAGAAGAAGGGTTTAAGCAGTAGCGGACTGGTGGGTTTTGCTAACAGACTGGGTGAGGGATTTAGGGTTTTTGTGTTTGAAGATGGTGGGCAGGCTGTTGGAAATATTTCTCTCTTGTTATGAACTTTGTCATCCATACGGCGTCGTTTGTTGTCGAAGCCCGCAAACTCGGATCATGGTCGGTCTGACCTGAAGCAAGGGTAATAAGAAAGCCCAGCCCATCGTATTTCTGGACTAGTCCTCCATTAGCGATGGTAAATCGGGCTAACCCAGGAGGTTCCAATTTTGAAAATTTTTAAATACATTAAATTTATAATGGACCTTAAAATAGCTACTACTTTTTGAAAATTGTTGGGGCCTTCAGAAGTTCAGATGCATGAAAAGGCCGAAAACAGATGCCCACCCTGTTTAAAAAACTCAAAACAAAGAAAAGCACTTTACTTTACTGCCGAGTCACCAACAGTCAAAACAAAAAAGACGTCTTTCTCCCATCCCATCTACTCGAAAATTTAAACTCCAAGGATCCATACAGGCGCTCGCATTGCTCGGTCGCTAAAAAAAATGATAAGAAGATGGCTGATTTCAGAACTTAGATCGATAGGTAGAGCTTAAAAAAAGTGAAAATGGAGTTTACTGAGGCTTATAAGCAGACGGGTCCTTGTTGCTTCTCTCCTAATTCCCGTTACATCGCTGTCGCTGTTGATTACCGTCTCGTGATTCGCGACACACTTTCTTTTAAGGTATTTGCATGACCCTTTTGATTTTTCTGTTTGGTTTTAAGAAATTCGTGGTGGATTTTCGGTGTTGGGTTGTGTTTGGATGCTGAGAAAATTGCAACAAGAAAAGGTTTTGTGGGGTCTTCTTTTCTTGTTAGTGTCAGTTCAGCTACCCTTTTTTCATTTTTCTTTTTGGGTTTAAGAAATTCGTGGTGTACATTGTGCAATGAGATGTGTTTTGATGCTCAGAAAAAAATAGTGTGTGATCTTTTCCTTTTTCTTGTTAGTGTGTGTGTCAGTGGTGTTAGATCGAGCGAGAGCGGCGATGTGGTATGGTAATATAATGTGGATTCCTGGTTAGTGAGACTTCATTGTTTGGTTATTGTGAGAAAATGGAATTTTGTTTCCTGATATTATTTTTTTTGTGTGAGAGAGTTTTGTGTGATGGGCTGTGCTTGGATCCTTAGAGATGTGTTTCAAGAACAATGGATTTGATTTATATCTTTTTTGTTTTCTTGTTAAGATTTTTCTTAAAAAAACTAAAAAGGAGGTTCAGCCCGCTACAAAACCCAGAAATACAAGGAAATGATAGCCCTTTTCATTTACTTTTATTTTTTTAATGCTAACAAGTGAAACTTACACAATAATACATTAGAGGAACGAGAGCTAACTGTATTAAAAATTCTGGCATTCCTCTCTTTCCAAATAAAGTAGATAAGCCCACATCAAGCTTGTCTGAGCAAGACTGCAGGAAAACATATCTTATGCAATATCGTTTTGGCATAATCACGCCCCTCATCCCAATCATCTTCCTGTCTTTGGATTGTGCACAAATGCAGAATGGAATACCACACCTCTTTAGTGTATAAGAATGCAAAAAACAAATGGTTTGTCTTCATTCCCCTGACTGCAGAGAACACGTAAAGGATAGTCTTTCCAACTTAACTTGCTTGGCTTTGGTGAAGAGTCTATCTTAAATGGCTAACCAAGCAATAAAACTCTGCCTTGGAATAAGCAGAGCACTCCACAAAAGATAATACCTGTCAGTTCTACTGTTTTTCAACCTGGATGGGGTCCCATGAGCTTCTGTGAGTAAATTTTTTTCCCAGGAGTTCGCTTCTGATATAATTCTTTAGCATTGGCAGCAGAAGGAGCAATAGTGCCACAAATAGCGCTCTGAATCTTGACTATATACTCAGACCTTGGGTTAGGCAAATTCCACTCCCCATGTAAGTGTACAGCAGCAACTTTAACGTTAGGGAATGCCTGTTTCATAAATGATTCTTGAGTCACCAAAGAAATGCCCCTTTCCCATTGCCAATCACATGCACAGAACGATTCCAAACAACAGGCCTGGTTTTCAGAATTCTTCTCCAACTCCAAAAGCTGTCAGCAGGAACACCAATGCTCCAACTGCTTTTTCCTTTCAGCAAATGAAACATAACACCAAGCACCCATAAAGAACCCGATTTTAGTAACAAACACCAAATATTTATAGCAATACATGCATTGTTCCACTCCTTAAACTTTAGGGAAGGAGATTTGATTTTATAATGCGCATGGCTTGTTTAGTTACTTAGAAAATTTGTAAAGAATTGTTTTGCAACCATGTCAATTATTTTTGGTCTTTTTTTGCTCAATATTAACTACTGAAGTTTATTAATTGAAGCTATTAAAGATGGGATTTTTTGGTGAGATCTTGCATTTTGTTTTATGATTTGCAGGTTGTGCAGTTGTTTTCATGCTTGGATAAAATAAGCCATATAGAATGGGCAAACGATTCTGAGTACATCCTTTGTGGTCTGTATAAAAGACCGATGATACAAGCATGGTCATTGACTCAACCTGAATGGACATGCAAAATAGATGAAGGTCCTGCTGGTATTGCTTATGCTAGATGGAGTCCCGACAGCCGTCACATACTTACCACTTCAGATTTTCAGTTGAGGTTAACAGTTTGGTCACTTTTGAACACAGCATGTGTTCATGTCCAGGGGCCAAAGCATGGCTCTAAAGGGGTTTCTTTTACTAAAGATGGGAAATTTGCTGCGATTTGTACAAGGCGTGATTGCAAGGATTATGTAAATCTACTGTCATGTCATGCATGGGAGATAATGGGTGCATTTTCTGTTGATACATTGGACTTAGCTGATATAGAGTGGTCACCAGATGATAGTGCTATTGTGATATGGGATTCACCACTTGAATACAAGGTAATAGAGCTTGTTTTGTTTTTGCTGCTTTTACCATGTATCAAGAGTGCTTGACTTATAAGCATGAAGGGAAGTAAATGTGGGGTGAAGTGGGTGCATATATTCCACCCTTCTAATTTCTTGATGACGGTTCGCATTTCATGATAGTACACTGCAAGGCATTGAAAATGTCTGTTGTTATCCATTTTAGGTCTCATTGTTTATGCCTATGCGACATTACACGCAAGGTCCACATTGTAATATATCTCATGGTTTGCCAGTGCCCAAGACTTCATGTTAACTTTGGCATTCTCTAACATCATGTCCTTATGTTTAAGACCTAGAGTGTATGGCTTTTGCAATTCAATACAGGTTCTAATTTACTCCCCAGATGGGAGGTGCCTGTCCAAGTACCAAGCATATGAGAGTGGGCTTGGTGTGAAAAGTGTTTCATGGTCTCCTTGTGGCCAATATCTAGCCGTGGGTAGTTATGATCAGATGTTGCGGGTTCTGAATCACCTAACTTGGAAAACATTTGCTGAATTCATGCATCTATCAACCGTTCGCGGTCCTTGTTGTGCTGCTCTTTTCAAGGTGACAGGATTTCTTTTTATTGATATCATTAGGCGCACCGATGATTTAATAGGTTACAGCTTACAGGTCTTCTTTCTTAAATTTACAGGAGGTAGATGAGCCATTGCACCTCAATATGTCTGAGTTATGTTTGAGTGATGAATTTCTCCAAGGAAATTCTGGTAAGCACCAGTATGGAGTATCTCACAATGAGATAGTTATTGTTCGACAAATAGAATGCTTGATCTGTAAAATGAATTTGAAAATGTCTTCATGCAACTACGTTATTTCTTTTGAACTACTTCTAGTAGTCAAACTAATATTCCCCCCTCCTAAAAGATGTTTCAGAAGGACACTTCAGAGTGATGTACGAGGTTACTGAGGTGCCTATCAGTTTGCCTTTCCAGAAGCCTCCAGCAGACAAACCGAATCCTAAACAAGGCATTGGTAGGGCCCATCTTTCTCGTTTAGCATATTGATGCAATTAACAGTGCTTGTTTCAAGAGTTCCTTGCAGTGCATTGACATTTGTTTTCCTTTTTGTTAGTAGCAAACGAAAATGCACTGACAATACAAACCTTAATTACAGGTCTTATGTCATGGAGTAAAGACAGCCGATATATTTATACACGTAATGATAGCATGCCCACTGCTCTGTGGATATGGGATATGCACCATTTAGAGCTAGCTGCCATCTTGGTGCAGAAGGATCCCATACGGGCAGCAGCATGGGACCCAACATGCACTCGCCTTGTTCTCTGCACCGGGAGCTCTCACTTGTATATGTGGACCCCTTCAGGTGCTTGCTGCGTGAGTAATCCACTTCCACAGTTTAACATAACTGATTTGAAATGGAATTCAGATGGAAGCTGTCTTCTCCTCAAAGACAAGGACTCGTTCTGCTGTGCGGCCGTGTCCTTAATGCCAGAATCCAGTGAATATAGTTCAGATGATTGAGACTTATCTCCATCTTTTAGTCTAGACTAGATGGCTTGCGAACTTAGAAAGAAAAAAAGCACTATATAATGTAATCTGATTATTATCTTTATCTCTGTAACATGATTTGTTCGTAGGGCACCCATTTGTGGTTGAGAAATTTAACAAAAAAATGGTTTGCTTTTAGTTTTGTCCTTTTTGTTAATCACAAAGACTTATGGTGTAAACACTATCCCCTCATGCACCTTCTCACATTTTAATGTGGATTTATAGTTTTATTTACTTGTTTGTTTATTTGTTCTTGAACTTTAATTGTTTACAGCTACATTATTTTCTGGCATAATTAAACAGTATTTGAATTGAATTTGTTGGTTATAGATAAAATTGTAAAATAAAAACCGAATTAAAAAAAAATGACTGTTGTTTTCAAAGTTATCACAAAAAAAAAAAACAAGGACCGATGCAAAAACAGATTGGTTGAATATGAGACACAATGCTTCTTATGTCCTGATGTTGACAACGTTGTCATTATATAAACCATGGATTTTTCACATCCTCAGGAGGCAGGTGGCAGGAATGCGATGTAGATTTCACTCTCGAATGCACGCAAAATTTGGAGCCCTAGCGAGGTCCAAACGTGATATCACCAAAATGACTTTGGCTCAGGGGAACAACTACATGCGATATATTTTTTTTTGGCTTTTGTTTTTTTTTAAGTTTTCGTATATGAATCACTACTTAATCAAGAATGTCGGCACAGTCTAGATTCTTCTTCTAATCCATATCCCTCGGATAAGATGATTGGAGTAAATTGAAATATGATTTTTTTTATTATTATTATTTGAACATTTATATGAATCATTGTTTCACATTTAAATTTAAGAAATTGTTTTGATTGGTTTATGTATACGACGGGAATGAACAGCTGGATTGACTTGCTGAATTTTCATCCGAGCAGGCCATTATCAACCTCTCGGGCAGAACAAATGAGGTGGCAGCCATATCGCAGTGCAGCGGGCACGGCTGGGAGGCTTTTACTGGTGACGGGGAGAGGAGGGAGTGAGAGAGAGATGCAATTTGATTCATGCACATTGATCTTTGTTGTTGGGAAATCATGAAGCCCCTGATCTCTTTGTTTGTCTTTCATCTTCCCTGAACAAAATAAGTGACGACCCCTCGATTTAACGTGAGGGTAATAGAAGAAAGGAAATGCATTGTTGCTAGAAATGATGAAACGAACGGCTGCAATGGAGTTTGATTTGCTTTCGGGCAGCAGACATCCATTAACGTCTCGGACAACTGTTGCAGGGCAGTGTGAAAATACAATGTTTTTGTGACGGGCTAGTTTTTTTTCTTTCTTTCTTTAGCTTTAAATAAATACAGGTGCAAGATTTGCAAAGCCACAATGCAATATAATGGGATCAAGGTTGCATTGTCGGTGCACTGGATGTGAATAAACAGTACAAACTTGATCTCATTTCGCTTTAGAATAATAAGAAAATATTGTTTTTTGAAAAAAATAATATAAGATGAATGAACCTAGCTTGATATTATGTGCAGGACAGTGAATTTTTTTGGATTACTGTTCCCCTCCCCCTTTTGTGTTTCTCCCTTTGAAATTGCTTTCATTTAAATTTTGGTCCATTTAGTTTATTAATATTCACTTGTGATTTATTTTTGTGAGAGAGATTAGAATGAAGTTAAGTGTCTTTTTGGAGGTATAATTGATATTATTTTTTAAAATGTTTTTTATTTATAAATGTATAAAAATAATATTTTTTATTTTTTTAAAATCATGTTTGACACCGGTTAATGAAAAGTATTTTTTTAAAAACATCATCTTATTTTTTAAAATCAAATTATTTTTCCACTACTTGAATTGATTAAGAAGTTAGACCAGGATATTCCAATGTTAATCCATTGGCCAAGTTTAATGATGTTGATAAAGAGTTCCTTGTGGAAAAATATAACTATTGTGTTATTCTCGTGGCTTTCAATATAATATATGAACTATTATTATGATGTTTTATTTTTTTTAATGATGGTAGAGTGTTGTATGCTAAACAAATATTTTAGATAGCAAGTAATTCAAATTTATGATGTATATAAAGACTTTACAAAAAAACACAATTAATATTTTATAATCGAGGGGAAAAACACATTGACGATACTTGTCATTTCTTTTTTAATGTTGGGTCTGTTTGGGAGGGCGTTCATAGTTGCGGTTGCTTTTGAAAATATTTTTTATTTAGAAATATATTAAAATAATATTTTATTATTATTTTTAAAAAATTATTTTGACATCATATATATGATTATTTTTTTCTATATTGTTAAAAAAAAGATGGTGCGGTGGAGACGAAAGTGTCACATGAGAGTTGTGACAGCCATAATTGAATAAGGTGAGGTCATGGGTTTATGGTTGAAGATGGTGGCTGGGAGATGAGTGAAAAGGATCGGCCAGTGTTTTTTTTTAATAATAAATTTTTAATATTAGATATAAAGGGTTTTTTAATTATTGAATAGAAAATAATAATAAATTTATAAATAATTAGATATTTTCTTATTAATTTTTCTAGAACTTCTAGGTACATAACGAGTGCATTAAAATTTAGAATGCAAGTCGTAAATTTTCAAAACTTGACAATCAATTGTAATTTTAACATGATATGGGTATTTTTTGTTTTTTTTTCGCAATTACATGGTTCAACGAAGTCGGCGGTCCTTCTTTAAGGATCTCACCACGGCCTTTTGGAATCTTGTAACTAATCTTAAAGTGGACAGGTGTGGGTCAGAAGGAGCGAGTAGCTTCAATTATTCTCTATAAACTCTATTTAACTCCCCGTAGTAATCTATGAGCTCAACTTGGACTTATATAGCTTAAAACTTTCAATACAAGTCCTATAATTTTCAAAAAGTTTCAATGAAACCACTACTGTTAATTAGTGAAACTACAATTAACAGTTGGATCTCTTTAGATATTTTTATTGTGATGATTTTAAATTCCTAAACATCCAAGTATTTTCATTTTGAAAATTTGAAACTAGTAGCTAGTTTTTTTTTTATCTAACGGTGCCTTTATATTGTCTCAATTGATGTATAAACTAACAAGAAAAATACTTTGTGATTATTAAAAAATATTTCAAGATTAAGATTCCAAAGAATTTAGAGAAAAAAAATTAATATTTCATTAAATTCTGCTAGCTATTTATTTTTTATCTTTTTTTAAAGAAACGAAACTCTCGAGTAGCTAGGTGGATGATATAACAGAAGACTGATTTATAAAGGTTAATCTTGAATACTAATAACTTATGAGGGACTGGAATATAGTTTATCCAGTTTTTCTCATAGTATCTGCGAGATGGTTGCTTACGAGTTCCTTGTCTAGGTGGTCTTTCATCAGCCATGAATGGAGAGAGGATAACAACCTACACGCGCCCGAGTCAAACGCGCTGACGTTGTTTTCTATTTTGATTGGGTGTCTCCGTGATGCTCTCTAACGAATTGCCAATTGTTATTATTTTTTTGTTTAATGATCCGGCGGGATGTTACTATGTTTTGATTGTAAATACATGCCAGTGATAATAAAAAAAATAATGATTTAATAATTTAACAAGGACACCTTAGCGAAACTGCGGTTCGAGTCCTGGAACCGCGTTAACAAAAAAATTTCCTCTCCAAATTTCTCAATCAACGTAGTATTAAAGATTAATTTTATTTTTAAAATCAATTAAAAAACAATAAAATACAAGTGTCAACCAGCTAGACATAAATAACGAGAAAAAGATAACTCCATGAAAAATTATAAAATTAAAATTTCAACCAACTCAATATTGATTCATAAAATTAAAAATAATATAATAAAAACAAGATAAAAAGAACCCGAGCCACCATGACTAACACAAGAAGCTCATGACATTGGTCATGTGATGTGCAATAACCCCATGAAAAGTAGTAGAAGAAAAATGCATGAAGCTATACCTTCAATACACACAATGTTGAAAAATAGAGTTGAGGAAAATTAATTGAAAAAAAATACATAGGTCAACTCATCAAACTCGGGTCATAAAAATAAGATAATATTTTTTAAAAGAAACTAAAACAAATTACAAAATGTGGTACCCATAAACCCAACATTGAATAATACAATTGAAAAACAACCTTCAAAACCTAGATGTAAAAGAATTTGATATTTCACCAATACTTGTTGAAAATATCAAATTATTTTAGTACATGTTAATAAAAAAAGCAATTATACAATCAAATTAAATATTTCAAAACACAACGATGATCAATATGGTTATTCAGAGTTTTTTTTTAATATCATAGTAAATAATTTTATTTATTTTAAATTATTTTGTATTTTAAATTATTTTTGATGTGTTCATATAAAAATAAAATTATATATATATATATATATATTAAAATTGTTACTGTAATGCCATACAGCTAATAACACCAACCGTAATATGAAATTGTGATCGAAATGATTTGAAGAAAATAAAGATATGATCACCACGAACATTTATACATAAAGAAATGCTTTTGGCACAGTTTGTTTTTCTTTTAAAACTTCTCAGGAGTGGATTTTAAAATAAACATGACTTATTTTCTTGTAATATTTTTAAATAATCTTAGTTAGCTGAATTTTAAAAATTATTTATTTATAATATATATTTTTTTGTTTTTTTAAAAAGAATGAAACGCAACGCCAAATATATATTTAGTTGCTTCTAATAAGTTAAAATAGCGGGAAGTAATGACCGTCGTTTTATATTATTATTTTCGTTTTTTTATTTATAGTTTGAATCGGATATTTTTTAATCAATTTAAGTATCAATTAGAACTTTAGAAGCTATAATTAAGTAGAGAGTATAAACCTCCGAAAAAATTTATCGCTCCCACTTTTCCCAAGAAAATCAACAAAATACCCAAACGCAATTCTCAATTATCTATTCGATATTTAAATGCATTTTCTAATTTAAAAAACATAAAGAAGGAGGAGAGATTAAAGTAAGAACTGGACCAATAAATCATGGAGAACGGAACTGTAGAGAACCGAGTTTGTTCAACAGAATCAGTGAATGCAAGCCGTGATGTTTGGAGTTGTAAAAATTCCGACTCTTCTTCTGCTGACCATCTTGTCATTATGGTCCACGGTATCCTTGGAAGGTATGGGTTTTTTTTAACTGATTCTTTCATCATTAATTACTTGTTATCATTGATTCTTTGCGTAATTTATCGAATTTTCTGGGAGTCGGTTTAATTTTGTTGAATACGTGATAAAAAATATAAACTCTCTGAAAGTTGTCCTTTTTATATATTTTTTTTGTTTTTCACCCTCAATTCCTGAATTTGGAATTCAACTACTTAAGTTGTTTGCCCAGTCCATCGTTTTTTTTAATCTGGGTTTGGTTTATTATTATTGATTACGAGATCAAAATGTCAACTTACTCTCGAAGCTTTTGTCTTTTTTCGAGTTAACTGAATTTTAGGCTTAATTATTGAATTAGTTCTGTTGTTTGCTAATTCTGGGGGTGTTTTTTGAAAGATCAGTAACACTGATTGGAAGTTTGGAGCAGAGCAGTTTGTTAGATCCTTACGTGATAAAGTATTTGTTCATTGTAAGTATCATTAGTTATGTTTTCGATATTTTGGTATCTAGATGTTTGTTGAGTGGAGTATAAATCAATTCTCTTACTACTTGTTTTATTTCTACAAAGAATGGAATGCTTAGGTTGGTTTCTCTTGCATTGTAGGTAGTGAAAAAAATATGCTTAGGCTGACACTTGATGGTGTTGATGTGATGGGCAACCGGTTGGCTGAGGAGGTACAGTAGTTCTTAGATTCGTGGGTTTACCTGTAATTAATTTGCTAAATTTGGTTGCATTTTCTATGCTGGGTTATCGATGGAATATTTGAATTTTAGGTACTTGAAGTGATTCAAAGAAAGCCGAATTTGCAGAAGATTTCATTTGTTGCACATTCTGTGGGAGGATTAGTGGCGAGATATGCAATTGGGAGATTGTATAGACCACCCAAGAAAGAAAACGTAGAAGATTCAACTGAAGGTACAAGCAAAGATAGCTTAAAGGCTACAATTGGTGGCTTGGAGCCTATGAACTTTATCACTGTTGCTACACCACACCTTGGTTCCAGGGGAAATAAACAGGTATTCTATTTTGACTGTTTCTTTTCATTTATTTTTTCGAATTTCATCACCAACCACCCAAAACATTGAAAAAGCAAACGATCAGGTTGTTAAAATTTTACTGTGAGGAAAAAAATTGTGTATTGAGTAGGATTGTTTTGGATAAGGTGCTGAAATGGTATTTTATGTTTCTCTCATGCTTACAAGAGTGGTTGCTTGAAGTGGATGGATTCTTCTTGTTTTCTGTTTGAATTGACCAGAGCACTGGGTTAAATGCTATAAAAGCATGTTTGCATGCAAAAAGATAAAAGAGAGCAACCAAGGGTTATCTCTATCCATATACCATGAGCAGCAGGGAACATAGAACGAGTCTGTTTTATTGCAAGCAGACTAGAATCTCATACTTGTATATGATCGTTTAACTGGACAAGGAACTTTTTAGGGTGAAATCTGGCCAAGAAAATGATTATGAAAGAGAAAATCATGATGTACTGTTGTTCATGGCATGGTTCAACTGGGTACTTGAATCAGGAAAAAACAAGATGGACTCCTGACTTCTCTATTCTGAATATAGTCATTAGTCAACAGCTAGTGGACTTCATTCCAATTCATTTTTCCATTATAACTTCCTTCTTACTAAATCTTAGCATACCTGTTAATATGCCAATTGCACATGTTAATGATTCCTTAAACTTAGCTCTTATTGAATTCACATTAAGCATCCCTAGTGTATTTTGTTCAAAAATTGTCTTCATTGCAGGTTCCATTTCTTTTTGGTGTAGCTGCCTTTGAGAAAGCAGCCAACTTCGTGATTCATTTGATATTTAAGAGAACAGGTCGGCACCTTTTTATGAATGATGATGACGAGGGCAAGCCTCCATTGCTTAAACGCATGATAGAAGATTATGGTGATTGTTTTTTCATGTACGCCACATACACAGCAGCAGTTCTTTATGCAGAACCCTTTCCCTTATAGTTTCTTGAGATGCCATCTTTATGGTATCCAAATGTGTAATTAACAAGAGCACCCAACTAATTTTGCAGGTCTGCATTGCGTATATTCAAACGTCGGGTAGCATATTCAAATGTTGGCTATGATCGTATCCATTTTATTTCTTCAAAGCAGCTGACTATCAATATAAAATTTGAAAACTTGACAGTCATTATTTCTCTGTTCCCTTGATGAAAACTGTTTAGATATTGTGGGCTGGAGAACGTCATCCATTAGGCGAATAATTGAATTGCCGAAGGTGCATCTGCTGCCACCATGCAATTTTCCTCTACATTATTGCCTGTTAGTTAGAATGTACTTATTACTAAAATGTCATTTTCCTTTTAGTGGGAGGAGAATATTAACAAGGAATATCCACATATTGTATACGAAGAATGCTGCAAGGCCTGTGACACCGAGCAGTCTGAGCTTATTCCAGCAGATGATAGTTTTGACAAGTTAGAAGGTATGTTGTGAAAGAACCAATGCAGCTGCTATGATCGCTCTATTCATTTCGATTGCCTTTGCTTTTACCAATTAGCCAATTTGCCCATTGAATGTATTTTTGGAAATTTCCACTGTCCTTAATTATGGCCTGCTCTTCAATTTTACAAGCTTGCTAACTGGACCTTATCTGTGCAGAGGAACTAGTGACAGGTCTATCCCGCGTGTCATGGGAAAAAGTCGATGCTAGCTTCCACACCTGCAGACAGAGGTTTGCCGCTCACAGCGTAATTCAGGTAGGTCTCTCCCTCCCCCGCCATATGTACGCGTGCCTGCATGCATGAATCTTGCATTCATCCTCACAGATGTGCCGTGTTTTTTGGGCGTGTAATTTGAAAATGCTAATTATCTCTTAGGAAGAACGTTGGTGTCATCAGTGCTCAGGTGCAAGGAAACACCTTGGAAAATGAAAATGAAAATAAATGTAATATACAATTCTGTGTTATCTAAAGGAACCACATGCCACTCTGTATATTTCACAGGTTAAAGATCAGAGCATGCATATGGAAGGCGCGGATGTCATCCAACATATGGTCGACCATTTTCTTCTATAAATCCAATGACTACTAGGCATAACACATTACAGCTAGATGCCAGGTCCTATTTGGTAAGTTATTCTGAGCATGCTATTTAACTTCTGTTTTCCTCTACCACTGATCTGTATATTTGTTGCAGGTTGAGGATTGTCAACTGTCATGGTGATGGTGAATCCAGCAAAACCTCTGAGCAATTTAATAGATTTTTTTTTATTCATTTGTGTAATGTATGTAATGTACTCGTACTTAATAACTATGAATAAACCAATGCTATAAATATAGCCCTATTGATTTGTTAGTACTAACAAGCATTATGGCTGAGCAAATTAACAATTATATAATTATTCATAAATCCCGTTTTGAAATTAACCAAATCAATTTTTTTTCTATTTTTATTTTATAATTTCGGTTAGAAAACTAGAACTAGAACTAAAAATAAATTTGGTTTTGTTTTGTTTGGTTTCGGTTTTAAATTTTAGAAACTGAAAAAAAGGAACTAAGTTGAAATTAAATTTTATTAAATCATACTTTTTATTAATTGAACAAGACTTGTACGGTTTTAATAAATATAAAACTTAATTTAATTGATTACTTTTGTTTAGTATTTCGATTAAGAATCTTAAAATAAAAATTAATTCAGTTTGAATAAAAAATTTAAAAATATATATTTTTGGTTTATTAGTTCATTCATTCTTTAAAATCGTTTAAAATAAAAGTTTCTTATTTAAGAGATTTCGCTGTTTTTTCAAATAAAAAATGAAAAAAAGAAGAATTCTGTATTTTTTGTGGTCGGTTTGTAATTAAATCTAAATTACTACACGTATCAGAAATGTACGTAGCCGTCAGCAAATCAACAGCAAAAAGTCAAAGAAATATTTAATGTTTTGACTAATCAATATAGAATATCAACGTGGCACGTAATTAAAGATCCATCTACGCTGCCGCACCTAATCACTCCTCCATTACCGAAACAAAGGCTCTCTATCCCACGCAGTTTCAGACTCTCCGTTTCAACGATGGATCTCTCGCTTGCTGCTGCTTCTTCTTCGTTTGACTTACTATTTTTGAACGCCCACAAATTCTCATTATTTCAATGTAACCCCAACTTCTCTCTCAAATCCAAATCCCCCCCTGCAAAATCTCTATTTTGGCGCCAAAATCACCAAATCAGAGTCAGAGCACTAAACGATGATGGTTTCGTCCTCGAAGATGTGCCTCACTTGACTGATTTCCTCCCTCATCTACCAGTAATCAATCATTCTGTTTTTCCTTCATTTAAAATTCCCTTTTTATTTTCCATTTTATCATTTTTTTTTGTTTTTGTTTTTTGCAGTCGTATCCAAATCCCTTGCATCACAGCCCAGCCTACGCGATTGTCAAGTACATGCATTTATTATTTTATTTTCTTTTAGTTAATATAAAATCTCAGCTGTTATTTTTAAAATTTGAATTTGGCAGGCAGACTTTTGTTGGACCAGAAGATGCAGTCGCACAAAATGTAAGCTCACTTGACATATCATTTTTCTTCTGCAACGACATGTCATTCAATAATTCTCACTATTTTTTTTTTCTTTTGGGTAGATTGTTGTTCGTAAAGATAGTCCTAGAGGTGTACATTTCCGGCGAGCCGGCCCCGGAGAGAAGTTAAGTTACTTTTATAAATTTTAATTTGTAATCCATTTTGGATTAATTTTTCGGGGAGTTATTCAGTACACGGGTGGGTAGGTGCACGTGCTTCCACATGTGCCCCCCCTCAAGAACTACATTATGCACAGCATGAATGTGAGTGAGGAAGCACTGCACCGGGTGTGAAATGGTAGAAGCTGATTGTTTTTAATTGGTGTGATACCATGCAGGTTTATTTTACGCCTGATGAAGTGCGTGCTTGCATAGTGACATGTGGGGGTTTATGTCCCGGGATCAATACAGTGATTCGTGAAATAGTATGCGGATTGAATTATATGTATGGAGTCGATGATGTACTTGGCATTATGGTGAGTTTTGTTCAGAGATAGGTAGAGGGTTGTTTAATTGTTGAATGGTTTGCTTTGTTTTGTTTAAGAAAGAGTTTTGAATGAATGACTGTATTTTCAGGGAGGTTATAGGGGTTTTTATTCAAAAAACACCATAAATTTGACGCCCAAAGTTGTGAATGATATACACAAGCGTGGTGGCACATTTCTTTGCACATCAAGAGGAGGTCAGGACACAAACAAGATAGTTGATAATATTCAGGACAGGAGAATAAATCAGGTCGTCATGCTTTTTTCCTTGGTAAAAATTTCTGAATATGGTATGCGACCTGAATGGAATAAGGTAGACTGGTTTTTTGGTGGATATTTAGGTATATATTATTGGGGGTGATGGCACTCAGAGAGGGGCAGCTTTAATTTACAAGGTGGTTAATTCTCCATCAACTTTTTCCTTTCTAAATCGCAGCTACCAGTCTGCTTGCATTATGGTATTATTCAAGTTTGTCACACTGGGATGCTTTTTACTTCCTGTTAATTTGTATTTTTGGTTCATTTTTGCAAGGAAGTTGAGAAACGTGGTCTCCAAGTGGCTGTTGCTGGGATCCCCAAGACGATTGATAATGATATAGCGGTGAGTTGTGTGTCATCTATTCTGCAATTCTATGCCTCAGAGCAAGGTTTGACTTTCAAGGCTTTTTTTTCTTCTTTTTTCTAAATGTTTGTAGTGAATAATTGACATGGTTGAGGTTAACTGTATTGAACCCTGGAAAATTAAGTAAATTGCTTTGTTGTTCTAGGTGATAGACAAATCTTTTGGATTTGATACTGCTGTTGAAGAAGCTCAGAGAGCAATTAATGCTGCACATGTGGAGGTTGAAAGTGTGGAAAATGGAGTTGGAATTGTTAAATTGATGGGCAGATACAGTGGTAAAGTTTTCAAATAAAGATTAATAGATGGCACATTGATGGCCATAAGATTATCACTATTTATTCTTACCTTCCTGCTTCCTTTCCTTTTAAATCCTGCAGGTTTCATTGCGATGTTTGCAACTTTGGCAAGTCGAGATGTGGTAAGACTTTTGCTGGGTAACAGTGTTTCCTGAACTTACAAATATTTGGACCCATTATTGAAGTGTGATATTTGATGCTAAGTAAATCCAAGACAGTTGCCAAGAGATTTGGAAACTAATTAGTAAATTGGCGGGGACATAAGATTTAGCAAGTTCCTTATTGGCTAGTAACTCTAGCTATGATTATCCTGTTTTATTGAGTGTTAACAATAAACGTGGTTCCTTTACATCCAATTTGCAGTTTCAGGAAGTTTGACTTATTTTGTGTGTGTATAAAGCGACAATTTGTTGTTTTAATCTTTATTCTTTAACAACAGAATTTTGTGTTAGGAGAAATTTTGTAGTGCAAAATACTGTCTGACACTGGATGAATCAGAAATGGTAGATTTATGCTTGCCCCCCCCACCTTTATAGCAATGGAGGCTCTTTTTTTCTAGAAAACAAATTGTTTCACATGTGCTTGTGCTCACGCGCGCATGTATGTATCTGTATTCTCTCTCTCTCTCTCTCTCTCTATATATATATATATATATATATATGCATGTGTGTATGTTTGTGTGAAGGTATGCATGTGTAAGTCATTATATAAATTGTACAGCATACCATTACTTTTCCTTCTCCAAACAAAGTGTTGGAGAAGACATTGCTTCAAAATGCGCTTAGTCGGTGTGGTTTATTGCTTGCAATCACTCATAATATTACTTCTGAGTGATATGCTGACCATGTTGGGATATAACAGGATTGTTGCTTGATTCCAGAATCACCATTCTATCTAGAAGGTCCTGGTGGTCTTTTTGAATTTATTGAACAAAGGATCAAAGAAAATGGGCATATGCATGTGTGTATGTTTGTGTGAACGTATGCATGTGTAAGTCATTATATAAATTGGACAGCATACCATTACTTTTCCTTCTCCAAACAAAGTGTTGGAGAAGACATTGCTTCAAAATTCGCTTAGTCGGTGTGGTTTATTGCTTGCAATCACTCATAATATTACTTCTGAGTGATATGCTGACCATGTTGGGATATAACAGGATTGTTGCTTGATTCCAGAATCACCATTCTATCTAGAAGGTCCTGGTGGTCTTTTTGAATTTATTGAACAAAGGATCAAAGAAAATGGGCATATGATTATTGTGATAGCAGAAGGAGCCGGGCAGGACTACATTGCTCAGGCCATGCAGGCAGCTGATGAGAGAGATGCATCAGGGAACAGACTACTTCTTGATGTTGGTCCGTGGTTGAGTCAAAAGGTTAAGGTGGGTGCTAAAAGTCACCACCTCTCTTACCTCATGTTTTTTGTTTCAAGATCAGAGTATTAATTACCAGCTCTTTTCCATGAGCTTGTTTATTCATGATTTTCACGTGCTGCTTTTGTTTCCTTCCCTTTTCTTCTTCCCTCTTGTGTGCACGTGTGGGGGCTGATAGGAGGTTATGGTATTGTAGATTGCCATTGCCCTGTCAAGCTAAACAATCACTTATCCCAAACTTGGTGATCTAATTCTCACGGAGCCTCATAATGATCTCCATGGACCTATAATGCTACATAGCAACCTTGTTAGGTGGTAGATTGGTGGAAATTACCTAATAGCTAATTTTAATACAGTTATGTTGTTTTATCTATTTTTTTTGAGATAGACCATTTCTTTCGGTTTTGTCACCACATCAATTTTTTTTTACTATTATCAGTGTTAGTGCTAATTCCATTAATACTTTAAATATCTCATGTTGCAGGACCATTTTACAAAGGTGAAAAAGATGGAGATAAATATGAAATATATAGGTACCTTCCAAATGATTGCTTTAGCATTATACCTTTGGTTTGGCAACTGTTGCATTTGATGATTCTCAATTCCTCTAAACACTATCCTATTTCAAGGGTGACTTTTTTATGAAAACTAATGTTGGATATTGTTTTTAGTGTTTGGTTTTAGGAGAAAAAAAGAGAGTAAACAATGTTCTTGGCATATGCTTATTTTCAGGAAATGAGAGGTTATGCTAAATATTTTGTCCAAAAAATACATACTGATTTGAGGCTAGACCATAAAGGTTCTTATGGTTATATTCTATTACATTCACCGAGTTTTGACACAGTGTATAGCGAAGATAAAACTAGAGTTCTCAAGTTTATAGATTCAAGCTATAGAGAAATTTAGATAAAATTCTTTGGTATTTTATAAATATTTGAATAATATTCATCTTCATTAAATAAACTTAGATTTCCCTATTAATATTAGTTATAAAATCTTTTATAGGAAATGATTTCTTATTAAAAGTAAATTCTTCTCTATTCTTAATTAAAACTTATCTAATTAATAAAATATATCTAGCATTAGGATTTCTAAATAGTTAAACACTAATTAAATTAAAAGTTTATAACTAACTAGGAAACATATATGTAAAATATAAATTAATAGGTTTCATATCATATGCTTTCAGGTTTCTTTACTGATTTCTTTTCAGGTTTGACCTTGTTAATTTGGTCTGTAAACTCATGGGTCAATTGTTCTATATCAGTCTCCTCCATTTGAGAAAAACTCATCCTCAAGTTATTTGTTATAAATACAACTCTTGCCTAAAAAAACAAATACTTCAAATACAATATTGTAGCTAATTTATTCACGAAGTATCACGTCTTTGACTTATGAACTTCAAAATTTAATTTGTGGCGTGGGTATAATAATGAAAAATCCTTATATGACATTCTTTTTTATTCCTATGAAGTCCACTTGTAGTTTCTTTCCATATTTTTATATTTCAAACTTGGAGTTCATCATCATTTATGTCCTTAAAGACTTTAACCATTGTATTTAAAGGAACACCAAGATAATCTTCCATAACATTACCGGGTTTTCCATGTCCTTATTTGCAAGATTTTCATCATCATATAAATCCTCATCATTATCTCCATATGGTTCGCGTGGAACATCCTCCTCATTGAGCGATTCTTGCTCATACTGACCCTCAATCTTGATGATCAATTTGTCTCTTGCATTGTGGTTGTTTGTCTTCATCTAACAAGGTATCACGATCTCTTTTAAGTTCATCTTCACTAACATCCTTTGCATGGACAAATGGTTGTCTAAGTGGAATTTCAAGAATAGGTCAATGGTAAGGTTGGTCTCAAGGTAAGTTTCCAAACATGCTTTTCTACTCCTTGCGATCCCTGTTTGTGCCTTCCATATGCCGAAATAGATCTTCATTAGTTGAATACCCATAGTTATAGTGACCATGAGGATCTGGATGAATTAGTTTGGTGATAGGTTGGCTGTGGGCTTCATCCCTGGTGTGTGCCTCTTCTTCCATGTTCATGTTTGTGCGCAACCCTAGTGCATCAAGCCTGAATTTAAGACCATCAAATTTGGTGTTGGTGTCACCAAACCCAATTTGTACTTGCTCCGTAAAGCAGCTTCACTAAATGACGATGTAGTTGATTTCAAATGGGTTGCATCCCCTAATCACTGTCACAAAGATGGTTGCCTCCAACTGCTCCACAATTCACTATGGATCTGGATGTTGACCCACTTTGTTACCACTTGACACGATGTATAGTGAAGATGAACTAGGGTTCTTAAGCCACACAATTACAAAACTTAAATTGTGGAGAAATTTAGAGAAAACTCTTTGGAATATAATAAAAATCTGAATAATAGTCTTCATCTTGATAAAATAAACTAGGCATTCCTATTAATGTTAGTCCTAAATCCTTTATAGGAAATGATTTCTAAATAAACAAACTTAATAGATAGAATTCATCTATCATTAGGCTTTCTAAATAGTAAAGTACTAGTTAAATTAAAAGATTTAAACTAAGTAGAAAACAAATAATTAAAATATAAAATTAACTAGGAAAATAATTAAAACAAGAAAATAGTAACTTCAGGCTTCAAATCATATGCTTTTTTTTCAGACTTCTTTTCAAGCTTGGCCTTGTCAATTTGTTTCTAAACTCCTGGATAATTGTTTTATGTCAAGTTTGATATTTTAGGATCAAGAATTAAGAAAGTATGTTTGAGAACCTTGTGGAAAGCCTCCTCCTGTGATGATGAAAGAGGAAGTCAATGCATCATTTTTTTTATATATTTTCGTATGCAGATCCTACATACATGATACGAGCTATCCCAAGTAATGCGTCAGACAACATTTATTGCACTCTTCTTGCACAAAGTGCTGTTCATGGGGCCATGGCTGGGTACACAGGATTCACAGTTGGTCCAGTAAACAGTAGACATGCTTATATTCCCATTGCTGTAAGTGCTTCCTCTTCTAGATCTTTGTTTATGAATGACATGACTTTCTATGAATACAGTTTCTCTTGCTGTTTTAGCTTTGTTTTATATTACGAGACTAGGCTTCTATATTTGTAAATTTACAGATTTACACGTCTCAATTATGAATCAATGCATCAAAATTCAATAAATGGCCTTTATATATTATGCATTTAACCAGGAAAAGCTAGATTCTCATGAATTTGGCTGGATAAATTAAATTAACTGACCTGGTAAGTAAGGACAAGAGGATTGAGAATTATGATGGCTAAATTCCTGTCATCATAAGATGGCCAGTACAGGTTTTATTTGATTGACTGTTTAATTACATGCCACAAATGCTTGAATCTCGGTGAAGGAGTAGCAACTTGAAAAATCATACAAGATGGGCAAGAATAAATTCAACAACTTTCTTGTAGCATGAATGCGAAAACTAATTTAGGGTGCTGCTGCTGCTTGATGACAAATGAAAACTAGTACCTTTCCTGCTCTGTCGTCACTCCTACTTCAGTTTGCACAAAAGCTTCATTTAGCTCTTTGCACAAGAGTGCACAAAAGCATAATTTAGTTTCTTTGCACCAGAGTGCAGACTCAGTTCTGGTTCCCATGTTGCCTCCCGCTCATACAGATGATGCAGAACATGACTAACTGCTACAGAATTCAGAATACACAACGGAACAGGAATATGCCAGACTGAATGATTTTAAGCGGTTATTAAACTCCAATAAATACAACAGTTACTTTGTTAGTAGCATGATAGATCTTGGAGCCTGTGGTAACGTGTATAAATTCTTTGGTGCTAGTACCTTCAATATTTCTATACTTTTTGGTAACGTTGTTTTCCCCAGTCTTCTTCCCTTGCGCACACCCAATTTCAGTGAGGGATACACGTGCTGTTAAATTGGTTGGTATAGCTAATGTTATACAATTTTGCGATGCATGATAGATTATACTATTGTGATATTGCAGCGTGTGACAGAGGTACAAAATACAGTGAAGGTAACAGATAGGATGTGGGCCAGACTTCTTGCTTCTACAAACCAGCCTAGTTTCTCGAATTCCAGCGAGCCAGAAACAGTCTAGAGAGACCATTGATCGGATCCACAACCTGAAGATCAGTTCTACTTAGATTTTTATGGATCTGAGCACAGGTCCAAACATGTCACTGCCATCTCTTATTCTTACCACTCTGATGAAAGCTCTCAAATGTTCCAATACTGAGGAACCCCTGAGCGCACAACAGATGCAAACTTACCAGTGCCTTAGAACAAGTAGAAATAATTCTGCTGTTTCAGGAAAATCTGTTCTCAATGACTCGCCATCACGAATTTACAAAATTCTGATTCTGATGTCAACATATATTGACCGTTAATGAATATTCTTTTATGCTTGCACCGTTTGTGTTGAGATTGTTTAGCAGATTGGCTCTCGATATGGAATGAAATGATGATGATAAAACTTGCACCAGACTGCTTCGACAGTTTCTAAGATTACTTGCATGCCTGTTGTGCTTGACAAGTAATTTATGGCGCATCCTTTATGATTTTTATCGAACTTGCTCCTCTCGTTAATAGAAACCTTCGGGAGTCAGTGGTCCTTGCTCTATTGCTATATCAGCCAAACTCCAAATTAAAAAACCTGTGGTTGTGGTTGTGGTTAAATGTGTTTTTTATTTAAAAATATATTAAAATAATATATTTTTTATTTTTTAAAAAATTAATTTTAACATCAAAATAATAATAAAAAATTAATTTAAAGTTAAAAATCAAAAAAATCAAAAAAATTCAAAAAATATTTGTTTTTTAAAAAATGCATACACCCTCTAAGAATGATATCATGTCGCTGGAGGAGGGTGACGATAATAGGACACGTAGTATCTTTTGTTCTTTCATACAAAAACTTGCAAGTTGCTCGCTATGCCTATCATTTACAACTGGTTCTGTACCTGGTGCTCATGGTGGCACATTGTCTATGGTCACTCGCGAATTTAGAGAAGAAAACTTTGGCTGGTAGATTCAACAGGGTCCCCTCCTTGCAACTTGCTCGTGAGAAGTCTTTCCTGTGTACGCATTCATAAACATGGCTGGTATTACCATTTACAACCTTGTCGGGATAACTAAGTTCCAAAACTGTAGCAACTCTTGGTCCACGTGGTAATGCATGAACCTGCCTATAAAAAGGTGGGACCCTCGTGCTGGTCACCCTGTTTTCATTAGCAAATTGTCAAGGCTTCTGCTGATTTGTCAGTTTGGAGGGGATTTCCATTTGCCATTTATAAAAAAAGCCTTTTTAGATAAGAGATATGATTACTGATTGTACTGAGTGTGCATCAGAAGATTAAAGGCGAGCGAACTCGAACGATTCCTACCATCGTCTTCCTTGAGGTAGCTGCAGGTTTCGGTTCTTTAGTGTATCCGACCAGTTTAGGTTAGCATGAATTGCAGCACCCTTTAAAGCCCCTGGACAGTAGGAGACTTTGCAGTGTGCTGGAGGATACTGTGACATACAGTAAATTCTTATTTGAAAATGAATGAAATCTTTTTTAGTTTTATTTAATACCAGAACATTAAAATAAAAACTAAATAAACAAAACACTAAGGAAACGGAATTGATAACCTTTTAACTTTTCGTACACGTCCATGGTAATCTGTGACGACTTGAGATGAGGGAAAATATCTGTCTGTCACGATACCGGTGTATATACCTCACTTTATGACACCGTTGCTCGGGGCAGATATCTTTCTAAATAGAAAAGTAAAAGACACTCATCACTTGAAAAAATATCCAGGTCAATTTATGAGATTAACATTAGGAATTTAGGCGCACAAGTCTTTGGAGTGATGGGGCTCTACTTAAAGGTGATGGTGTCTTTAGAATTGACAATGGTGGGATTATTAATCACGGAATGAAAATCGTAATGGAAAAGGAGAGAACAAGGCTGGATATTCGTTGGGATTATTTTTCACAGACCGAATCATGGAATGAAAATTAATCATGGAATGAAAATCGTAATGGAAAAGGAAAGAACATGGCTAGAGATTCAAGAAGTATGTGGCACACATGCTCTCGATTTTCTGACAGAATTCTGCTCATTGCATTCAAGGGAGTATGTGGCACTGATGCTTTCGATTTTTTGACGAAATTTTGTTCGTTCGTTCATACATTTTCACACTCCGACGTCATCCTAATAACCATTTACATTTTCACACTCCGACGTCATCCTAATAACACGATTATTTACACAAACAAGACATTCAGCCTGAGGGGATTCGATAGTTTTGAATACAAGCTAACTATGGATTAGATTTTGTTTCTCTGATCATAAGCATGGCTGGCTTAGTGAGCTTGTGTTCATTTTAAGAAAGTCTTGCCAGCATGGTTTGTTTGCGGGGGGGGCTATCCGAACACTCCCTCCTCATCCACCGACACGTACGCTAAGCCCCCTCTTGGGATAACGGTGACAGCTGCTCCTCATCTGAAACACCTTCTTCTTCCCCACTCCACTTTATATTCCAGTTTTCCGTTGACACGTCAACAGATTCCGGCTGCACCTCTTCTCGCTTTGATCTTCTTCTCTTCCTGCCTGTGGCTGGCGGCGGGCTGGATAGTCCAGCCTCCAAAGGAAAATTCAGGATTGCTTTCCTTCCCCTCATTTTGAATGCAGCACAGTCATAAGCTTTTGCAGCATCAACATCACTGTCAAAAGTACCCAACCAAACCCGACTTCCCTTCCGGGCAGGGTCACGGATCTCTGCTGCAAACTTTCCCCATGGCCTTCTTCGGACCCCTCTGTAATGCCTTGCCGCCTCTCCTTTATCCATCATCTTTACAGGTTCAGGTGGTGGATACTGATTACTTGAACTTGATAACATGGGCTCAGGAGCTGTCAAGTCTATGATTTCAGGTTTTATTTCAAAGCTATAGATTTCTTGGGTGCTATGGTAACTTTGGTCGGATAATGGGGAGTTGGATTCTGACCCGGATAGGGAGCTCTCTAGTTTGACAGAGACACAGGCTATTCTGGACTCAAGATTACTGATAAACTCGTCTGTGGAGGCGAAGTCTCCAAGAAGATGTTGTCTTATGAGTTCTAATGTTGAGGATTCTTCCGGGGTTGCCATTTTCCAGAGACAGAAAAAATTAGCCAAAAAGTTGTCATATGGAATATGGGTGGCAAGCAATTAGTTTTTATATATAGGGGAGTGGATCCAAGTTGCTACTTTTGCACTGGAAAATCAACACCAAATGGGACTCCCTTAATTTATTAGGTGCAGCAGTTTTACAGCATCGTGGAGCATTACAGCACACGGTTTTTACACACTAGTTTTGGAGCTGGCTCTGGCTCATCTTATCCAAATCCTCATTAATGGGACAAGTTGAGGGTGGGGGTACTGGGGCTGGTTTCAAATCGGGCCGGGAGGAAAAGATAATCAAGTTTTGGTCTTGCTTGAGTGCCTTGGTGTCTATCCTGCACAACTTGTGCTTGGTGTCTATTATGCGCGCTGTTGTTAACATCTTGACTTGTCAGGGGGGCAGATTTAGCAACTAGGCTAGTTACGGTGGGTTCCCCGATGAACTAAGCTCTTTAAAGATCTCACATCATTTGTCTCTGTGACCCTTCCCAAATCTTATGTTGATTGAACGGATGCAAGGCTGTCTATTGATTTAATTTATATTATTTTTCAAGCGAAAATTTTTTAGGTTTGAAACTTTTACAAACTCATATAATTTTGTATTTAATTTTTATCATATAAAATAAGATGACGAGATTCGAACTCATAACTACTAGTCAACAAACTTTTAATACCATATTAATAAATCATTTTACCTAAAAATTTCAATTCATAATACACATCATATGATTTATAATATTATCATGTGCCAACATGACCATTCAGCAAATAAGAAGAGATAGAATAATATGGAGAACGCAGTACACTTATCATTGATTCACTGTGTTAAATATATAATTATATACACACTGGGAGTTGTATCCTACCATAGTAAGAACAGCGAGACAGGTTGGTCAAATTAGGAAAAAATTAGGGTGTAATTGTTGTAATGAATCGGCCGGACGGGGATTGCATTGACAGCTGGGGTGTGATAGAAGGAGGATTGTCTCTAGTATCATGAACCTGCAAAAATTTATAAGCCTTCACCAATCTAGTTGATTAGTAATGGAAATCTAAATAGCCAAGTAAAGTTGAAGTAACTTCCCAAAATTGCACCTTCTCGAGCTCCAATTTACTCAATTCATCTACCTTCGAAACTCTTTCGAGGATAGGATAAAACAAGGAAAATAGACTATGTATCTGTCATTATTTTAAGACCTCAGATCAGGAGGAAGAAGAAGATGACGTGCAAGGGGAGGCCAACTGTTGTGTATATGAACGAAATACAAGGAACAAAAACAATTAAATTTAAGGCTTGTTTAGCATTGTCCTTAAGGATATTTTCCCAACAATGAGGTATCCTCCAGGATTCAACAAGTTCTTCTTTAAACAAAGAGGAACACAATAAACAACTTACAAATAAAAAGATTCCAGCAAATGAGAGGAAAAAGAGAATTAGTTTTTTGGGATGTCTTTGTTTGAAAAAGTTCCATGATATTTATAGATAACCATAATGTAACAGTCACATCTAATTTAATTATAAAATTAAATTAGTAGTTACAATAATTTAAAATATATCCGTTATAAAATTAAATTATGGTCCGTTACAAAATTAAATTATGATTTAAAATATATCCGTTTCAAAAATTAAATTATGGTAACACTTATATTTGTAACTCTTAAAATATATCCAACACCTTCTATATCCATGCATTGTGATTGTCAAGCGGCAATATCCATTGCAAAAAATAAATTTTTAACAGTTACAAAGTTATCAAGTGTTTTACCATTGTGTAACATTCTTTTGAAATATCTATTATAATTTTTACAACAATCCCCCACATATTTCAAAAGGCTTTTAATAATAATAATAATAAAAAAAAAACAAGTAAATAAGTTTGTTGGATCTCTTTCACAAATAAGTGCAATGCATCTAACCTGGTGTCTTTTGGACTATGAACCAAATTATAGAAAGTATGAGATTTAACTTACAGAATTATTGGTGAAATATTTAATTTCTATGAACACAATAATTCTTTTTGTAAGTTAGGTATCTCACCAATCACATTATACCCCAACAATTCCTTGCTGTTTGACGCGCTTTTAATCGGCCATGCGCGTGCCTGGTTATTCATGAGTGCTTTAAAGATTTTGCTAATATCTTATGAGAGTGACCCCACTCCACACTCATATAGGTGATTCCATCAAGTGCTCATTGTATTTTGAACACTATCCATAAGAAATATGGAAATCATTAAGAACTTTATAGTTCATCCTCTCCTTGATTTACAGACTGACACTATTCTCACATCATAGATAAATGACTTTTTATAGTGTTATAAAATCATAAATAACTTTGTTGTTACCCATATGAACCTAATTCATGGGATCTCCAATCTCATAGGTTGGGTTACCATTATTTTGATTTCTTACTTTAGCATTAGTCTCATTCCTCTCGATATTTTTAATATCATCTTTCTACCAAGTGGTTTAGTCAGATGATCGACCAAATTTCTTTTTGACTTCACATAATATATTGAAATAACTCCATCTTTTAATAGTTGTTTTACTGCATCATGTCTTAATCGAATATGTCGATTTTTACCATTGAAAGATTTATTCTTTGCAATGGATATTGCAGCTTGACAATCACAATGCATGGATATAAAAGGTGTTGGTTTTATTCCCAATTGAATTTCAATCAAAAAATTTCTCAACCAATCAACTTCAAATCCTGCTAAGTCTAATGCTCTAAATTCTAACTCCATGGTGGATCGAGTAATTAAACTTTGTTTGGAAGATTTCCAAGACACTACACCACCACCTAGAGTAAAGATATAGCCACTACTCGATTTAAGTGTCATGTCATTTGAATCTAATAAGATTATAATGACACTTTAATCCTAAATTTTTTTTCCCAAAAAAGCTACAAAGACCAAATTTGTTCTTATATACAATACCTTATTCAAAGTCAACGTCTTCCCCGAAGTCAATTTCAAAAAGACTTTGCCTTTTCCAAGAACATTTTGTTGTCCTTTAATCTCCAAGGTAGACCATTTCTTCTCCATCCTTAAAAAGTATATAAGTGGAGAAGAATTTTTTATTTGCACATATGTGCCTAGTAGCACCGGAGTCTACCATCCAATTTTTCTCACTGGTCACCATATTGACTTGAGAAACAACCACAACAATGATGTCTTCTCCTTCAACCATGTTGATCATAGTTTTAGGAGGATTGTTGTTTCTCTTTCTATTTCAGCAATGAGGTGCATGGTGGCCAAGTTACCACACACAAAACAATTTCTCCTTTTTCTTAAAATTGTTGGTTTTGAGTTTGAACACGGTGGTACTATTATTATTGGACTTAAAAAATTTATTAAATTTATTCTCATACCTTTTTGATGTGAAATCTCTCAAACCAATTTGCTTTGGTGGTCATCTCCTTTTTCATAGCAGTTTGCACTTCCTTTCTATTAAAAGGATGGAATAAAGGGGGGACGACAATTGCAGCGGCAACAACAGCAACAACGATGAGGGCAGGGGCATTGTTCGCAACAGTGTTTTTGTCCATGTTAAAAAGGACTATCCTTAAGATTGTTGTGTATATGAACGAAATACAAGGAACAAAAACAATTAAACTTGAGGCGTGCTTAACACTGTCCTTAAGGATATTTCCCCAACAATGAGGTACCCTCCAAGATTCAACAAGTTCTTCCTCAAACAAAGAGGGGAACACAATAAACAACTTAGAAATAAAAAGATTCTAGCAAATGAGAGGAAAAAGAGAATTAGTTTTTTGGGATGCCTTTGTTTGAAAAAGTTCCATGATATTTATAGATAACCATAATCTAACGGTCACATCTAATTTAATTATAAAATTAAATTAGCAGTTACAATAATTTAAAATATATCCGTTATAAAATTAAATTATATTATGATCCGTTACAAAATTAAATTATGATTTAAAATATATCCATTACAAAAATTAAATTATGATAACACTTATATTTGTAACTCTTAAAAAATAAATTTTCAACAGTTACAAAGTTATCAAGTGTTTTACCATTGTGCGATACTCTTTTGAAATATCTATTATAATTTTTACAACACCAACTGTCCTTCGAAGTTCGCTGATCAATGATCATGTACTACGATTGAGCTAAACATGTTATAGAAAAGGAAGTGCTATGCTTTTAGCAATTTCTCAGCTCACTTTGTTCATATTTTTTTCTGGCAAAAGTTTCATAAATAAAGGTAGCAATTACTCAACCTTTTCTTTTCCTTTCCTTTTTAGTTTAATTGCGTTTTCATATTTCAAACAGAAGAGGAAGAAGGGGCTATAAAGAAGAACAAACATACAAGCCACACATGAAGCTAAGTTTGTCAGTGAGCTAAATTTATGAAGCTGCAAGAATGCTGCATTCATTGTGCAGAACTTGGTTTAACGAACGCAGAATTTGGTTCCTCAATTTCCCAGTAAGATAAACTTTTCTTTTTCAGTTAATGCCTGCTTGTGCCAAGTGTGTGAGAATGGATTGGTCCTTCACGACGACGACGACGATGATGATTAATCAAATATATTTCTATGGATATTAGTAAATAAATACTCTAAAATTGTTTGGATAAAATTTAATTTAAACAGGATTGGTTTTCATCATTTTTATCCACCTGTTTATGGCAAATGGTAGTTTTTATAATGATCACAAGATCATACTTTCATTGAATAAATGCAATCAAAGAAGAAAGGCAGGCTGGCTCACAGAACTAATCATCCTCAGCAGACGCACTCATAGTTGCGTATATGAACTCTACTATATAAACGTATGTATAGAAACCTCCTAATCTCTACTTAATCCGTGACACTTTTGGCCTTCAGATTTTTCCTAATTTCACAGACAGCCATCCAAACGACATGTCGGCGCTTGACCCTTCAAACAACCATCAGCCTTGAATACCCAAATGAAGGGTGGGGAGATAACGGTGATAGCGGTGGCACATTAAATATCCCCGTTACTTCACCATCCCAAAACCCCTTCCAACTGGACGGCGTTAGTGGTTCCGTAGCCGCTGCTTTGACCTCAGTTTCCGGCGAAGAACTTTCCCTCTTCACCACCTTAGTTGTGATCATAGAACTGGTACTTTCCGTACTGCTCTCTATTTCCTCAATCTTTCTTTTCTTGCCTGAAGTTCCCAGGAATTGTTCAGGTTGCTGAGAATTAGACTTCCCAGCTTCAAGAGGGAAATTCAAGATCGCTTTGCTTCCACGTAACCTGAAAGCAGCACTATCATAAGCTTTTGCTGCTTCAATGGCTGTATCAAATGTTCCAAGCCATACACGAGCTCCTTTTTTGTTAGGGTCGCGGATCTCAGCTGCATATTTGCCCCATGGCCTACGCCTAACGCCCCTGTAATGCCTTTCCTGTTCACTTGAAGCATCTGTCCTGTTCACCACCGGCTGGGCTACTTGCGGGGCCATGTTCAAGGTTGCTGGCGGGGGAATTGCGATGTTCTTGATCATGGATGGCTTTCTCTGGCTTAGAGTGCTCGGAGACTTTGGCGAGGTTTGAGGCTTCGATTCGATGCTTGATTGACTCTGCAGCATGGGTTGTGGCTGCACTGATTGACCAAAGGGGCCGAGTTCTGTTGATTCAGTCTTGATGGAGCCGGTAGAACTGGAGCTGGAGGTGCTGCAAAGATTATCAAGATTGGTGATTATGCTGTCCATGGAAGCAAAGTCAGTCAAGAGGTGCTCCCTAATGAGTTCCAAAGTTGAAGCTTCGTCAAAAGATTCCATATCTGATAGGAGGGATTTCTCTTCTTTTTTTCTGGGAGAGGCTTAAAATTCAAGATCAGAATAAAGAGCTGAAGAAGCTGCAAAACTGAGAGTTGAATTCAAAGAACGGGAGAGAAGTGAAGGTTTGAATTCGTTGAGAGTGGAAGTGATGGAGTGAGAAGGGTATTTATAAAGGGTGGAATTTCAGGGAGGAAGAAAGACACGAGCGGGTAGGGAGGTTTCGTTTGAGTTTCCTGGCTAGCGAGAGGAAGCATCACATGGCAAAATCCAATGTGGAATTAAGGGCTCGATTGCACTGTGTCCCGAATGATGTTTTCCTAAATTATGATTTAAAATTATTTTTTTATTATATTATTGGATTATTTATCGTGCTAACGTTAAAAATAATATTTTAAAAATAAAAATAATAGTATTTTAAAAAGCTAAAAAAAAGAGGGTCTAGCTAGGTTGATCGTCTTTGTCTTGAAGTGGACATTGTGGTATTTTTTATTTATTTTATTACTCGCGGGTCCGTGGCTTTTGTGAAACTCTGCTTCCAGGCTCCTTCCAGCCACGAAGCGGCAACTTTTCTATGGGCTTCTTTATTGTATTTTTTTTAATATAAGATGATATATAAATATCTTATTCTTAATATAAAATGCATTCATATAAATAATACTTATTATTCTATCATTTAATATACGTATAACTTTATAATAGATGAATAGTTTATAAATATTTTCTTACCTTCCTTTAAATAATGTATATATATCCAAAAACCTAACCCTACAGATATCCATTACCGCCCCTAGAGAGAAGCACCAGTCTTTGTGATTTATTCATGAAACCAGTTATGGGAAGATATATACAACATTAATTCTACCAACCAATTAAACAATTACACGCGTAAAACAAAAATAGTTACATCAACAAGTGGTTACATTTTTTATGTGAAAAAGAAAAATACATATTTTTTAAAGTTAAAGAATAGGATGAGATTTTTTTTTTAAATTGGGATGGATATATCTCGACTATTTTTTTATACTACTGTGGTTGTATTCAGAAATATTTTCTGCATATTAAGTCACTAATTTTGATAACAGAGCATGATACTAAAAATATATATTCAGTAATATTTAAACTCCAAATCTTTTTTTTAAAAAAAGACCCTTCAAATTTCAAATTAAACTAGTCCTTGAGATTAGGACGAGGAAAGTGTATTTGGATCGCATAAGCTAATGACATCAACTAGTTAAGATTAAAAAAAAGAAACACGTGGTTACGAGTTCAGTGCCACGTCAGGATTGAATTATAAAAATCTTCCATTTAGATCAGGTTAATTCAAATCCCACGAGGGGATATACAATTTCAAGATCAACGGTAGGGACTTTTAACCTTTTTTATAAAGTAAATATTTGACGTGGCCAGGAAGTAGACATGAGCGCGCGCATCTTTCCTTCGTGCATTGATTCTAGACGTCTTCTTGAGCGGCAAGAATCTTTTTTTAATATTTCTGGCCTTCAACTTGTTGACTCTTCGACGACCATTTCTCAAAATTGCTTTACCTTGCGGTGGTTTGAAGAGAATCATTTGGTAACTTGTACGCACACATGGAATGAGAAGATATTTGATGGTACTCTAATCAAATCACTGGAACAGTCTCAAAACGAGGTTTATTTAATCTCATGACTTGTCGGTAAAGTAATGTTTTACATTGCGTTTTTTAAATACTATCTAAATTAAATTTGTAGGTTTTTTATATTATTTTAATGTATTTATATAAAATATTATTTAAATATATTTTTGAACAAAAAATCACTTTCATAAACCAGAGACAATCACTGTAAATACACACGTTACAGCCGAAAATTTAACATTTTCTCGATTCCGTTGAACATGCAACCGGGTTAATTTCCCATCTAATTGAACTATTGAAGTGCTTGTTCAAAGCAAAGACTATATATATATATAAAAACAAAACCCATGTATATTGAGTGTGGGATCAGAAAATAGAAGACGTATGTTGATCAAAACTGTGAGACAAAGATAGTAATTAAGAAAAACAAATGACCACGTGCTTTGAATATTGACTTTATGGCACCCAACTTTTCAATGATCTTTTTGCTGTTGATGTCCTCGAAGCGAACGAACTTGCCTGGCATGAAGTCCCCTGCCTCCACTTGCCAATATCTTAGCCCCACCCTTATCAACTTGCTAGCAAGTTGGTGTTAAATTATGGCCGACGTGGGGGCCCTGGTGGCTTGGAGAATGAACTTGGACATGCACCCACACAATCACTTTGTGGCTAATGATGCTGTTTTTAGCCTCATTGCTGATCTGTGATTTGCGTCGACTGATTTTTTTATGGTATTTAAGTTAATCTTAATTAATTTTGCGAGCTCTAAAATTCAGTTCTTACTGACAATGACCCTCCAATCTGAAGCCTGCGGGTAGGAATGCGGTTGCTTAACACAAGAGAATAGATATGATAGTCATGAGTCTGAGCTGTCGTCGACCCGCCACTCAACGGCCCATTTCGACTTCTCAGCCCATCCAGTTTTTAATTTAAAGCCCATGACATGGAATGCTTGGGTATACGCTATTTTTTGCCCCCTGAAATAATAATAATCATAATAATATGAAAGAAGCCGTGATTATGATATGCTTATATATATATATAAAAGAAATCTGACTCGTAATAAAGCACGATTGCATAGCTATTGTGTGTGTGCATGCCGAAAGTGGAAGCAAAAATAACTTTTGATTTGACCATATAATATGATATAAATATCGTTTAATTTCAAATGTTTAAAAAAGATATTAATTAATTGCATGTGGCTGTACGTTATTAGCCAGCGCACATGTTTTGACATGCTAACGAATAGTTTGCACCTTGGAATTGCCTTTTGTTTCGGGATGTGTTTTTCATTCTGAATTATTAGTCACGGGTAGTCTAAACTAAATCTCCAGCCTTGATTGGATAAAGATAAATTTTCTTTTCTCTTTCAAGTTTCAACAATTAGTTTTCTTTTAAAGTGTTTTTATTTAATAATGTTGATTTAAAAAAATATAATTTTTATAGATTTATTTTTCATATTATAACACCAGAACAATCTAAAAATACTAAAAAAAAACTAATTTAAAATAATAAAAAAATCAAGTTTTAATAAAATATAGATCCAGCCCTAATACATGGATAATCTTTGACAACAAAACCATCTCTCATGCCCTTGTCCTGAGATTGCTTTTCAATTTTCAGCATCTAACAACAGCGGCAGAGCTCTTAAGTTACCCGGAAGGCACATGTTTGCCTTCACGTCGCTGATTTATATAGTTTTTTTTATAAAAAAAACAAAAAAAAAACATTTTAATTCACTATCAGCAAGTTCATATAAAGTCAAAAATGAAGCATCTGTTTTAAATTCAGGGTTTTTTCGAACGGCAAACATATAGACGAGTCCCACGTCCAAAACGATGTTGATATCAGAAACTATCCACCTTTCTATTTATAAATTTGTTGGCTTTTATTTGGTTTTAGACTAAAAAAAACCCTACCTCGCCCAATCCAAATCTAAGAAAATAAATCAAACCAGACTGGAAGAAAATAATTGAATTTGTAGCATCTGAAATAGGAAATTGTGAGGAATTCCATGATTTAAATTCTTGAGAAAAAAATGGGTCTAGTCAAATTCCTTTTTTGACACGTGGGGTTCTGTGTGTGGAGTGTTTGCCGCATTAGGGGTGATGGGATGATGGATCTTCTTACAGGGTTCTTTTGCTTGAATATGTTTTTTGTTTGCATGTTAACAGGCATAAACCGAACAAGCTCCTTCAATAATATGCTTTCTTTTTTTATGATTGCGTTGCCTGCAAAACTTTAGGCGTCTTTTGATGGGTATGGTGGTTTTGAAAAACATGTCTCCAGCTGTCAGCGAATGTCTGCTGACCATGCATTCAGAATATACTCATAAAAAAATTATCTCATTTAAAAATTTAATCTAAATGAGTTTTGGAAAATGATTTATATTATTTTTTAAGGTATTTCTTCAAGTGAAAGTTTTTTGAGCTTGAAACTTGCACAGACTCATATTATCTTGTGTTTGATTTTTATCAAATAAAATGGGGATCCCGAGAATTGAACTCGTAATCACTAGGTCAACAAGACTGTGATACAATGATAAAGAATCATCACATTTAGAAATTTAAACTAATAATTAATATCTCATAATATGATTTATATATATATAATCATGGTGTTCGGTTCAGCTTGCACGCACTACAAGTAATTCCTAGATCCACTGAATATCTGCAAATCTAATGAACAGGTAAGATACTGACAAACATATATGACAAGGATTAAACCTGGATGTCACGAAGAACAAGTCCCTTCATCCTGTAGTTTTTATTTATTTATTTATTTATTATAACGGGTGTTGGAGATAAATTTGGACACACCTCAATTAATATTATGATTTTCTGAAATTAATAAAAATATAAATAACCCGTAGTTGTTGTTCACTATTAAGGTTGACCTTGCAGCTCTTATCCTCAAGAAGTCATGATCATGGCCAGGGCTGATGTATCTACACAGCGTCCCTATCACGCACTGTCCCCATGGCTTTCACGATGCACATAATTAGGTTGTAATTCGTACGGATGGCATCGAAGAGTGATATTTAAAGCCAGATAGTCTGATATCCCTGCACGCAGCGGTCAATTTCATCCATCCTGCAATATCAACGGGCAATACTTACGAGCTAACATGGATTTGTCCCGATAATCCTTGAAGAATTACTGCTGGTGTTCATATAAACTTTCTGATTGATCGATGCAGTGTATCTCAATACTATTCTGGATTCGCCGTATTGATTTTGAAGTGCCATGAATATTCTAGCTCCGTTGTGTTTTACCTCCTGAATTCATAGCTCACAAGGAGCTGGAGATCTGCGAGGGATTCCTTCCATGCACCAGACGACAGCCCTGATGGGAACAGAAATCAGACCAGTTAATTAATGCTCTGCTAAAAGTAACAATTATTTAGAAACCTCGTCGATAGAAATGGACAAGGCCGGCATCTGCTTCGCTTTCAGTGACAGAAATAAACAATCTTGACCACATGCTTAGCTTTGTTTGACGATGATAATAAAAATAATTAAAAAAAATCAATTATCGGCAATAAAAAAACGTGATGAAGGGTTTCATTTTCTGCAAGTTATTATTAAATTATAGAAAATAACGAATCTTATTAAATTATAGAAAATCGGCACATGGCTGGTCATGCACTTGATTTCCGTTCTCCTTTTATAATTTGGTGGCCGTCCGGCCTGTCATTGGCTTCCAGAGTCCATGCGAATGCACAGATATAACAGGCATCGTTGTTAAGATACTATATATACATTTTACCTGAGTTTCATTGCTTCATGATTTTTTTTTTCAAATAAAAATAAAATCGATCTGAAAGCCTATTTTCTTTTATGTGTTTTAAAGGCAAAAATCATATAATATGATCTTTCCATGATAAATGAAATCATTTGAAATAAACAGCGATTGTGTTGGTAGTCTAAATCGATTACCAACGATACTTTTTTCTCTACCGTTAAAATCTAGCGACTCCTTTCTCAACGAGAAATAGAAAATAACAAAAAAAAATTATTATCAAAATTGGGTATGAATAAATTAGGGCGCCAAGTTATGTAATTTGAATTATTTTTAAAGTTAGAGGACCATAATGTGATTTTAAAACTTTATAGCATGTAATTCGTGTATGACACCTTTTTCATTTTGATCTTATTTGTTCTTTCAATTGCACAAATGACTAAAAAAAATAAACAATTGGCATTAAACTAGGAACAAACCTTCTAAATTAAGATCCTTAAGAACCAAAATGAACTGTCAAGAAATAAATCGAGCCGTCCACGATGATTTGTGCCGACATCTACCACCGTGAATATGCCGAGCGTTTTAACATCTACTTATTTAGTAGAATGACCTAACAAATTTATATCATTAATCAAATAAAAAATGAAACCACAAATAACATTTTCTTCGTATTTCATCGCTTAGCTTTACGATTTGCATCACTGGTTTTTTCGTACAATAACAGCCATGTTCTTGCTTGTGAAGCCCATTTCCTTAAACGCTCCCATGTGAAACTTTTATTTGGACACGACCACTCCACCTCACCCCAATGTGGAGCACAGAGATTCTTTTTCTAGATGCCCTCTGGCATGGGCTATGGCGAATGGATGACGCGAGACGATGGCATCACCCGCCCACATTATCAAATATCAACCACCCCTCTCCATTTGCCCACTTGTGCACTGAAATTTCATCGAAACACAAAAATAAAATAAAATAAAATAAAAGGCATTATATTAATTGCACATTGGCACTACCGATAAAGTAATTCAATATGACAAATTATCATCGCCAAGTTGCCATTCATGTCTCTTCCTCCCCGTCTCCAACTACATATATACAATACCCCCTCGTTCAAGCCTCCATCTTCTTCTAAATTGGATTCTGTGATTTCTTCCCCTCTCTTCTAGAACAATCGCAATTCCGTCCTGCAAAAACCAACACCACAAAACACGCACCTTTTACCTTGATTCAGTAGCCACAAAAGAGAAACACAGGAAAAGAAAAGAAAAGAAATGGATGGGGTTACCTCATTGTGCGAGTTTAGTACTTTGTCTCATCGTCGACATAGAAATCCAAGCTTCAATTCTCTCACCTCCTGCCTAACCGAGACATGGGGTGACTTGCCGTTAAAAATGGACGACTCTGAAGATATGGTCATCTACAATTTCCTTAGAGATGCTGTTCGTTTTGGATGGTCTCCGTTAGACTTGACCTCGCCCTCTACTACCACTGCAACAGCAACAAATGTCGTGAAAGCCGAGCCGAAATATGAGCTGGAGCAGGAGGCCGAGCCCGTAGAAGTGGTTCAGGAAGCTGGATTGAACGGGGCTGCTTTTTCTAAGAGGGTGGTGGCTAAAGGGAGACATTATAGAGGAGTGAGGCAAAGACCTTGGGGGAAGTTCGCGGCTGAGATTAGGGACCCGGCTAAGAATGGTGCAAGAGTGTGGCTTGGGACTTACGAGACCGCGGAGGAAGCGGCTTTGGCTTATGATAGAGCGGCTTATAGAATGCGTGGCTCAAAGGCTTTGCTTAATTTTCCACATAAGATTGGGTCTAATGAGCCGGAGCCGGTTAGGATCACGACCAAGCGTCGAGAGCCGGAGACGTGTTTGCTGGCTGTGGATAGTGGCCCGGCTAAGACGAGGAGAACCGTGGTGGCTAATGGAGATGAGATGGGAAGGGGGAGGGGATCTGATGTGTTTCAGATTGGACACCATATGATGCCAGCTGGTGAGCAATTATTGGTCAGTTAGTTTGAGTTTGCGTTGTGGGTTGAGGTTTGTTGTAGTGGCAGTGGCAGAAAATGGGACTCTTTGCTGTGAATAGTTTTTTTTTTTTTCATTTAAAAATATCAGATTAAATTTCAGTACTTTTAACGTGGACAAATATGCCAAAAATAAAATAAAATAAAATAAAATATCAGATTAAATTTCAGTACTTTGTTGTGAATAGTTTTTTTTCATTTAAAAATATCAGATTAAATTTCAGTACTTTTAACGTGGACAAATATGCCAAAAATAAAATAAAATAAAAATAAAATAGTTGAAAGCCAAAGCATAATATTTTCTTCCTCTTCGAAAATAAATGGAACCCATAACATTAAGTCTTAATTTTTCAAACAAACGAATGCAACTCTATCCACCAGCTCGATATAGCGAGTCATCCTTATTTATCTTGGACAACATGGAGTTTAATTAACAAGAAAATCTATGTCATTTATACAAATTAGTTTTGTTTTGTGTTTTGTTTTGTTAATTTGGATGTTTGGGCGGCATACCTCGATTAATCCTATAAACCTTGGAGTGAACAACTAGTTATGAAATTCAAGCTGGTAACTTCCATAAAACAAATCTAGAGTTGGATTACTGAAGAACAACCATCAGTGAGCATAGTCCAGAGTTGGATTACTGAAGAACAACCATCAGTGAGCATAGTAGTTATGCAATGAGAGAAAGATATCCAACTTGCTGTTTAACTGTTATATTTGCGGGCGAGAAAGAAAACAAAAGGCAAAAAGGGATGAGTTTGGAAATGGAAGATCGCATGATGTTTCTTCGTGGAAACGTTTTTTTTCATTTTATGCCGTGGAGCATGCATTTAGTCTACCTTGCCCATGACAATTTTTTCTCCCCACTTATGAAAGTGATGGTCAAGAAAATCAATGAAGAGAACCGTATGAAAGGAATAAAAGATTTCCAGGCCAAGTTCCCATTGCACCCAAATCAATACTTGTTGATAATGTTGAGGTCCTGGGCTAGTGGAGACAAGGACTTTCTTTTTTTTTTTTTTATACCCGGTTTCAATATTTTTTGTGTTTGACTGTCACCCTTATGGTATCTTGCCTGTTTACTAGACTTTCAGGATGTTCAATAGGTCTAGAGATTAGTTGTGGCTTGCATTAGCTAACCTTAACATTCCGGTTATAAAAAAAAATGATAACACACATCATGAACAATATTTATCAAATTTACCAAGTTATGTCTCTCCAGTGCTCCTTTCATCTTCTTTTAATCTGTTTAACATTAAAAGATGAATTAGCAGCCATAATATCTGTTTTGCCCCCAGAAAAGTTTTTATAAAAGCGATTGCTATAAGCACAGTTCGTTAGTTTGGTGGGAAATCGGAATGAGTTTTCATGAATGTGAAAGGAACAAACTTCTAAGACGTGGCTGTTTGATTCTTGAGAAAGCAACTTACCATTTCAGAGAATGGTTTCTTTTTTCCACCTCCTAATTAGCTAGGATTGACCTCTGATGATGATGATGACTTGGGTTGCTTGCTTGACTTCCAACCATACTCGTTGATAATTAACGAGGCCGAAGGGGAGGCCCGCCTGGAAATTTCTAGCCGTGTTAGAAATGTCCAAGCTGACAATAATCGGCTGCTTTTGTAACCCTCGAGGAAGCACGCTGGTAGAACTTGTCTGATTCAGTCGATCACATAATCAGCACTGAAATTTACAGGTGAGCATGAAGAAGCACCATGGGAAAAGTTTGATTTAGGCCCCTTCCTATTCAATGAAAAAAGAATTGGATAAAAGCCCAGATCGTCTTGGAAAAAATGCTCACGCGTGAGCACTCGAGGTTGTGGAGATATTTTAACCACATTTGTGGAACAGTGCATTGTCATGTTTATCTTTCTTTTGCCCAGATTTCATCTTGGGAACCATGTGATTGGACAGGGACAAGATTACTATTAAAAATAAGAAAAAGTTTGAATCTTCGATAAAAGTTGGAAGTGACATGATCAAAAACCCAACTATCTAATAATAAGCATGGCTCATCAGCATCTCGTGTTCCATACATAAATTACCTTGCTAGCACGATAATGATAACCAATTGAAATACACACACACATACCTAAATGTTTTTTTTATGTTAAAACACCCACCGAAAAGCGCAATGCGCGCGCGCATGATTCTAAATGGGCTCCATGTACAAATCAGAATCAGAAAATCCATCAAACATTACCCGGCTAATCTCCGTCGTTAAAATTTAAGAAACTTTTTTTTTTATGATTTTAAAAGCAAGATTTTCAAGGCAAATGTTAGACAAGATGTCCGATAGATGGGGACCCAAATGAGAGCGCTTTTGATAGAGATTTGCGGAGTTTTCACAAAAATATATCAAACATTATTTTCAATTTTGTTTTAGGGAAAAGGCCTCATAAAGTCCCAGAAAAAACCTCTCAAACAAATTTACAAGAATTCTTTCTCTTGCCATCTCCTATATTATAAGAGAGCAATCTTTGTCTTCATGCAATCTAGAAAAGAAAAAAATATTGCTCAGAATTACGTAGAGATTCAAAAAAAATGTAGAACAGCTAATCTCTAGCAATCAGCAAGATCATAAAAAAATTTAATATAAATTTGCAACTGATCACAACAAAACTTCATCGTGTGGATATTGGTGGTTCCGTGTATATGAATTCAGTACATCAAGAGGAACATAGTATGATGGGACAGAGACGAAGGAAAGGCAGGCAATTGAGCCACACAATTAAATACAAGAACAAAATAATAAATGTCAAGGCAAATTTTATCCCTCCATGTCCATGCAATCCCTAGCTTTTCATAGGATCCAAATCCTGCTTTTGGAATTGTTCAAGAATCATATTACACATGTTCATCGTACGTGCATCAAGTAGTCCATGATTCCACAGTTTGATCATAAATAATCTCCAACACCTGTCAAGTCCATGATAATAAGTGGTATGCAAAATTGTTGGCTCTGAAAGCGAGTGAGCCAGAGAATTTCTTTCAAGTGCATTAATTACTGAGAACATAATCTGCTTGTGCCTATCTATAAGAGGGGAAGTTGAATAGGAAGAATAGAAACAAGCAGAGTAGAATATGATGACATTTCAAATTAAAATTGGTAGACGAGTTACCAAATCAGAGCCGGGGCTAGGACAAGATTGTGCCCATGCAATCTCGTGAAGGCCTCGCATGCCCACGGGATATGTCCATCTGCAAGCACCCTGCCAGAATGAAAAGGCAAATAAGTTCAAAACAAGACAATTTGCACAATTTTATCTCTGTGAAAATAAATGCAAAAAAACGATAGATCCAAATGATTGAAATGAAGGGGAGCATGATGGTGTTGAATAGGCATAATGCCCAATTCACCATTCTTCCAAATGCACTCCCCAAACTCTCCTGTCCATAACTTGCTTCCTGGACATGATCTATAAGAGAAACAAAATACCAATTCAACGCAGTGTGTAAAGAGAAGGTTACCGCTGCTTCCTCACGAATGAGTTCCACAAGTGCATAATTTGCTTCTCATCTTTAGTCACATCTACAAAATCATCAAGCATCTGCAGCATAATAGATTATTCATGAAAGCTTTTCTATGATTGTGGGCATTATAATTATAGTGCCTTCAAGTTATAGAATATTAAGTAGCTTTTACTTATTTGGGAGTAAGAACTTGTTTCATCATTTCATAACCAATTGTTCCATAATTGTGCAACTTGCAAATGATACAGTGCAATTATATCCAATAGGACTTGTTACCTTGAGAAAAGAAAAAAATATTATCCAGTTTGTAAATTTCGTTATGATTTAATAGGAATTATTAAGTATATTTACCTATTGTACCATAATAATTAATCTTATCATTTCATTACTTAACTAGTTTTACCATAATTGTGATAATTACAAGTGATCAATTGTAATTTTAAGAAAAACTTTACATTGTTATCTTAGAGAAGAAGAAAGTACTATTTATATTTTGAAAATAATGTTTTTAAATGATGATAAATTAATAAGTGAACTTAATGCATCCTAAATCTTATCACTCCATAAATTCAAGAGGGGCTAGCTTCAGCTCAGAAAATCAATCCAGTGGAAAAAGGTAACATGTACACCATATGCAAAAACATGTTTCAAAACTGCATCATAGAGTAGCAAACTAGTATCAGGCAACTTAATCATTACTGAAACTAGTATTAGCCAACTAAATCATTAAATATACCCTTCGGTCTTCAAAATCTGCAACATCATCGTCAACTTCATCCTCACTATCCCGATCTGACGTTACCTGATCAGCTGCCATTGGCTTAAGAAAACAAAATGAACACCAGTTTCAAACACTTGTCCATAGAATCCAAGAAATTCATAGATTTTCTTTTACCTTTTAGATTGTAGAGTTAGGATTAAATTACAAAAATTAGTCAACTTCCATTAGAGTCAATGAGAACATGGGAGTAGCAAAGAGAACAAGTATACACACACTTGAGACAAATTCAAACACATGTGACATTGATATTCAGCAAAAGCATTCGGCAACAAGCTTGACATTTTAGGAAAACTAAATCAACCACTTGATTTTGATGGTTTATACTAGCATGGCAATAAAAAAATGCATGAGCATGTCTTAACTTTTAGAAGCGGACATTTCAAATAAACTCTCCTTCTAATACAAGTGCAGGACTAGAAACTTTAGAATCTTCAAAGGTGTCACATGCATTAAAACACTAACATAGGTATATACAGCATGCACACTCTCACTAAAATTTGGAATTCATGACATTTGACCATAAATAATAAATGTCAATCATATACTTCAGAAGAAAGCCTAACATTCAATTCATTCAACAACAGGCATAGATTAAGAGTAAAGCAATGATGATAAGGATTATTTATTGAAAGACAGTCATTACTCACCTGAGCTCTATGCGAGTGAAAGAATTGTCGTTTGTGAAGGAGGGTACGGCTGAAGAAAGTTACTAGTTAGATTAAAATCATATTCAAGCTTTGAAAAATATTTAACAATCTGACAAATTATAAGCTTCAAGCAATAAACATCGAATAAAGTGACTACCTTAGATTAAATACATTAGAAAAGTATTTCACACTGTATTGCAACATAGAGAACAGGTTTCAACAACAATACTCCATATAGTAAGAAACCCCATTGAACTTATAATCAATTAAGTATCGTAGTTTTGACAAATTAGTTGGCTACTTCAAGGATACATTCACTCAATAACATTTTCATTTGATCCAAATATTAGAGCGGCCTAAACACGTGCAGCAGATAAACTGACCATGCAGCACTTCATACTTGCTGACCAGGCCTAACAAATAGAGATTCCACTACACATGCATTTTTAATTTACTTTAGAATTAAGAAAGAAGATAAGCTACAAGAATATATATGAATTGGGACCTACTTTCTCATGTCAGGCCGTTCAATTGATAATTTTCTTGTCTTTGCAAACTGTAGCATGGCAGGAGGTGCAAGATTATTCCCAGGTACCAATTGAGCACATTCAGCATCTGGATATGCATGTGCGGCAGAACCTGAAACCCCCACAACATCAACGCTAGAACGATTGTGTTCTCCATACTCTCTGCTACATATGCTAGCAGCTTGCACATCCTTCCCACCTGAGACATCAGCACTTGAATAAATAAGGTTCTCAACTAACAAACATACAATAGGAAAGTGAAGCATGCAAGCATAAGACAAAGCTACAAATAAAATAGAACTGTAAAATTTGGCACTATGATTACACAGCATAGCATTTGATAAATCTATCAAAAATATCTCAAAGTTCCATTACAATAGACCGACCAAATACATGGTGCCCATTAACTACACCCACTCCAAACTTTGGCAAATGTACAAAAAATGCCACTTGCTCTTACATTTCCTTCCCAAAGCAAAACCTTGCAACAGGAATAAAGATAGAGAATGAAGTCCTGCAATGAATCAAATGGCTCTGTTTTATTACTCCCACCCTATGCTATCCCAAATATGTTTTTGGCCCCAAAGAAATATGCTTTGAAATGTTGTTTTCTCTGACAAATTTTGTAGTTAAGAACAGAAAAACATTATTTTTTCAGTCGGGCTAAGTGCAGGGAGCTGTCATTTTTATGAATTTATTGTTCATCAAGATATCTAATACAAAAAAAAAAAAAAAAACTAGCAGATTATGTTTTGGAGTCATTGTCTAAATATTTCCATAGATTTTGTTACAAGGATGCCATTCATCAGCACAAATCATGCAAACAAGTAGAAAGCACACCGCCAATCTTGTCAAGCAGCTCACCAGCTCCCTGTTGCCTGCTCAGAGTCTTGTCAAGCACATTCTTTGCCTTTTGAACAAGGTTCTTGGGTCTTTTGCGCTTTGGTTTCTTTGAGCTATGGGTAAATATGAACAGACCCATTTCATTCCATGGTAATGTAAGATATCAACAAAATTGAGAGGGTGAATAAATTTATTACTTCAAGCAAGACAAGTCTAAGACTTACCAAAAGAAGAAGGTTTGTTGTTTTGGATCAATACCATCTGCAACAATCTGAATAAAAAAGAAATTAGCATATGAATTGCAAGAGAAAAAAGGATATATAACATACTTTGTACCTCACATGGATGCCAAACATTTTCCCCAGATTGCATATTTAGCAGTTTCTGAGTTTATCGACTTGTATGCATATGCAATAAATTCAACAATGACAGAATTTTTCCTATCAGCCTTAATAGTGATAAACTCAGAGACTCACCTATCCAGTAAATCATATAATTTCCAATATTTATGCTCTAAAGCGGACAAAACACTGAAAGCTCTCAAGGTAAAGTAAACAACACGATGTGTATGTTTGTTTTCTCCTTTTATTTTAGTGTTTCATTTTACACAGCATTCTATGAAGTATCATAAAATTCCCCATATTTGTATGTTTATGAGACACTAAACTAAACGATGCTCTAAAGCTCTCAATAAGGAAGCAATATATTTATTTACATGTCCGCTTTGAAGTTTTCTGTTTAAAACAAGCAATATTACCCTTACTTTGTTTTATTTTATTTCAAATGGAAAATACATAATAGGAGCATAAAGACCAGCTGGATATGGTAAATGTTTGTTGACTTTGTAACTTGAAAAAATAACATATATATGACAAATAAAAGTTCAAATATGAACAGTTGTTGTCACAAATTGGAAGTAACAATAAAATGCCATGAAGAATTTATTTCAGGAGGAATTATTCTAACCTCAGATCTCCAGATATCAGTTTTCACGGATATATTTACAGCTTGGAATTCTTCCGTTATCTGCAAGTCATACACAGGAATAGTCATTACAGTACAAAATATGAAAAGAACCGAATTCAAACGTAAAGAACGAATTCACCCAAGATTCCTGTAGTTTACCAACCCAAAATTCAAAGTTGAAGAGATCATGTGATGAGGGCAAGTGATATCTCAGACCCTAAGGAGCAAAAACAAAAAATTATATGGAACTCAACATACGACCATCATAGCCTGAAAGAAAGACAGACATAGTTTTGTTTTCATCACAAGGAACAAAAGGATATCAGGAAAACCTCCAACCTTGAAGCTTGCACATTTTACCAAGCAGAATGGGCAGGAAAAGTCTTCAGTTACTGTGAGTTAAACATCCAACACGTTATACAAGAAGAGGAAAAGGTGCTTACAGATCCAGAAGCCAAAGAAAATACTTAAAAGTGCAGAGACCCGTCAATAACAAATGAACAGATATCAACTATAATGGAATTGAAGAGTTCAAAGGGAAAAATCTGTTCTCTTCAAGATTGAAGCTGTTAAAAGTTCTTCCATCTAAACCAAAATGTGAACCCATAAGACATAAATGCATTAAAACAAAACATAGAAAATAAAATTAACATTACCTTCTGTTTTCTGTAACTTATTATTGTAATACCTATAGTTGAAAATCACATTTCCTGCCCTCAACCTACATAATACAAGAAGTGAAAATGTTTTATCATACTCATATAGGAAAACAAAGAATTCTCAAATCAGGCACAGTGCAATAAAGAAAAACAATACCAATTGAAAAGAGTTAGATGCTAGGATGTATAAGAGATTACCGAATGATATGAGACAAAGATGATGAAGAAATGTCACCACAGGTGTATGAATGATAAGAAGATTTTTCCTTGGCCCCAACCTCTTCTGCAGAAACATTGACTTGCAACTGTGATGTATTCTTTGGTAAATACAAACAGCCAAAATACATCAGTCAGCAAAGAAACATTTAGTAGTAGATATAATAAATGAATTTGAATTTATCCAACTGAAAGACTATTGAGAACAGAACAAACCACAGTTTCAGAATTAAATGGAATTTGAACTAAAACACAGTTGTCCTCGGTCAAACAGGTCAACTGCAAGAAGAGACACAAAAATACACTTAAATTTCATAATACAAATGGAATCTGATGAATCCTTGAAAATCAGACTGCACAAAACAAATAGATCCCATGGTTAAAGTATTCAGGTTTAGTGTTCCCGGTCATGAGGCTGCCCATGAAGATGCCAATGTCAGCTTCCAACTATCACTATTTAATCATACAACAGAAAATGTAAAGCATTTCTACAGCTGAGAACAACATGGAAAGTGGCAAGTTTACAGGTCTACATCAAGCTTTGTGAAAGCATGCAAGAACAACTGCAGTTAGTAGCTTCTTTACACAGGTCATTCGGGAGAGGACAAATGAGTGAAATCACTTGGCTTGTCAGAGTGATGTGGTGGTGATAAGATCATGGTTAATTTTGTTCCTTCAATAACGAAATGAAAAAAAAAAATGGCTTAACACATGACATTGTGTAATAGGCAATGATTAGAACTCTATTGTGATAGCATTTGTAAACAAAGATGAATCAGGGTCCAGCCTCTCTAATGGGTAGTAGTGTGGGGTCAGTTAGGACCGAGTCTCCTTATTAGAACATCAAGGGTTTAAGAAGAAAAAACATTAGGCAAGCAGGAGCTACAGTGTTTTACCTTCAAGAAGCAAGCACTCATGTCAACAGGAGATGTCACCTCCACTCGTCGTCCCAAACCCAAATTTGGTGACTTCTCCCAAAAATCATACAGTGAGTCTAATGGCATCTTCCCCAATAGACAGCATCCACCAACATTTTCTGCCATGTACAAGCAATATTTCAAACTGAAAACTGGATTTCATGATGCAAATAGACAACTATTTAGAAGAAAGAAAAGGGTAATTAAAACCCCTTCAGCAAGACCCAAATTGTGGTAATGAGTTGTTTGGCATGGCACTTTGTCATCACACTGTCTGGTTTATTAATATTTTTCATGTAGAATAGAAGGAAGAAATTTTGAACCTTAAAAACATCTATAGTAATTTCTTGGCAACAAAAAAATAAAAATAGACCAATTACAATAAAATAGTATAGCATGCATTTGAAACACTTTCCACATGACGTCAAATAAGTAGTAGTTAAGGAACCAAAGCATATCTCACATGGAAACAATTCCATACCCAAATGACCGTTGGTTAAATCGATTCCACGCATAGAACTTTGGGCCCCAGCTGCTAAGAAAAACAATATTAATGAGACCAAATATTCTTATATGGCAGATAAGTTCTCAAGTACCAACCAAACGTATGAGTGCATACCAAAGCTGACAAGCAAGACATACAATGAGCCAGATTTGACCTCTGATGCAAGCTTATTCATCTCAGGTAGAACGAAATTCACTTGCACTTGAGTACTACCCTCAACTCCAGCAAAGTTGGTCAAAACACACGGTCGACTAAAGTGATATACTGCAGAGTACTTTAGAGCAGGATACAAAAGCCAAGGCAGAACATTAGAAAATGATAACCACCACATAAGACTACCTCTAATAGCATTGATATACATCAATCTAGCTAGGAAAAGGAAATAGATGCATTCTTACCTCTAAAACCCCTATTTTGGATACAAGCCTTGCCAACAAAATGTACAGGGGAAATAGAGCTTGTGATTGTACAGCTCCATTTAGAGCGACGGGCATTGAAATTGTCATTTGTATTCTACAAGTTCAGTCAAAAGAAACCTGGTAAGCACCTCAAACCCATTTACATCCTCAAAATTCAATCAACAGAAATAAGCCAGCATCCTTACACAGCTATAACATGGACCGTATCATTAAAGTCCTAAACAGCTGATTGCTATATATATAACTAAACACGCACCAGTTTTCCACATACAAAAGCTTCAGCAAAAATATTTCACTGGTGCAAATTACTCCAAACTCTAAAGAACATTGGAAAGGAACATCATTACCTTCTTTTATTCTTCACCTGTATTTTATACCGCAAGCATCTTTGCAAAAACGACGGCTACCTCGTAGACAAAAAGAAAGTATATTCATTCAGAAACACAAAACAAATAACGACATTGAAGAAAAGAAAAGAAAAACAATAAAGTAAAACGTATATATAATTACATTTCCAATGGCGCGACGCTGAAGAATATTATAAAGCTCAACAGGCTTGCAATACATCGAAAGACTTTCTTCAGCAGCAATTTCTTCTTCTTCAGTTAAATGCAGACCACCACCACCATCACCACGTCCATCTTCACGGCACATTTGATCTATCGTGCTTCTGCTGTACCTTCCAATAACAATAAAAAATAAAATATTCACTCAACAAAAAAAATATTCAAATCCAAAAGAAATGAGAAATTAATTGTTTAAAAAGCACATACGAGGAGGTTTCACGAGTGACAAGAGGAATCCCCGGCATTCTTCAGTTACGCTAATTCAATGTTTTGTAGTTTCATAGTAGCTAGCGCTAATATCTAATATTAGTATTGGAGCACAACTAGGTTTTGTAGGAAACAAAAACATAAAGAAATGAAAAGGAAAACCTGCAAATTAAGCTGAAAATAAATTAGTGAATTAATCTAAATTTGTAAAAAAAATCAAACGATTGAGAAAACAAACCCTAGCCAAACCTGAAGAGAGTCCCAGTTTATCTGGTTCGATTGAACGGACCGGACCCAATTTTCTGGAGCCGAGGATTGGACCGCATACTGGGAGTGGGTGGAGAACAACTGAGTGACTGAGAACAAGAGAGAGTGGAAGAATGAAGGAAGGAAGAGCGAGAAGGACAGTTTTTATGATTCTTTCTTTCAGGTTCTTTGGGAGTCCGCTTTTTTCTTCTTTTTTTTCCAACTAGGCAGTTGTGTGCGTACCGCACCGGGGATTATTTGACAGGACTACAAGTCGTGCGCCCGCTCATGGTGACTCATCAACCGAGGCTACGGCCTGGATCGAGCTTCAGCTAAATCGCGTGGTTTTTCAGTCTGACCAAGTTGATCCAGCGGGTACACATGCACCAATTATTTTCGATCTCTATGTCAACACTTAGTTTGAACTAGTTGTGTTTATATGACTCGTGTTTGTTGCGTATTTTTAATTTCTATTAAAACAATATATATTTAGTTTTTTAATATGTTTTTATATTTAGAAAGATAAATATAATAAAAAAAATATGCATATAAATAATTAAATAAATTGAGAACTAAGTGTGCTGGTAAATAAATAAGTAATAATTAACGATATTTAAAAATAAAATTTGAGAAACCAAAAGATATATATTATCAAAATATTTAATCTTGTCATTCGGGATATTTACTAAGTTGTATTGCTTAAGTTTTGTTTATTAAATTTGTTATCCTTTAATTAAATAATAATTGTTAGCAAACACATCCAATTGATTGAATAAAAAAACATCACCATACAATGCTACATATATTTTACTATAAATACTATCTAAACAAAATTATATTTTTTTCTGAATATAGTTCATCTAAAGAATTCACAGTAAATACTATAACAAGAATTCACAAAAAACATGGCATCACATGATTGCTTCAAGCATAATGACGGCATGCTTTGAAAAAGATCGAATGACTAATGTCTTGTACAACATGCTGCGTAATAGTTTTGCACATTCTTCCTAGAAAAAAACACTTTTCCTTTCAAAACGAAAGAAATCCTCAAATCAAACAGAAAAATTGAAGGAAAAAGAAAAGAACCGGCAAGGAGAATCAGAAACTTGGATGGGAGCGATGCGTCACACAATCAAATACTGCATGGTTTGGGCTCAAGGGAGTGCTGACAGAAGTTACTTTTTTTATTAGATTTTTTTTATATTAGATTTTTTTTAGAAATATTTAAAAATAATATTTTTTATTTTTAAGAAAATATTTTTCATAAAAAATATATAAATTTATATATATTTTTTATCAAAAATACTTTTAAAACACAGTGCATCTATATTACTAGTTAGATGCGCGCGCGTTGCCGCGGGCATTGTTGCGTATATAATATAATATAATTACAATAATAACGATGAACTTATAATATAAAAATTTAGAACTATAATATAAAAGAGTTTGTTTCGTTAACATATGTTACATCTTTGGAATATTTGTAGCATCATCAAAGATGACAAAAGAGTGATAATTATACAATTTGTACATAAGTTCAAAAGAAAGGGATATTCACGTGTAGAATGAAGCAAGATCCCTTTTGTGAAATGAGTCATATCATTTTGTTCCTAATCTTCCTGCAAAAAATAAAAGACAGAATGATGAAACAATTCAAGTAGATCTAATATAAAAATTTCAATGAAAATAATGAGTAGTAGAGAAAGAATTATCATTAGTAATAATTCGAAATATTTTTCTTTAATTTGTTTAATTTTTGTAATTAGTAGATGAAGCATGGGAAGAAACTTTGTTAGAAATTTTGGCAGAGTCTCCTCTATATTGGGAGATCCCAAGTTATTCATAACACAGCCTGCATAATTTTCCAAAAATCAAGTATCTCCATTGTGCATTATATATATAAAGTTAAATTTAGGCATTCAAATGAAATCAACTAAATGCATGACTTGTGAATAAAGAAAATGCGTAGAGCAATTATTATGATTGATAAATAAATGATAAATATTTTGAAATAGTTGGTGTGCAAAGGGACCTCTGATGACGGAGAAAAGTTATCTTTGTTCCTCTTAGTTGGTGGTTCATCTTCGTCATTGAGAATGATTGATTTATGTTTTAGATGACTGCAAAATTAAGGAGTATGAAAGCAAAGGCATGAAATTGTTTAGCAATGATTAAAAGTAATAAATATGAGAATATAAGTACATGTGTGATAAAACGAAACTTACGTTTTTTCTGAATGAGGATCGGCGAAATCTAAACTTTTTTTAGCTTTGAGCGGTAATTGTCTTCTTCGTGTTGAGATGATGGATTGCTGTCAGGTGGTGTTAATTGAGTAAGTGTTTCTTCTCGAACTATTGATGATTCTCCAATAGCAATGGTTGCAGGAGCTGTTGAGGAGCCGACACCAAATTGTTCTGATTGAATCTCTGAAGATTGTTTGATAGCTTCGTCAAAAACATTTGTGACAAAGATGTCACATCTGTTGATTGCTGATTTATAAGCCCTAATTTTTTTCAATGTAAAAAAATATTAATTATGTGTGATTTTTTTTATTATAATATAAATTTGGGCAAAATAATAAATCTGTGTAGAAATCCTGTGAAGTGCAAGTTTTTCCGACATGATTTAGGTTATTGTTAATGTGTGGAGAGCAATAGTGATTTAGGTTATTGTTAATGAAAAGAAATGAGTGGGTAAATAGGAAAGAATAAAAATCAAGAGGGTGCAATCTTCATAAAACAAATAATTATAGTTATATTTTATTATGTTTGAAAAATATTAAATTAATATTTTATATAAATATAAAGAGATAATATTAAAAATAAAAAACTATACGAATTATTATTATTTGTTTTGTTTTTAAATAATTTTTTAAAGCAGCAAACATCACAATACAAAACACATGTCCAGGACATCCTCCTCCCTGTGTTAGCGCTCCCCTAACCTCCATCTTCAAGTTGGTCACTTCATTGCTTCGTAAACAAATCGGCTCCTTTTTTGCTTCTCTTCTCTCATTCTCTCCTTTGGAAAATCAAATAAGTTCAAAATAAATAAAACCCTCAATAAAACCCTCCCTCTGCCTACCTAAAATTCTCGCTCAATTTAATTTCTCACATCTCTCTAAATTCCCATTTTCAGTTCCAATTCCGCTCCCCCACCTTCATAAACCCTGTAATTAAATTCAGATCTCATGCTCTTTCTTGTTCTTCCAATTCTTCGATTTGATTTCCTCCATTGGCAAGCATGAAGAGAGAGCTAGGTTTTGCGAGTTCACTTGGTCGGCCGACTCAGTCGAGTTACTCTTGTATCCAACTTTCTGACGATGATCGCAGTAAGAGGTTCAAAGTTACTAAGGTAGATGGTTTCATTGTTTATACTCGAATGAGGACGACTAAAAATAACAATATATTATTGAAATTTAGTCTGAGAAGAAAATGAAGAGTAAAAACAGAAAAGAAAGGATGAAACGGGCGGCACAGAGAGAATGAGGAAAAACCGAAGCAGCCCCTGAAAATAAAATACAACCGGTGAGCTCATTAAGGGTAGAAGCGCCTTTATACTGCTCCAGTCCACAGTAAATTGTGAGAGGAACTACAGGGATTTGGCTACACCGTTTATTTATCTTGTAATAATTCCAAGTTCCCAAGGGATGGTCGTATTTTACATGAATTCAGCCTCCAAATCCATGGTCCAGCCGAATTCGGGAAGCAACACCAGAAAGAATAGTCACACTAGTTGAATAATGGTCAGTCAAGCAAGGTCATGAACTGGCAGAGGCCACCTCACTCCTACACTCTAGGCTCTTTCCAGCAAAAAACCAGATCGTGCCACTTCCAATTTCTATCAAAACATTAAGGCGGCTTCCCGCGTGCTGGTTCTGGCCCCATTCAGTATGATCTCTGTCATACATTTAAGGCATGGGCGCACATCCAGCAGTTACACAGAAACCCAGTTCTCAATCTGCTAGACTCCACCTCAACCCAACTTGAAGGCTCTGAGTCAGTATCCTGTAAGTTAGCATAAATTCTCATATGCTGGGCAAAGTTGCAAGTACTATTCTAGTCAACGATTAAAGGGGTTAAAATTGCGTCAAGAGAGTTCAAATACTGGAAATTGTTCAGGCTATTGAAAGTAAATGTTAAAAAGCTCGTGCTTCACAAACTTGGGAGAGTCTACGGAAGAAAGGAAGAATATGACAGTAGTAGGAACAATGGGGAACTTTGTTGAATTGCTTATAGAACCAAGGAAGCAAATTTTTTCATAGCTCTATGGTGGGGATAGTCTGCAATTCAAGGACAACTGAGAAACCATGCCAACTAAGAAGAGCAGCAGCCAGAATTCTGGTTAACAGGTTGTCCGCGTATCTGCACAGTGGGTGGTCTTGCGTTGTTCGCTGCAGGTTGACTTGCCATCCTGAAGAGGTAAAGGAAATTTTGAGAAATGAAACTGCAAGCAAGCGTATTAGTTTCTTCATTGCTCAACAAAGCAGTTTTTCTCTGTGCATTATCTCATTTTAAATCTGTGTTATAGTATTATCAATAGGAAACCCAAATAGTAAGAATAATAAAAATAACCAATTCATTTTATAAGGTACCTGTTCTTGATGTCAGAAGCCATGGCCATAAATGCTTGCTCCACATTGATGGCATTTTTTGCACTAGTTTCCATAAATGGAATACCAATTTCATCCGCAAATGCCTTTTGAAACACGATAATTAGTGTGAAAGCACGCTCTCTTTAGTATTCAGTAGTTTAAAAGCAAATATAGTGATTGATGATAACAACTTAGCAAGGGAGATCAGTTTCACCTTAGCTGTTTCATATGAAACAACTTTGTTCGCAGTGAGGTCAGACTTATTCCCGACCAAAACCTTGTTGACATTTTCACTTGCATAACGATCAATTTCATTTAACCATTGCTTAACATTGTCGAAACTCTCCTGGTCTGTCACATCATAAACTATCTGCCACATGTGGCGGTGTTAACAAAAAAATTCAGGGAAGCAAAAGGTAAAACACCAATACTATAAATGCAAGCCAAATAACGCACTATAATGCCATGTGCCCCACGGTAGTAGCTGCTAGTGATTGTCCTAAACCGCTCTTGTCCTGCAGTGTCCCACTGAAAAAGGGCATAAGGGCAGACATTTGCAACAAACATAAGAAAATTATAGACGAGCATCGTGGACGAACTTACATTACAAAGATTTGCACCAAGAAAAAAGGGTCAAGGAACAACATCGATTGTAATTTGCATATGATATGGGGTCGTAGATCAAAGCAATTGAGCAACAAATTACCACACTAATATAGGAAAAATTATCAAGAAATTACAACTAAAGTTTGAAACAGGATATTAACAAGGATCCCAAGACTCATCAACATAGCATATGCATGAAGAGTAAAGCAAACAGAAAAAGGTTAGTGCACAAAAAAAAGGAGAAAAACATAAAATAAAAAAATCCACAACAATTCTTGAAATGATGGAGGCCACCCTATTAAAACTTGAGGTGTTCACCATAATTAGATTTCCCCTGAATACCAAACAGACAATATATCAGAATATGAAAAGAGCATCTTACAATTTGAAGTTTAATGGTCTTTCCTTCTTGCTCCACGGTGCGAATTTTCTACAGAACAGAAAATCCACTTTATCAGTCACATTCGCATATCAGAATAACATTTGTGCAAATCAATAGCTCTCTGGTGCTTACAAAGTCAACTCCAATTGTGCTGATATAACTGTCCACATATGAATCATCCTGTATTGGAAAGATAAACAGAAGAAGCAAGTTTACTTAAAGAATAACTATAAAATTCAAAAGCTATCACAACAGAAAGGCATGCAATTCTTTACAACATCTTCTCAAGCTTCCATTCCCCTTGTTTGCTTAAAGAATAACACCATGAACTTGAATATAAATAAGAGGTGAAAAGTTTCGTCAGGGAAAAATAAAAGCAAAAGACACTGAAACGTTGCCTCGATCTCAGCTCAAGACACAAGATACCAACAAAATTAAACACCAAGTGACCCAAACGAGTGAGGAGATCTTCACCAAGAAGAGTCTTAACAAAAAATATTCACAGTAAAGTAACAAAAATTGAGGTAAAGATATTAGCTCAAACAAAAAATTACACCTAGTTGAACACATCAAACCTTCACAATTTAGTGAGTTCAGGAAACAATAACTGCAATCAACAAAAAGAGAAGATACCTAGAAAAAGATTACGACTTACAGCAAATCTCAAAAGCAGGCATGATTTGCCAACGCCAGAATCCCCAATTAGCAAAAGCTTAAACAAATAATCACTGTAAAAAAAAATCCATTAAAACCCGAATCATAAAATTGAATAACATACAAAACCAACAAACCAGAATCAATGAATCATCCATATCACTACAGATCCAATTAATCGCATAAAATATTTCACACATATCCAAATAAAAATCACAACTTTATACATCAAAATCCCCCCCCCCCCAAATAAAAATAAAATAAGAGTTGAGATCTTTGTAAATTACTATTCAGGATTCATGGCTGTTAATGATTTCGACCGGGATTTGAACCGGTCTGGAGGATGATAAACCTGTAATCAGACAGGTAAAGGTACAAAATACGAGAAAGTTATATGTGACGATAAAAATGGAGAGAGTTATTTTCTTCTGGGACCGACAAGCTGGGAGCTTTTAAAAGAGTATTTATAGCATAGGACCAACACGTGTAGCAATCTGATTATTAATCTGGACCGGTCAATTCCAATACCACAAAGAGACAACCCAAAAAATACAAAGCCCAAAACAAAGCACTCGGGTGTTGACCCTTGGTCACTGTGGCATTACTTCAAATATCTTGAATGCAACCAGGAACATCTAGCAAAATCCTTCCCGTATAATCAAGAGACGAACCTAACCGTCCCAAATGTTTCATTCTAGTATCCTTCCACTTCCAAACTCCAGATACAAAATTCTCAGGACCGAGACTGTCGAGTAGTTATGTCAGGCTGTTCGAGCTTCGTCTTTACGTTGTGCGTACACTCGGCTGTTCGAGCTTCGTCTTCATCCACCGAATGTCCGTATCCTGTGCATGAAAGTAAGAGCAATCACCATCTTCATCAAGATTATGATCCTGGAAAACAAAAGCACATATTCTTCGTTTTTCTTTTTTTCTTAAGGAAAAAAAAATGTTTATGTTCGATTAAACATTTTAGTCTTTATCGACTGGCAATCGATTCCTTTTTTAAAATCAACCATGAAATGAATGCTCAAACAAGTTTAATAATTCACAAAATAATTTTATCAATTAGATTAACTATAAAGTTATAATTTTCTTCCTGTGATTTGAAACAATAAGCTCATAACATGGGTTTTTTTCTCTCCTGTAAAATGATATCGGGCCTTGGCCCAACTACGGATTGTTTACCTTGGTGCAATCACAAGCAAAGCCTGGTTCAGATAATCAGATTTCAGATCTCCACTTTACTAACAATAATTGATTTCAGCTCAATTAGCCCAGCAATTCCAATTTCCTTAATGACATCAGCCCTTTGTGTAGCATCTTGTCTCAACCTAGAAAAATCAATAACAGGTACGTTGGCAGTCTCTGGGGGGCAAACGCGGACTATTCGAAGATGGAACTGAATAACAATCAGGCACATAATAAGCCCTTCTCTTGAGCAGTGTTGCCTCTTGTAAATGAGGACGAGCTCTCCTTTTCTTCCATTTCAAAACCTAGCTCGACCAAAAAACCTCTCAGAAAAGGCTCAAAAGAGTAGCGGAAGGATAAGCAGGTAAACACAAAAACTGGGGTGCTGAATGGTTTATTAAGGATCAATCTAGGAGTGGGGTCTATATAGGAGAGTTTTTGTGTCAAAAGTTACGGTTAGACTTGATTCCCAAGTTTGTGAGTTCTTTGTCTGCAGACCATTTTTTAGAGAAAAAGCTGTAAAATGTTAATATCCCTGCTATTTCGATGTAGACTTGGAAAAGATATCTATTTTCTATCCCATCCGGCTATCCATAAAGCTAGAAAACAAAAAATTACTTTTTGCCGGAAAAATAATGGAAAGATGCGGCGGGTTTATACAGCTTGTAGATAGAATTGCATAGAAGCAATTCCCTAAAATAATCCAAACATTTCAACGTGTTAATCCTATTCAACTTCCATCTCCTGTTCTTCAAGCAATCGTTTCAAGGTGCTATGTGATTCCCACTAGACACGGGACACGGTAAATTGCTGAAGTTAAAAGGAGAAGAATTTGGAGCCGGAAGGGGTTCATCTTCCTCGTAACAGTCAAACCTGGTGCTCTCACCCATCTCACCAACTAAAAAGAAAATGAATAGAAACCGTGATCCATTCAAGAGGGTTATGGTTCGACCACCCTCATCGACTGAGGAATTACTGCCCATATCTTAGACCAATCCATCTAACAATTGACAAGATGTAGAATTAGTAGATGTTATGCAGGGTAGTTATACTTAGAATTAGTAGATGGTATGCAGGGTAGTTATACGATTTAGCCTTTCAATTCTTAGATTTCAGTTACTGTAAATTTTCGGCTCAGCAATCCTTATACTTTCCACTTTTATGTGGCGACACATGACAGCCATGTTCAAAAAGTTTTTTAACATTCTTTTTCAATTGAAAATCGTTTGAGTTTTAAATTTGCATACATGTTTTAATTTTTTTGTACTTGATTTTTATCGAATAGAATTAAAGTAATGAGATTTAAACTTGTGACGGCTGAGTCAATAAGATTTCTAATACCATATTATAGAATCATCTCATCTAAAAATTTAAGCTATTAGATAAATAACAAAATACAGTGAAAGGGTTAAAATGACAAAAATATAAAACTTGGAGAATCACCCTAGCTAGAAATCCACCCTGTTCATGTTCATAATAGATGGAGCCCGAGCGCACGGCAATTTTTAAATTAACTAGAAGCTTCATGTAATGTCCAGATGGAGGAAAATGCTCCTTCCACGTTGAACTGAGTTCTAAAATAAGAGATAAAAATGTCTTTAACTATATTCTCCTCACAAATTTCTGGAGTAGATATATAATTTGAAAGGGCAATGTTGATTTAAGAGTGGACGGGGAAGTTTTATTCCTTCATCATTTTTTCAAATAAACTTAAAAAAAATGAAACAAACAAAAGTCACGCAAATTTGAAGGTAGGTCATCTAATATTAATCAATTTTCACATATATATACACACACAAGCTAGCTATAGATAATCATCTCCCTCGCGTGTTTGCCATACCCATTCATTTATCAATGGGTGAGCTGGTTTTGGTATATTCTCTTGCTGTTCTTGGCCTAGCAGTAGCATGCAATGCAGCAACTTACATGGTAGGTGATAACTCAGGCTGGGACATAAGTACTGACATTGATACGTGGGCGCAGGACAAGACATTTTCTGTGGGGGATCTTCTAAGTAAGTGCTTTACAACATGGTTAGTGTTTATAATCACCGGAGAAAAAATAAAAAAGAATCGAATGGCTACAGGAATGATTTTTATTTTATTGATTTTTGCAGTGTTTCAATACTCTTCATCCCACAGTGTTGAGGAGGTGAAGAAAGAAGATTTCGAAAGCTGTAACACGACCAATGTTCTAAGAACATTTACAAATGGGAACACAACTGTGTCACTGACAAACCCTGGAACGAGGTACTTTGTTTGTGGAAACAGGTTACATTGTCTAGGAGGACTGAAGCTCCGGGTAAACGTAGAAAGCAATCAAGCAGATCCGCCGACTGCCGCGCCAGAAGCACATCCAGGGGGCGGCGCCGCTACTTCACAAGCTCCTTCTAAGAGCGAAAACCCAGCCTCTGTTATTCCAACTTCAGCAGGGTCTGTCTATGGTGGAAGGGATTTTGCTGCAATGGCTTTTATTGGTTTTATGGCTACCTTGTTTTGGGCAGTGCAAGTTTGATCGGTAAATGTTTGGAATCGTATTTAATTATTTATTTTTAATTCACGGCGAGGTTGATCTTATTTTTGAATTTATGCTTTTGACACTTGCATGTTGCTCCATCTTCCTGATGTGATCATGGAAGTGTTGTGTCTCTTTGTGATGTGATTTGTTAAGGTATTGATCTGCATTTATAAATTATTTAGTCCCAATCATTTTACTACGTGCAATTATCCAAGATTAAAACATCGATATAATGATTAAATAAATTTCTTTTTTATTTTTATTTCTTCATTTCAAATCTTAAAGTTAGGATTTTTTTTAAATCATTTAAATGCACATTGGTATGATAGATATGTTCTTGATATTTAAAAAAAAAACAATAATGTTAGACATTAGGAATCTGATGTAAGAATCATACCCCACAAATTGATATCATAATATTACTTACATGAATTATTATTTAAAAAAAAACGTAAAATGCAAGGTAGAAATTGGAAAGCTGCATTACAAAATCAAAACAATTGTTTTTCAACAGTTAAAATATTAGATGAACGGGACAGCAAGTTATTTCTCAATAAATTATATTTACTATCAATGTATATATTTATAATTTTTTTGGAATCCAAGATGATAGTAATAATAGTAGTAATAATAATAATAATAATAAGGAGAAAAAAAAACTTTGCAACCATATTTGACAATCGACACACCTGTCTTGAAATGATACGAGAAAAGGTCCATGTAACGTATGGCTGTGGGCCCGTGGTTTGACAATCACATCATATCGCTGTGTAGATTTGAAGTGCGGGCATCTTTTTCACTGGAACAATAATAGCCCGCCACGAACCTTAAAATCTTCCCGCCAACTGACACATTCCGGGCCTTCTTCTCCTCGGGATTTACACAGTCAAGATAGCGTGGGATCGTAAGTGCTGACTTTATTATGGCATGGAGTTAAGATCACTACAGCCCAAAAAAGGGGTCTAGATGGGCTTGGACTTTACAAAGGACAATGCTTTCCAATTGAAATGATGTTGACTGGGCTTTCGACATCCTCGTGGAATATCAAACCAGATTATCACAGCCTTGGTCTGAAAAGCTTACCTCCATAATTGCTGTTTTGTCAATGAGACTGTAGGATCTAAAAATCTAAAAATAAATTAATTAATTTTTATATCCCACCCGTGAACTGATTTGTTCGGTTGAGACGTGTACAGGCAAAATAAAAAATTAATGGACAAACTATGATGTATAAAAAAAACAAATTAGAATAAAATCGGACGAGATGTATATACTAACAAGTCCTGGGTAGAAAAGGATTGTATTATAAAAAAAGTTTTTGTTTCATGCACCAAATTCCAACTATATATTAAAAAATCAGTGAGTGAAAATGACTTGTAAATAACTCGAAATTAAGAGGAACCGAAGGGATGATTGACAGGTCAACCTTTTTTTTTGTAAGTGAGAATGCATCTTGCATTTGGTCAAAGATCACGCAAGCTAGCCATTTGAAAAGGGGGTGGCTGTGATGGAAAGAAGTACGTTTATTTTTCTTCAATTTCTCCAAAACTAGAGTGTGAGCACGGTTCAATGCGAAATCTTATAGCGACCTTATATATTTAGAAAGAAAAAATTAATTTATTCCGATTGAATTTTCCTTTTTATTTTATTAATCTTGGAACCATTTTTCCCGCACAACTTCCTCCAAGAGGACATCGTCACATGCCCATGTTGGTTATAGTTATGGTAGAGGACGACCAGGAATTTAATGGCAGACGATGGTATATAATTACGGGTCTTGAAATATATCTGTGGAAAATTGGATAATCTCATGACTTTGGCTTGTTAAAATAGTGATAAAAATAGTTTTTTTCTACGGAAGTTTATAATTAACTATTTACCAATTGAAAATCAGGTGCTACTCATGGCTTGTGTGACTTTAATTCCCCTTGCAAGTAGTGCTTCTTTAGTAGTATAGTTTAGGTTATTTTTAAAAATATTTTTTAATTAAAAATATATTAAAATAATTGTTGGTATCAGTACATGATCTAAAATTATTATTTTATAATTAAAAATAAAAAATAAAAATAATTTTTTAAAATATTATTTAAACAAATATCAGAACATAGTGGGATTTTCCCATGATCCCCCACTTATTAGATTTTTTTTATATATATAGGCAAAATGGGATCTTGCTGAGCCCATCATGGCTACGTAATATGGTCGCACCATTCACCATGGTCTACCTTATTATCCAAGCACACCAAGCTTTTACATCATTGAGATTTGAAATAATATATGATAATCCACAGCGAGTCGTCCACTTTTTAGAATGAAGTCTTTGGGTGAACAGAAGGCAATTTTTATGTAGAATAGGCTAATCTTCTTTATAGCCATATATCAAATTCAATTTTTAAATGATGTTGGTAATATGGTGATCATGTTACACATTTGAGTGGCTTTATCTCTTGATGAACCTTTCTCCACCCATCAGAACATTCTGGTCAAATTGAAGTGTCATTCTTCGTGTTTTTGAGCTATATAATGATAGTTCAGTTGATTTGAACAATAAGACTTCTTCAAATTAGTAAATGTATATAAAATTAAATAGAAGACTAGAAAAAAATAGAGAGAGTGAGACCATTGGATGAGTTTTAATAGCTTGGATATTTTTCTTTGTAATCAAAGATATTTATAGATTTTAGTAATATCAAGTTATTTTATGTAGCGTTGAGTTGAGGATGGCGTTTGAAGACTCCCGGTGATTGTTAGGGATTCATATTATGGTAAACGAAGAAAAATGAATGTTTTCAATGAAGAAATTAGTAATTATTTTTAGGAGTCTTTTGGGAAGCATTTTAAGGGTCTGTTTGGGAGGGCGGTTGCGATAGCTTTTTAAAGTGCTTTTCATAGTGAAATACATCAAAATAATATTTTTTTTATTTTTTAAAAATAATTTTTGACATCAACACATCAAAATAATCTATAAAACCAAAATATATTCATTTAAAATGATTTTTTTTTTCAAATTTCGGCAAAATACCGGTTGAAACACAAAGCTAAACGGACTCTAACTTTAAAGCTACTTTAAAAAAATATATATTTTTGTTTTAAATGAGTTTTTTAGTGCTTTTAATTTATTTTATGTTCTTATATAAAAAATAACTTTATTAATATTAAAAAAAGTGTTATTTTAATATGTTTTTAAGTAAAAAAATACTTTAAAAAACAATTTTAAACATCATTTTAGTGCAGAAATATCATCGGTTATTAGTCTACTTTTACTTCTGAAAAACTTTAAAAATATACCCAATAATCTACTATGACTTCTTGAAAATTGAAAAGTATATTGAGATGGTGTATTGGATAATTCCTGTAAGTGAATTGGTGTGAGTTGATCTATATCTATCTATCTATCTATATATGTTGCTTTCTCTTAATTACATATGCTAATAATTAAATAAAAAAGACGGGCCCTCATTTTCTTCCTGTCACAGCAGAGAGTTGCTTCCTCTGAAAAATATCTTGCTGTAACTTTCCAAGTTGCTTCACTCATGCTGTGGTTCGATTAATTAGTTAGGTCTCGTCGCATTTATATGTTCGGTCCCTCACGAAGACCCACCTGCGTTCTTACATGTAACTTTCCTTTCATTACCACGCAATAAACACAACCTAAGCAGCTTTCAAGCTAATTAAATTCGGACAAAACCCTCGATGGCCATAAAATTCAACATGAATCCTGGAATATTGTCACGCAGCCTTGATTAGTTTCATATTGTTGAATACCGAACACTGTGCTGTCTTTTATGAACACGTGGTCTCTCCCGCATCATCATCATCATTATTATTTTCTACTCTAATCGTCCTAACACATTAATTAGAAGAAATTACATGGCTTCTTCCAAGGAAATATCGCTCCAGTTATCCATTTCCCTCCTCCTCCTCCTCATCCCTAACATAAAATTAGTAGATGGTTGTGTGGCGGCCATGCTACAAAACACATGTTTTTTTTAGCCATCTATTTTTCTTTGTTTTTTTTCCCGGCCATTGTTGAAGTCATCAAGGAATTGATAATGTTATTCTTCGCATCAATATATAATTATTGATTATACCGGATTCTGTGATCGGATTCTGTGAGCCAAGAGAATTATTAAGAAATTATCTTGTCTCTAATGTATACTTAAGAAGATAGAAATAATCTTGTGTAAAATTTATATTATTAAATAAAATCTTATAATATAATTCATATTATTATAAGGGGAATAGAACTGCAAACAAGGGAAAATATAAAGGGTGGATAAATAAAATAATTGGCAGGAAGGGATTTCTAGGGAAAGCTTTCTTGTCCTTTGTAGTACTGGCATTTTTGAATGCTTATTTTGTAAAAATAATTGAGGCCGCCGACGTCGAGCCCTATATATGTTTGTGAATGGAATGTCGTCACGAGTCAAGACAATCGGAATACTAATTAAATATTATAGCAGTCACAGACTCACAATTCCGGTGGGTGCAATGGAAGATTCAATGAAACGGGCAACCTTCGAAGTTATAGATTTGGTAACTGTTTGATGGTGTGATATTGTTTTTATTTTTTAAAAATATTTTTGAAATCAATATATTAAAATAAAATGATCCAAAAATACACAAAAAACAGCAATAATTTGAAGCTAATTTTTTTAAAAAAACTCTTAAAAGTGCATTTAGAGTACTGTAATATCAAACATTACCTTAATTGTTTTTTTATTTTTATTTTTATCATGACCCATATCCATATTGATTAGTTTATATATACCAACCAGTTTTGATTAATTGTTGCAATGAGAGTACTATCTAACATTGCCATGATTGATCATCGAAAAAATGACCAAAGAGGGTATTATTCAAGAAAGTACTATATATATATAAAAAATCTAATTGATTTCAAGAAAAGGAATGGAAAGAGACTTGATTTTGCTACAAGAAAGTTGATTCGGTAGTTTTTTGACGACAAAAACCTTATTATTATTATTTTTTGAAGTGATTAACTTCACTATCGACACTAGTTAGGATCCACAAACGTCCATATTTTATAAATGAATTGAGTGTAAAACCATCTCTCACTTGGCAAAAACCAAAATGGGGAAAGCCCATTTAGTCAAACGTTTAGCTTCTCTCGTGGATGGCTTCGTCTGCATTCTTGTTAGCACATACTTTTCAAAATGAGCACATCAAGATCCTTTCGTCGTCCTTTTCTCTTGTTAAAAGATCTAATCAATATTAGTATATTAATCTTGGTCACTTTTTTATTTTTTTTTATTTTAAGTACAATTATTATTGCTTAAATTTACTTTCATAGATGTGAAGATTTTGAAGAGTTTTGGACAAGTTCAATATGCAATATAATGAAGATAAGTATAGGAGTAAGCTATATATAACTAGCCAACGTTCAGAAGCCTTCAAATTAGGACCGTAAACGTTATTTTTGTTGTTTTAATTATTTCCCAAGTTAAATTTTAATTTTAATTAATTTATTTACTTAGCTTTAAATTATTTTGGTTTGGTTGGTTTTAACCTTCATAATGAATAGTTGATATGTTTTTTTTTATAGAGCTTAATCTCATTGTAATCTCAAACCTTGTCGGGAAGTCTGCTTTTTATTCACATTGATCACAAGGTTAAGTGAATATGAATATAAAATCACGAAAATTCTCTTACAAAAAAATCGCCACTAAATAATCACTTTCTTCTACCATTCAAAGCTATTATATTTGACCGAAATTCTCTTTTCACACCCTATAAGAAGGAGGTTACATAAACATAATCGAATGATCATGATCAAGTACATATTGAGCTAACCGAAGGGAAATGGAGTTGGATAGCTTGGTTACTCCTTCAAAGGATGTTGAATCAGATGAAGATGTCTTGCTCCCTGGGTTTCGGTTTCATCCTACGGACGAGGAGCTTGTAGGGTTTTACCTTAAAAGGAAAGTAGAGAAGAAGCTTATGAGGATTGATCTCATCAAACACATCGATGTCTACAAATATGAGCCGTGGGATCTTCCAAGTATGCATGCTCTTGTACTCTCGCTCCTTTCTTCACTGATTCAAATATTTTTCTGTAACTATTTGTATGGAATGCAGAACTGTTATTTGAACACCATCAGATTCATAAGTGGAGCTATAATTTTGCTGTTATTTTGTCGTTAATCTGCACAATTTCCTCGATGGATTTACTGATCACCACCCTTCTTTTAATTTGTGAACGTACAGAAGAAGCTAGCTGTAGTGCTGGGGAAAGGGAGTGGTACTTCTTCTGTAGAAGAGGAAGAAAGTACAAGAACAGCATAAGACCTAATAGGGTCACGAGATCTGGATTTTGGAAAGCTACAGGTATCGACAAGCCAATATATTCTGTCGGGAAACTCCATTTCTGCATTGGCCTGAAAAAATCTCTCGTCTATTACCGAGGAAGTGCCGGGAAAGGCACGAAAACAGACTGGATGATGCACGAATTTCGCCTTCCTGCTACTGAAAATACTGCCAGTCGCACCAATCCTGAAGACTGTAATATTCATGAAGCTGTAAGATCCATCCCTTCTTGTATATTTCACGACTGAAAAACTGGGGATGCTTAGTCCATTCGATTTCTGATAGTTTTCGCTTCTGTGTTTCTTAATGTTACAGGAAGTTTGGACTCTTTGTCGAATATTCCAGCGAGAAGCTCCCTTTAACAAAAAGTACTTCTCTTCAAAACAAAAGTGTGGGAGTGATTCAAGTTCTAGCCCCTGTGAATCAGACAGTCGGGGGAGGCATAGCGATGAAAGCTTCGACGTCTCTGCGGTTGATAATAATGTGAACATTGAAAGTAGAGCTACCAGCGATCAATATGCCAACGGAAATAATAACCAGTGGTTTGCAGCCCAGCTGAGCTTGAGAAATCAGGTTCCATTTACGACACCATATCTAAGCTTTTCCGGTCAAAACGGAGACCAACTTTTTGGAGACGAGAACTGGGACGAGCTTAGACCAATGGTTGAGTTTGCTCTTGACCCCTCAATGCTATATAGTATTAATTAGATACATGCAGGGTAGATTAATTAATATATTGCCGGTACTATTTCTTTTCTCTTGCAAAGAAACGGCAGCCATGGGGGGGAGGGAAGGGGTGGGGTGGGGCTGGTTTCGAATAACGTACAGAAGGTGGCACCCCGATGATCCTCCGTTTGTACCTTGACGATCAGGCTTCTGCTTTTTATGCTCCTATCTCTTTTAATTTGCAAGTGCAATTTCCCTTCAGCTCTCTTAATTTCCCACCAGATCCTCATCACTCCCTTTTCTTTTTCTTCTATAATCTGGATTCGTGTATAAAGTAGGAAAAACTTAAGCTGTAGTTGCAGCTCCTCTTGATTTATAAATGAAAGACAGGGGTGAATGGAAGGATGTGAAGAAAAGAGGGTGTATAAATGAACTGCTATCTATTTAATTATTTGGTTAGCAAGGGGGAAATTATTGAAAATAAAGTGTTAATCATATAGAGAGAATGTAGGGTGAGAACCGATCCATCCAAATTGAGAGAATTTATAAGCAATTAATTAATTAAGATAAAGTAAAAGTAATTAAGATTACATGTAATTAAAGATAAAAATATCCTTGTAATCATTACTTAAAGTTTCTATCCTTCTTGCCAATCAAAATAAACACTCGCTATGTGTTGTACCCAATTACTTGTCTTCTTTTTTTATAGTCAAAAGGCATGCGTGCGGTGTATAGGAATTTTTATAGATTAAAAATACTATAGTTTTCCCATAAAACAATGTTCATATTGGTCGTAAAATAATTATATTAACCAAATAAGCGATCATGAAACCTACATGTAGATAATGTATCACAAGATTTCACTAAATCTTAAGCAATTATATTCAAATGGGTCAACGGGTTTTTATGTGTTTCTCCATTAAAAAAAACTTGTAAGAAGACTTTGTAAAGATAAAAGCATGTAAGTATAAAATTTGTAAATAAATAAAAATAAAAATAAATCACGCCATAAATCCTCCGGTCAAAAAAACACATTTCCACATTTCAACAAGACAATAATTCACAAGCATCCCTTTTCAGTATCATCAGAGACCTTCGTGCAAGCACGAGGCAGAAGACTCAAAGATCCTTATCTGTTATTAATACCGTTTTTTTGGTTGTTGTTTCGTTTTTTAGAAACATTTTACTTTCAGAATATTTTGATGTGTCGTTTCAGAATTGTACTATTTATATATAATAAATTAATTATATATATGAAAAAAATCAAAAATAAAAAAATAAATATATATATTTTTTATAAAATTAAAGTTAATAACAATTTTTTTTATAATATATATATATATATATATATATATATATATATATATATATATATATATTGAATGGTCACATCAGTACTTGACAGTTGACAATAATGCAATTAATTTGGTTGTAAATTTTGGTCAGTCAAGCGGGAGATTAACATGCAGGAGAATTTTCCCATGCCGGAAATGGCTTACCCAGAGTGATTTCAAGTCCCGTATTTGACTAGTATTTCTGATACAAATTGATATTTAAAATAAGACAAAAACAATATTATTTTATCTCGTTTAATGAGATGAAAACAATATTATTATTATTATTTTTTTTTACCTGATACAAAACATTATCAAAGTCGAAAACTAAGAAGATGATCGCTGCCTGCAAGAAGCTCGTTTACTACTTCATGGAAATAGCACGGATATGATTTATAGCGGATCTCCCATATGCCACAGTGACAAAGTGAGAAGAGATAATATGTTTCATGAAAGTTAAATTACATTTTCTTTTTCGATTCAATTAGGAACTATCGAGTTACTTTACAAAACAATAACATATATTGTAGAGATAGAAAGGAAAATTCAGTCACTCGTTTGCTTGAACAAAACAGCAGTAAATAAAAACCAGCTCCCATCAAAGCAAAACTGGGGGCAGCACAAGACAGTTAATTCTAGAGCCTAAAACCATTGACAAACCCAATTCTTTTCTTCACCATAAACCCAGATTAGTGCTTAAAGCACTAATCTGTAACCCTCTGAAACTTCATGCTTCCTTCATCCAACGTTGTGATATCCTTCCTCTTTTTGGACAACTTGGCTGGATTTTGGAAACCATTTTGGTCTTCAGTAAACTGAGCGGCTGTGCGCGCCCGTAATTCTTCCAAGCTCTCACCTTCCTTTGCTCTCTCCAAAACCTGAAATTTTGGGCGGTTATAATAAATGTTTGCTCCTTGTGTTTCGAAAATAAACATGGTTTCCTAAATTTTCAGACAACTCTTACCAAGTGCCGACCATACAGATGAGTGTTTGAGAGTGCTTGAATTGCATTCTGTGCCTCTTGCTTTGTGACGTATTCCACAAATGCAAAGCCTCTGTGGTTTCCAAACTTCATTGGCAACCTCAAGCTCTTAATCTGCATTTTACCCAACTTGAATTAAAAATCAACATTTGAACTTCAGAGAATCAACATCATCATAATCTACTTGATGAGAAAGATGATTCAGTGCGTGGTGCACAGAAAATCAGCATGACGGAAGAAATCATAAATGTTAGTTATTTGTATGTACAATTTGATATACGCTTACTTTGTTCAATCATACAATATCCCATCACCCTTTGTTGCACTGTGTTCATAAGGAGGCAAATAAAAGAGACTGAAACAACCAGAAACTAATGCAAAAGCCGTTGAGTAAAAGCACAAGCTACTTACAAATATTCGAACATAGTTTGACAATGATTTGTTTAAATAGTAGAGCTTCTCCCCTAATGTTAGTTAACTTCGGTCCAAGCCTGGTACTACATGCATTGGAGTCATGTGCACACATTGCAATTTTCTGAAACAAAATAATCACCTGGCCAAATGGGCTGAATAGCTGCCTCAGATCTTTCTCTGTAGCCTCAAAAGCTACGTTTCTCACAAGTAGTTTTGTAGAACTCTTATCCTTTCCAGCCTTTTTCACTGCATGCTCATCCTTCTTGGCATGACAGAGTTGCAGAATAAGAGCATGGCCATCCAAAACAGTTCCCTGAACAAGAGATTGAAAAAAGAAAGGTGACCAAAAACAGCAGCAGATTTCAACAAATATATGCCATGTCTGGGTTTGTTATTACCTGTAGATCTCTGCAGATATTTGTAGCTGTTTCCACAGAATCAAACTCTATAAAGCCAAAACCCATTGAAACATTCTTCCCTTTTTTCATGTGCTTCTTTATCTGAGCATGAAATGAAATCCAACATAAGAGCGACATAGAATTTACTGTACATGAAAAGTTACTAGGAACTGGATTGTTACCCTGACACTTTGGATTCTCCCTTCTTTCATGTGTTCACTAAAGTGCTTTTTCAAAGTTTCATCAGCTGTCTTGAAATTCAGGTTCTTGACAAATAAAGATCGTGACTGAAGCAAAACAGGCAACAAACCAAAGAATGATAAATACAGAATAAAGTTGGAAGTTGAAACCACCGAAACAATATCAATCCAAGTAGAATCCATATTTTTGTGTGTTATTTATCATTCACAACCTTGCAGTAGTATAATTTGTAAATTGAAGAGGATTGATTTGATGTGTCTATAACAATGGAAAAAGAAGACAAAACAAAACAAATGCAGAGAAGAAAAAATATATGCCTAACCTCGATTCTGTCAGGATCAATATCCATTTCAGATATTCCTTCCACACTTTGCTCCAGTATCACCCTCTTGGCATCATGTTCACCCACAGCTGCATCAACTTTCTCATCGCTCTTGGAGATTGAGCTTTGACTTAGGATATTGTCCGGAGCCCACTCCAAATATAATGGAACACCCCTATATCATAACAAAGAAGTGAATAACATTTCCAACTTAAACTTTCAACCTAGAGAAACAGTGTTTGAAAGTTCCAGCAAGTCTTCTTTTTAACAGCTTCAAAGTAGACAAAACAAAGATACACTCACTTGTACTGCTTGTATGCTAAACCTTTGAACGCAGCACGGGCTTCAGATGGTTCGAGGAACACAACCTGAAATATCATGACATGGAAAAATGATTAAAAGGCAAACAAAAACAAGCCTAACTAAAACTTAATCAATTCCATAGTGTTTTTTCTTTTTTTTCCTTTTAAGCTCATGTACTGAAAATTAAATAAATAAATCTTCTAACAACAAAAGGGAGAGAAAGGCTTAACCAAATTAAACCAAGCCAAAAAAAGTACCAACAGTATCAGAAAATGCTTTCAAACTTTTTAAGCACTATTATTAACTCATCTACTACTCTAGAACTCAAACAACCACACACGTTCCAGTCCGCCCTGAAAGCATCATCCACCCAAGAATACTCAGCAGTATAAAACAATGTCAGACAAAGTCAAATGACAACTCAAAATCATCAAGTCAACTGATGAGAACTTAACAGTAACTTTTCAATTTAATCACTGTGCTTAATATCCATCCCAATACTATGCAATTAACTTAGCACAACCAACTTCCCTAACAGTGTTTCCATCCAGCAGTATCTCCAAAACCACAAAGCAATAACCTAGACGTACAAAAAAACAAAAGTTTTTGCAAAATACAAAACCAAGTCTTGCATTGCCTTCTTTTCATCCAACTGCTAGTTGGTTAATGCCCTCATTTTACAGCAGAATACATCAGAAACACACGCATACATGTGCGGACACAAAATGAAAGAGGCATGATCCAATTTACACATGCACATGTAATATCTACACTTCAAGCATATAGAAATCTTAGCATTGATCTTGTAAGAATGAAAAAGAGTGACGGCAAAGATAAAATGCAGTACATTAAAACCTATAGGAAAATGTGATATTTGAGAAGAATGTACCAGAGCCAATGTTTTTGTTGGAGGGAGAATAATTTTGTCCAAACTCCCGAATTTCCCAAATTTCTCAGCTAGTTCAACCTCAGAAGAGCCATATGACAAGTTCTTTACTAAAAGAACATGGTTACTTCTTTTCATGCTATCTTTTTTCCCTGCAGCAATTTCCTCTAAAGCTGTAATGTTGACACCAGCATTTGTGAGTGCCTTTTTCGTCTCTGCAATCACTTGTGTTTCTCCCAAAGCAACACGTACCGCAAGATCATCAGCTTCGCGGTCAAGTAAGTCGCTCTTACTCACACCATGTCTCCTAGCAATGTTTTCAATGACCTATTTACAGCAGTAGAGGAAAAAACAAGGAGATTTTACATTTATCATTGTGGAAGAAAAAAACCATGTATACCCTGTCAGATATAACATACTGTATCATGGTGGAAGAACAAACTATTCCATGCTCTTGTATCTCCACTGGCTTCAGCTGCCTTCTTTTCTTCCTGCCTCCGCTGCTTCAAAGTTTTTGAACCTTGGCTCAGGAGATCGCTGGTCCTGCAATGTAAGAGAGTAAGCAGAGCAGACTCAAGCCAATTAATTGGAAAGCAAATCGGTGGTCATAAGAGACAAACAAACATTAATGCTTCTTACTCTTGCTTGTTTGATAGGTTTTTTTGTTTTGCAGGCATGACATGCAATAATCTGCCCTGAAAAATTGAATTATCTAATTCTTCCAATGCCCTGCATAAGAACATGAATTTATTGATCCAAAAAACTTACCCTTGGGCCACAAGTATGAACCAGATTCAGCTTTAAAACAAAGTACCTTGCGGCAGATTCTGGAACTGTATAGTGAATGTATGCAAGTCCCTTGGAACGTTTTGTATCTTTATCAACAACAAGATGGACCTGTGAAATGTTACCAAACTTGCTGAAATGCTCTTCCAGCTCATCCTCACTGTTATAATAAACACATGAAAAAACTTAAAAGCAGCAAATAAAAACTATTTCACACATTGAACAGAAACTGAACCGAGCTACTCACAAACAGTGATTTACATGCCCTAAAAAGGAAATCAGTAGTCAAATACACAGATAAAAAGGCGCTAGCGTGCTTACATTGCTGTATATGGTAGATTGCGGACAAAAAGGCGACCAGTCTCAAGAATTTCCTCTTTCTCATCTTTGAAAGTTGAAGATGGGTTCTCAAGGTCTTCAGCATGGGTATCTTCAGCAACCTCTGCTTGTGCTACATTCCCCTTCTGAAGGCTTTCATCACTGTTTTCACTCTCATCATCACTGTTTTCATTCTCATCATCGCTTTCACCACTTTCACTTTCCGAATCTGACAATTCTTTCTTCACTCTACTCCTGAAGTAATCCATATCCGAGACGGCCTCATCACGTGCAAGATCATTCGGCCCCTCATCTGTATCACTATTGCCTTTATCTATCTCAACTTCCACTGGAACTGACTTCTCCTTGCCTTCTTTCTTTCCTTGACTTGCCTTCTTGCCAACTTCACCATTTATATCAGCCGTGTGAACAACTATAGAGTCATTTTCCCATAATTTTGACTTGGCACGCGGCTGCATGACCTGAAGAAATTCTTGTAATCGAGGATCATCAATCTCATTGCCCTTTTCATTATACTTATTCTTCTTCTCATCTTTAGCTCCCTTGACATCTAAGCTTTTGACACCGGCAACATTATTCTCATCTTCACTCAATTTCTCTTCTATCTTTTTAGAATACCTACTCCATGGTCGAGGGATATCTGGGTCCCCAACTTTACGAGCAATCTATAAAAAAAGAAGGGGGGGTTATTTCTAACTCAAATTCTACTCATTTGGACTACTCATATATCAACAATTCAGCCAAATTGGACTCTAATTGAACTTCAAGTTCTAAAATTACAAGCTTTACATTTACCAACTGAACACAACCACAAAAAAAAACCCACCTCACAAACAATTCTACAAGTATCAAGGTAAGATTTATTGAAGTATCTGATAGCTTCCTCAGCTTCATGCTCCGTCCGGAACCCAACAAAAGCAAATTGCCTACTCTTACCATCTCTAAAACCCAAAAAAACAAAAACAAAACCCAACATTAAAAAACAATCACCTACAAAACAGTATTATCATTGTTATTCAAAAAGTAAAAAATTATGTCAAAAAATTGAAAAAAAAGGAGTAATAATAGCAAATTGTTACGCAGTTCTCATAATCTTAGCATCAGTAACTTCTCCTTTCTGTGAAAAAAAATCTCTCAGTCTATCCTCCGCTATATATTTTGGTAAGTTCTTCACGCATATTCTTGACCTAAATAAACAAGTCCAAATAGAAAATTATCAAATTTGAATCCAACTATCAACAAATTATAAGCTGAGAAACTGAATTCAAATAAAAAACAAAATAAGAATTATTACAGCAATAACATTACTTACATGCTTTCTTTTTCTTTCTAAAGCTCAGGTTTTGAAAAAATAGGCGTTCTTTTGGAAAGAGCAGCAGTGCGAGAGGGAGAGGGAGAGGGAGATGGCGGTGGTTTTTGTAATTTAAGGTACGGAAGCGGGGCGGGTCATGCTTGTGCGGGTTGTGGAAACTGGGTCTAGAATATATTCAATTGTTGAAGACTACACCTTACTCCCTAAAGATTTACAGATGATCTGCTTTGCCCTATAATGTCTTAAATTCTTAATATTAATCCTGATGTTTTTGAAAAGTCTCAATGCGATTTTTATTTTATTTTTAAGGGAGGGAGCGCGGCAGCCATTTCATTGTTAAGTAATTAATAGAAATTATAGAAATTAAAAGTATATTTGGTACTCCAAAGATTGCTGTTGTAGTTGAGATTTAAAAAAAAATAGTTTTATAAAAAATATTTTTTATTGTGGTTCATTGCTGAAATTGAATTATTTGGTTAAGACTATGGATGAGTTTGAGGTCTAATAAAAAATAATTTTATATGTTTGGTTACCATGTTTTTCATATTGTTATCACATGTGAAATTACTTTAAATAACATACATATATATTATTATTTTTTACCTCTCCTTGTTATTCTTTTATTACCTTACACTAGATTCCCTTCCTTATGATACTATTTATATATATAAAAACACTTAAAAATTCAGAAAATGAGAATAATATTGTAACGTGGGAATAAAATTGAATGCTGAACAAGTGTATGTCGAGTCACACTAATTTCTCATTATCGATAATAATTTAGTTATCGTTTGAAAGTATTTGGAAATGTGATTAAAATTATTTTTAAAATTATTTTTTATTAAAAAATATATTAAAATAATATATTTTATTTTAATTTTTAAAAATTATTTTTAACATTAAAACCGTCAGCTTTGTGTGGAAATTGTGTATGCTTAGAAGCTTGTGTAAGAGAGCTACTATGGCCATTTTGTTTGATTCATTTATTTTTTTACTTCTCTGTTTGCGAGTTTTGAATTTTGGTTGGAAAGGAAAGTAAAAATCTTCAAGTAGAGCGGGTAGAAGCCAGAAGTTTGTTTCTGGCTTCCGTTAACAGATAACTTGAAAAAAGAAGAAAAAAAATATCTCTCGTGCAGTGAATTACATGGGCCCGATGGGCTCTTCGGTGTCTTTCATGGGCCGAACGCGCGGCCCTATCAAGAGATTTCTAGACTCAATTATCTCACATGAGATTCCCAGTTCAGGGTGCCACTAGGCATGCAAACAGTAATTTGAACGGGATGAGAAATTATAAAATTTAATTATCTCACATGGGACTCCCAGTTCAGGGTGCTTCGGAACTGAAGTCATTGTATAGATACTGATTATTTTGCCGCTGAACCATGCTCGTCACTTGTGTAAGATCTTGTTGAGACTCTATGAGACCACTATGATCCCCTGGTAGATTCCTTGCAGCTACACATGCTGAAGAGACTAGTGCTGCAACTGAAAAGGTAGATGCCGAAGAGACTAGTGCCAGAAAGGAAGGAGATACTGAAGAGATCATGGTTGTTTATTTTGTTTAGGTTAAAATGAAAAAAACGTTTTGTGCTGGTTAAAAAAATAAAATAAAATAATATTTTTTTTTATCTTGATATAAATTTCAGTTCGTTCTGGATTTTTCAGCTAAATAGCGACTGAAATATTCTGGTTTCATTTTGTTTGTTTCGTTTCTGCCAAATGATAATTTTTAAATAATAAATGATTTTACAATATCAATCATATTTATTCATGATAAAATTTTACGAGGATTATTTTGACATATTTATATATTATATTAATATTTCAGAACAATTAGATCATATAATGAACTTGCGAGATTGATGATGATATTCTCGTAATATTTATACATGTTCATAATTTTGTTCAGAAATTTTTTTTATCATGTCTTTTTTAGATTAAATCACATAATTATAAATAATTTTATTTTTTAGATTTGAAATATTTTTTGAGTTAATATATATATATATATAATATAATTCTAAAATAACATGCCAAAACATTTCAAAATAAAAATATACCGTTCCAAAAGAAAAAATAAAATATCACAATGGACAGTGAAAATTTTGGAATAGACTAGTGCCCGCGGAACTGAAGAAGGAGATTGCTTTAAGTGCTTTATGTAATGTACGATGCTATGAACATAAATATTTTCAATGAACCTAAAGACTCTCCTAGAGCGTACCTGCATGTCGTGTCCATCGCGTTTTTTCAATAATTCCCACCATTCCTCTGGTTATTAATTTATTATTACAAAGATCACATTCTTTAAGCTGTCTTTAAATTTATAGATAGACGATTTGATATCATTGCCACCGATTTTCTTACAATCTCTCGTGATTGAAAGTATATCTATAGTTTAGAAATGTGGTTGAAAGTATTTTTGAAAGTATTTTTTATTTATAAATACATTAAAATAATATATATATATATATATATTTTATTTTTTTAAAATTATTTTTGATATAAAACACTACTTTTTTAATTTAAAAAAATCAGTTTTTTTCAAACACATTTCCAAACACCCTTATATTCAAAATTCAATAATGCACCATGTTTTAACCGAGAAAAGAAACTATTTTTTTCTTCCTGGAAAAAACTAAAGGAGAACCTTGGTATAATCACTAACCATTCAATTTTTATTTTTATCGGAGTCCCAAAATAAAATATTTTATCAATCGAGTCTCAACTGTTTCAGGCATTTCTCAATTGGGATTTTCTATCAATGTTTACTTAACATTTTATGCACATTATGCTATGATACGATGTTGTTTGTAAAACTTGACCAAGAGAAATAGATATTGATAAGAGGATCCAGTTGAGAAATGTCCAAGACATTGTGGACCTAACTGATACTTTTGTGTTTAGGGACTCAGATGATAATAAAGAGAATTATTTTAAGGAGAAAAAAAATAATTCTAATTTAACGGAAAAATAATTCTAATTTAACGGACTGCAACTGTACAGCTATAACCTAACGCTTCCGTTTCCTCCCTTCCCAGGTCCTTAGGGCTTGCTCACTACCTCAGAACACAACTACTGCCACCACCCCACCGCCATCTCCTCCACCCGCGGCAGCATACGGAGCTAAGCAATCACAAAGCCTCTCTCACATGGATAACAGAGGAGAAACTTTGGTTGATGACAGTCCCGAAGACATACGCTGGCTCTGTAACCTGTCAGAATCGGAGCTTGTAAGTTAAACATGATTTTTCTCATTTATTTCTTGTTCGTGTGATTGATGATGAATTAAATACTTTTTTGTAGGATATGCTTATTAGGTTAAAATCACTAATTCTTCATCGGGCAAAGGTACTCGGTCATGATGAACTTGCCAAGAAATTCGATTCGCCGACGCTTCGAGCAGTCGGTATTTTTTATGCTCTTTTTTATTTTATTTCTAATTATTTTTTATCGATTGTAAATTGATATGGAGTTATGTTGAACTGTTAAAAATTTAATTTAAAAAATATTTATGTAACGGGAAGTTGCGCATAGCCAGCTAAGTGTCCGTCCGGGTCTTATTTGACCTGCACCAGAAGGGTGTGAGCCAGAGTTTCTCATCATGTGTGCGTGCGTGTGTGTATTCATGCATGATGTGCAATTGTTGCATTGCAGTCGTGTGTGTGATACATCTGTGCTGAAAATTTGATTCTAACTCGCCACACGTACTGTATGCATGGCTGGAATGTGATGCTCATGACATGTGTGACTATTGCTAGTGTTGCTCTGAGGTCTTTCTTGTTAAGTTGTCTTATTTATTTGTTTGTGTGGTGTTTGTGCTCTGTTTGACTTGTTCTCAATGGCGATTGACATTACAACTGGAGTAAAATGTTGTGAGATGGATTTGGTGGCCACATTGTTAGAACTTGAGATGCTTAATGTTATGTGGTGCTAACTTGCATTCTAGTGTTATTTATGACCTCTGATATGTCCTCCGAAACCATTTAGTAGTTGAGAATCCACTGAATCCTCTAGCCCTTTAAGGATCACATTGCAGTGCTCGTCTCCATAAGCTTGTGAACACAAACATGATGTCCAGGTTTCAATAAAAAAATGATTATTGTGACAATCCCACTGTGTTAGGTGTTTTTAATGATTAAAAACGAAGGGTAACTGAGTATGATGAAAATTGGTTATTGAGTGGAGCAGTTGTAAATTTTTCAGGCTGCCAAGTAACTGCATGGCTCAAGTCCTGAAACTGCAATTGCGAGTCACTCTTGATCATTTGCTTAGAATCCTTCTTTGGCAGCCCCAACACTAAAAAAATGCCCTTACATGCTGAATATAATAATGGAATGTCTGCAGACTCTGCACCCTTTCCCTGGTTGAATGTACCCTCCTTGTAACTTGAATCAGTTATGTGAAGTTTTCCACTTTTATAGTGGCTAATAAAGTCGTGTTATCTCCGAGCCATATGCAGGGCTCTTTTTGATGGGTTATCTGAAAGGAAGGGTTAAAGATTTATCAAATGTTCAAGGCTTGTCTAAGCTTGCTGCATTTCCGGATTGGTGCAATCTATTAAAGGGTAATCCTGGGGATGATTCCAGCATTGAAGAACTGAAGGCTTCCATCGTCATTGATGAAAGAAAGAGACCAATCAAAAGGTATGGAGTATCTCAAAGTGCAGTTGTTAATGACTCTGCTAAGTAATAATTTATTTTGGTCAAATGCTTGGACCTTACTGGCAATTCTAGCATTATTTTTTATCAATTCATTTACTAATTGGCATGTCGGAATTCTATTGGTGGTGATGCTTAAAGGAAACTAATTATGTTTTTGTGCAAGATTTTTACTGAGATCACCATGATTATCATTCTAGATTTAGTATCTAGTTTCAAGGAGTTGATCTCTCTGTCTTTCCTAGTGCTTTTATCCGTTTCGCTACAAGAACTTGCTTCTAGAACTACATCCATTTGATCAGCGTCTGGTTCTTTTTGTTACTTTGATTCTCCTGAAGGGCGATTAATACTTGTTCCTTAGTTTAGAGAAAATGCTCGAGGGGTTATGTACTTGCTGAGAGATTTCTTGTCCTTTGTCTCTGTGTGGTCAACTGATATTGGTCCCAGCATATTTTCAATTAAAATCAAAGTTGCGTTTCTTTGGCAAACTATGGATTTTTTTCCAGCCCTATTATCACTTCCTTTACAACCGAAGTCTACATCCTTGAAAACATATCCAACTACAACCATACAGGCTGTGGTAATTGTCATTCACGTTTCCTAGATTGCAAAATCCATCCTGGATAATGAATTAGTTTCCTGCAAATTGAATATGTGAAAAGGATTTTCTGGACACCAGTGCATGTCATCAAATTGAGTATACATGACATTCATTTTTGTTTCTCTGATGATTGTTTGGTGGTTCCTTTCTGTAATTTGTGTCTATTAAAACAAATGGTATTGATGAAGTTCTACTTTCGATCCATGATTTCCAATACATTTTGTTGATCTTTCTGTTAATCGATTTTTTTCACAGACCAGATGAAGAGGCATCCAATCAGAAGAAACAGAGATTATGACATTGTGTCAGCATATCAAGGCAACACTTTTGACTAACAGCACTTAACCAATTTCTCAAGAAGGCGGGCTTTTTGCTGATGTTGGCCCCATAGATGGAAAAATGTATCATATATTTTTGCCACGAACTGGCCTTTCTACCCTCCGTTGTGGAGCTTGTACGTGAACATGGAAAGATCTATATCTAAATCAATAATAAGAACAAAAATCTCCAATAGATTGTTATTGATTGAGATATTGATCAGTTCAATTAAGAAATGCAGTCTTCTTCTTAATTTTGGTGCAGAGCTTGTTCATTGTTTTCAAGCCAATATACGTGTTTATAAGCCATTTATCTGAATCACGGTGCAAGTAAGCTTTGTACAAACCATTTATCTGAGATGCAAATCAATTTGGATTATAAGCCATATAGGCAACTATGGAAACCATTCAAAGCAAACACAACACGCAAGACAAATGCCGAATTCAAGATAGCCATTGAAGTCCAGGTATGGTCCAGGCTCTTCAGGGTAGGTCAATAGTGGTCCGGGTTCTGGAGAGAAAACTGAGATTGGATTTGGAGCGTGCCATAGAAGCATAAATCAATAAGTGTGCCATTCCTGAGCTGCATGGCTTGATGAGCTATCTCATAATGGGGCAAGCATTCATGGGATTCTTGGGGGGGACAAGAGTGGGGATGTGATGGAAGAAGCCACTGAAACACATCAAACAGCCTTTTGAGGAAGTGGGCTTTAGTCATTTCTTCATTCTTTCTCCTGTTGCGACCACAACATGATTTTCTTGTTGGCCGTGCTTGTTTTTTTGTACAAGCAAACGCATGGCAACAAGGGGCAAGAGGGCCCTCCTGTTCTCTAAAGATCTTGAAAAGAAATGACAAACTCTCCTTTCACGTACAACAACATTTTTTTTGTTTTTTTTGTCTAAAAAAACATTATTTGATATCCCAATTCGCAATCCAATAGATTGCTTCACCCGAGGAAGTGTTTCGCAACCCCATTGGACAGTTCACTTTGCTTCAACAAGTTAAGATAATGGAGAGCCTCTCTTGTGGATTTTCTATTTGGAAGGGAGTGAGTTCACCGAGCCAGAAGAATCAATTTCTTCTCCCCAAAGTCAAACTCTCCATTCCCTTTATTAAAATAGCCCCCGTGCTTTGTAAAATCCGAAGACCATCACAAATAAGTGCCCTTCAACCAAAGCTTGTTTAAGGCCAAAAGAAATGATTAAAGATACACCACACTGTCCCCCCCTCGTTCTCCATATCATTTTCATGCCCCCCACCCCCAAATAAAAAAATAAAAAAATCAAGGCTCTTGAAACCATTGCAATGACTCGAGTTTAATTCATTACAATTTTTGGTGTTATGTGATTACCATCAAGCGGGGGAAATGGATAAAAAAGAGAGTGAGGTCTACAAGTCATGCGACGAATCTTATCGTATCATAACCACGTTCAAGTTTATAACACGGTGTCGGTTTAAATACAAAATAAACCCACACTAATCACTTTTAATTAGTGGGAAATGGAGTCTGGACCTAAAAAAAAGATTTACTTAAACATCAAGGCACCCTCTCTCAATGATGCTATCCTCCCATAAAATCTATTCCCTTCCCTCCATGAGTTCGCCAAAAACAAGAAGATGTTTAGTGTCTCGGATGGAAAAACAATCCCGCCAATGGCAGCGAAGCTTAAAATCTACTTTGAAAATGATTCCTAAACAGTATTATTAATTAATTAATTAATTAATTAACAAACATGGACTTATGACTTCGGGTTAATTAGTAGAGGGAGGTGTGTTTATTTTAAAGGTCAATGTCATTACATCATTTCCATGATTTTGTTCAAGTTAAGCTCCAGGCAGAATCTTACAGTTGAAATCAATCAAGGGAAAATCTTGGTGACACTACTAATTCACTCCCATTTCTTTCTATTTTAATAAGAATCAAAAGGGCAACAGGATCACATCTCTTTCCTGCTATAATTCAAAAGAAAAGTGTACAGAATCCCTGATTAGATTACCATTAATTGACTAATTATTTATTATTTTCCGCTTTTAAATATTTATCTGTAATTTCCTCCTGCCGGCGATGGAACATGTTTTGTGATTGTATTAATGTATTTTATTGTTGAAGTAAAATTGATTTTCAGTAACAAAATTATTATAGGCCTGTCACTGTCATCCTCGAGAGAAATGGCAAGAACATGCCAGCATAGTTTTTTTATTTGTCTGTTTCATTTTTCTTTTCTTTCTATTTTATATTTCTTCGTGGTCAATTTTTGTTAACTCGTTCTGGATGACACGAAACCACTTTAGTCTTTGAGTGAAAAAAAGAAAAGGACTCAGTGCTTCGTCTTCCTTCTGACTCGGCTTCAAATTTACAGAATTACCACGGGCTAATAGAGAGTGCTGCTTGTTTGTTAGTCTCCATCGCCACTAACTCTGAATGTTGCTCTATACTGATTAATGAATCCAAATTTAAGGGCCCAGAAAAACCCATCACTCCTGAGTTCAATGTGAGTGACTGGCGTTTTTTAGACTCGGTAACTTAAAATAGAATAAAAAACTTGATCTTTCTAAGTAAAAGATAAACTGATTGTCTAATACATAAGACTTGCCCTTAAGCTATTTGGACCTGTTGGGACCAAGAACAAGTGCTCCCTCACACCATGTTGGCTGGCCGGAGGTGGAATCAAGCCTTATCACCCTCTTCAAGTCTTGATACTCTTGGCATCCCCACCCTTAGAAGAGATTCTTCCTACTGCAATTGCATAATTTTCTTGGAAAAAGGTTCTCTCTTATGCAATTGCATAATCTCATTGGAAAGGATTAGAGTCCAATAAAACATCTCACCATATATTATTCTTGATAGGAAATATGTTTATTTTTAAATTAAAATAATTATCTTTCTAACTCTTTTTTTAATCCATATATCTTCAAAAGGGGTTTTCTTGACTCATGCACAACCTTATTAAAAGAGTTTCTCCTTATTACGATTGCACGATATACTTGGAAAATAGTTATCTTTAGGATGATTACACAATCTTCTTGGAATACGTAAACATTTTTCATGGAAATGGTACTCTCTAGTACAATAGTTTCACCCTCCATGACATCTTGAGATGACTAATCTCAACGAGGCAACATGACCCTCATCTTATGGTCAAATATAAACCACCAGGGCTAGCTAGAACCTAGAAAATAACACAACTCTGTAAAGAGGTTTTTAAACCTTATACTATCTCCAAGGATGATCTTGAATCTCTCATTCTCAAGTTTGATCTCTCTTTAATTAGTATGCGACCCTTACACCCCAATTTACAACCAAGGAGGCCACAAACTTCAATCTCTTAAAAAATATATATATACAAAAACTCTCCAACCAATGGAATTAACTTGATTTTCAGTAACAAAATTATTATAGGCCTGTCGTTATCCTCATCCTCGAGAGAAATGGCAAGAACATCTTAATTATTATAAAAATAAGGACCAAAAATAATATAAAAATTAATTTGAAAGAGATGGGATTGAAAAATAAATATTCAAAACAAATTATATATAGCAATCAAAAGTTTGAGGATCAAATTTGATATAATCAGCAAATAATGATATTTTTAAATTTTTCACAACTTCCAGAAAGTGTTTTCCGCCCAAATTTTCCAGAAAACACTTTCGTGAAAAACAAGCCAAATTTTTCTTCAACTGGAAAGTGTTTTCCATTGACCAATTTTCTTAATGACAAATAAACAAGGAAAGTTTGGAAAATCACTTTTCGGAAAACAAACAAAACCTTAACCTGCTAACATGCCGTCATTATACCTTTTGTTTCAACGAGAGACTTTTAAGCATCCTTAATTTGTTTTTCTTGTTTTTATACAAAAAACATGCTAGTGTAGGAGCCCTCGATCCTGAAGCTTTATTGGGTGGACTAGTCAAATTACTTACAAATTTGCTTGTGATGGCAATTGGACGTTCCCACCTTTGAGGAAAGAACCATTTCACTCTTTTTTTAGATTTGTGTTTTTCTCAATTTTATTGTGATCTTTTTAATAAAAAACAAGTTATTCAAATTTATTTATGATTAAAGAACTCGTGTGAAAAAAATATTAATTCATTAAACCAGCTTAAAAATAAAGTACTCATGTTACCATTCAATGGAAATATACATATATACATACATGCATATATATATATATAGATTGCCAATCAACATAGTGCTAAGAATATGTGTGAGAATTATATATTGGTGAAAGGTGTTTAAGGGCCGAAATAAGTGTACGATTTCTTCTATAATGGGACCCTCTTAGCTTTGAATTTTATGCCTTTTATTGTTTCTAAAAATTTGAAATTTCCTTTTCCTTATACCAACCGAAAGAGATTGTCTCTTTTTTTTTCCTACATCTTCCAACGTTAGAAAGGATATCTCTATATGGGCTGACTAAATGACTATAGATATCAAGGATCAACACTATAACATCACCACCAATATGCAATATTTCTATTGCTTTGACCAAAAAAAAACCTAATTATGTTGTCTCTGAGCGGCGGGTTGCAGATTTCTTCTTCCATGATAGAATAATTGTTTCACCTAATTCACCTGCCTGGGTTAATTGTTTTTGCTCCTCCAAAGGATGCAAAAGAGTGTAATTGTTCTTGGATGGTGAGAGTTAGTTGAGTGATTGAAGACATGGCTTTGAAATTACAAAAGACATTTGAACAATGGGTTATAAAGTGACAATGTCGGATTGACGTCTAATTAAGACCAATTGGTTCTTGGGAATCTTAAATATATGCTCTTTCTCGAAATTAACCCCCCTTTGCCATTGCTAAACACTCTTCTCCCTCTGAATTTCAGGCTAATTTTGTATTTCAAAATCTTTGATGACGAAAATGATGTCTTGTTCAAAGAGAAAATCCCATATTTTTTATGACAAGTAAAATCTTATGAATTGTTCTATTATCGATAAAATAAGCTTTTTTTCTCATGTATACTAAACATTCATAGGATAAAATTATAATATATATATATATATGTCCAACTTGTTTTTATTTATTTTTATAAAGTGAACCAGCCTCATCAAATAACTAATAATGATATGAAATTTATCGCAAGTAACTAGCAATAATAGCATATCAACTATTCAAATAAAAGTTCCTTGTTTTAAATTACCACGGCCAGTTAATATAATCAACCTCAGTTATAGGTAGAAAACTAGAGAATTCATAATGGTAGCTCGATTGGTTTTTTTTATCAAGTGTGAGAACAATCATGTCAAAACCTAATGATGACGTGCATTGAGATCATCAAATTGAAGACATTATGAGTTAGTTAGGAGATTATATATATGAAATTCCTCTGCAACCACATCAACTTTTTATAAATGTAAGACCGTTTACTGCTTTCTAGTTTCTAGGGCTTGATTAAAAACGACCACCTTGGTTTAATCAATGCTTTGGTGCCACCTGGCATCGGAGCCCTACATCGATCCTTTCCATGATAGGGATCATAAATCTAGTATCACCTTTTCAAAAGCATATGATCATAAGGCAGCGGTTGGCTGCATCTTTAGTTAGTTCTTGTCACCCGCACTGATTTCTCATACCAATCAACTTTCTTTTAATCCACATTTTTGGTAAATAGTCCCGTTTCTGCTAAATGAAAAAAGAAAAAAAAACTTACTTGTTAGGTCTGCTTTATTTTATTGAAAGAAGGCAAAACCAACACCATTGTATCACGATTTTTGAAAACCATTTTGTTTACATTTATTTATTTTCCCGGAGTGAACTCCATGAAAGGGCTTGTAGGATTTCAGTGCTGATTTCATATGCAATTGCTACGTAATGCATGGGATGTAATGGGAGGATTCAGAGAAGAAATTTCTTAGAGACATGACCATCATCATCATCATTATTTACCATAAGAGAGTGCCGAGAGAAGTTCAATTTCTTGTGTGTAACTATCCAGCTTTCAACCTTTACGGGGGAAAACAATCCAATTGAAGAAACTGAATTTTAAAAAACAAAAGTTGTCACGACCATTGATAGAGATGTTGCCATTCATTAATTAATTGATTGTGCCAAAAATAAGCAAGCAACACACTAAGCAGTGCCTGGTCTTTATTAAGCAATAAAAGGGAAAGAAAACAGGTTTTGTACTCCAAAGACATGTTGTTACGGTGTTTTCAACTATGTTTTAAGGGTTAGTGGGAGATGTAATTAGTGTTCTTGAAGCATATTCATTGACCAAATGCTATGGAGCCCCACAGTTGACTATTATACAATTATTGTATCCATTAACTCAAAAGATTATGCAATTGAGCACTTCATTATGGGTTAGCTCAACCGGGGCCACCTAAGATTGATTTACCTCACACACATATATATGTGTGTAAGAAGAGAAATAGATTTAATTGGACCATTTTGTTCTTATCACTCTCTTTTTGTCACTGTAAAAGGACATGGGGATTTGCATGCGCGCGTTGCCTAAAGCTGAAGCAAGTTCCTGAGTTAATTAATCAGATTTTGATCTACAAGTTTCTTAATCATTGCTTTGAAATCTCAATTTATTTAATAAACAATAATTTCTCTCTAATGATATATGTAGCTGACTTTCGAACAACAACATGCCTTGCACATATTCATTCTTGCCTTAATGATATTGCTATGTGCCATGCTTGTTGGAAATTAAAATGCGTGCGTTGCTATATATATTTGAAAAGCCACGCTTCATGATAATTCTATTAGCTTGACTTTGATATTTGTCGAGCAAAGTTTTCTATTTTATCCTTCTAAAAGATAACTTCTTGTATGTTTTGATCAAATCGACACGCCTACTTGCTAAATTAATGAGTTCCTGACTCGGTGACAACACTCGTGTCTCTTCTTAATTCCCAACTAGATTTGGCATTGTCTTGTCAGATCAGCTGTTGATTTACTATGAAATTTGAGTTTCAAAGTGAAACATGTGGAAGTTAGTGTAAGTATAGTTTAGTTAATTTGGTGAGTATACTCATAAATCGATTAACCCAGTAAAATCTTGATTTGTGTGTGTGTGTGTGTATGTGTGTGTGTGTGTGTGTATAAACAACGTCAAACAAGTCAAATAAAGCGTTAGAGGGTCCCCTACAAGCACATTAACGATCATACTATCTTTGGACTAACTCTTTGATAAAAAAACAAATTTTTTATTTATTTTTTTCCATGAAAAACACAAATTGTCAGTATATAGAGGAATATGATGTTTTTTCATTTTATTAAATAGCCTTAGTTTTAGTCAACCCATCAAGGTTTACAGCTAAAATTATTGTAATATGATTAATTTCACCAACCAAACACAACATTCGAAATCATTTGAGGTGGCTAGTAAAATAGCTAGGAAAAAAACAATTGGGATCATGAAAAGGGATGGTGTTGAATCGACTATACAGCTGGTGCAAGTTTCACGGCAGAAGATTTTGATGAGACTACATTTCAAAGCTCTTATAAAGAGATTCTGATTAGTACAGCCTTTAATATCATGTTGAAGAGGAGCATGAAGTTGTTTGCTTTTCTGAGGAGGAATCCGATGATGACGTGGATGATCTCGAAGAATGTCCCGCTCTCATATTTAGGGTTACTATGCAGACATACAGTTATAGTGTACATAAGGTGCACCAGAGACTCATTGGCTGGAATATTGATAAGCTTTCTCTAGCAGGTTGAATAATTACTAGTTGTCAATCAGTGTTGACTTCCACAGCTACTATGCATGCGGCTTGTTTACCAGGGGCAGGTACTTGGGAAGCTATTGAGAAGATTTGTAAGGGGTTCATCATACAGGGTATGCCTATTAGCACAGCTGCTCTTCACCATTTTAGTGGTTGACTTTCGAGTAGTGGGATGGCAACTCGATTTTAGTATGAGGATCTGATAGCAGAGTTTGATTCTAAGCTGGTAGAATGTGATGCTGGTATTATTTCTGAGGAACAGTTTAGCTGTACTGTCAGTCGGTTTATTGATGATAATGGACGGTGGAAAAAGCCACTGTTTGATCACTTTATTCCGATTGAGGTGCTGTCATGGGTGGCAGCTACTTTCCTTCCTCGCCGGCCATGATCGTTCAAATATGTTTCAGTGCCCAAAGCTCCATCTCTAATCTTCATTTTTTGAAAGATGGATTTACATGAATCTCACCGTCGATTATGGTAACTTTGTGTGTGGAAATGGCGAAATGATCATAGATGTTTCGCGGCAGGTTATGGTGTTAAAAAATTTCATAAATTATATCTTTAAACTTCACCTAATAGTTTAAATTTTTAGGTGAGTTAGTTTTTTAAAATGGTATTAAAACCATGTTAACATAGCGGTCACGAGTTTGAATTTCATCACCTTTTATTCTATTTTATAAAAATAAAGTGCAAGATAATATGAATTTATGTAAATTTCAAGCTTAATTTATTTTTAATTAAATATATATGTTAAAGAATAATATAAATTATATTTTAGAATTTAATCTAATAATTTAAATTGTTAAATAATATAAATATTTTATAAATATATTAAAGAATAATATAAATTATATTTTAGAATTTAATCTAATAATCTAAATTTTTAAATAAAATAATTACTTTAGATTGATGTTGCCGGTGTTGAAACTTACTCTTTCCCGCGAGTTGAGAAGTAGATTTTAGACCAAACCCTCCGTTGATTGGGTTAGAGTAATGCAGATGGTGTTCCGGTCGAGATAATCCTGGTTGTACAGTGGCGAGATGTGGTTGCTTATTAGATATTTTAGTATTTATTAATGAATACTAATTTAAATTTTATTATTAAATATTTTATTTGTTAACAGCTGAAATAAAAATTAAACAAATTTGTTAGCATCTTAACAAATTTGTTAATATCTTATCTGATATTTATTTTTTTTGAAATAAAGATGTGATATCTCGTTCAAAGCTCGTAGAGCTTTGATGGAAAACAAATAAAAAGAAGACATAAGTTACATTGATAAGAATTTAGAATTAATTTGAGTCATGTAATTATTAGTATATTAGCTAGTAGAAATTTATATAATTATTAATTTCAAAACTTGTAGTCAATTTTATGATTTGTAAGATTAGTTGAGTTGTGCTCAAGATAACTTGGACATATATATTAATAAAAAAAAACAAAAAATACATACATATAATAACTAAAAACTTACCTAATTATTAATTTCAGAACTCATAATTAAATTCATCACCGTTGAATTAGTTGAGATAAGCTATTTAACACCTATATTAATAATAAAAACACACACCCAATTCGGTAGCTGTAATATGTATAGTGATTCGTGAGTCTATTCATATACATAGATGAAGGGGTCCACCAGGAAAACATCATTCCATGTCTTTAACTAGCAAAATCCCTATCAAAAGCATGCCTTTAACCATTTCATTTTCTGCCTTGTTACTCATGCAATCATTAAGCTGGTGCGTTAATATTTGGCACTAAAATGCTCTCCAGGCTAAACAGGGTGTTTCCTCTTCCTCCTCCTCTTCTTCTTCTTCTTCTGCCTCATTACTCATATAAAAATAGATGTAAAAAAAAAAAAAGCGCTAAAAGATGTCACAATTCAAGAGATGTTTCTTGTCGACAAAAAATAAGAGGCTTCATTTCGCGGGCCCCATCTCAGATGGACTGACTTTGCTTATAAAATCACCGCTCCCTCCCCTCTCTCACGACCCCCCCTGCTCTCTTATCCTTTTCAAAGCTCTCTTTAGCTACTTTTATTTGTAGCCCCTCCCTCTTCCACGCCACAGCACAGATCTTTGTCTTTTTAACCATCTGGCTTGACCTCCGAGGCCACAGTGTCTTATAAATTGAGGGCTAGCTTGATCGAAACAGTAAAGATTGTTGGGTTCAGGGCTAACTAACTATAGAAAGCAGGAGCTTCGGCACGATGAAGGAGGGTGGCAGGAAACAAGGTGCACCCGCGCCATGCGCAGCATGCAAGCTTCTTAGGAGAAGGTGCGCCCAGGATTGTGTGTTTGCTCCTTATTTTCCAGCGGATGAGCCCCAGAAATTTGCTAATGTGCACAAGGTTTTCGGTGCTAGTAATGTCAACAAGATGTTGCAGGTTGGTTCCTTCCCAGCTTTACTCTTTAATCTTGTCAGCACTTTTATAAAGTCTTTATCTTGCGGAAAATGAACTTAAGGGTGTGTTTGGAAGCAACTTCTTTGTCACAGAAAATCACTTCATTACACTCTGATTGAAGTCCTTGAAACCAAACTCTTGAGCTGCAACAAAGAAACCTTTTCTTTTCTTACATGATTTTGGGTACCCATTTGTCAGCTTGATGTTCGTTTGTTGATTTTTCAAGCGCGTGCAAAAAATACTCGTGAATTAGTAGTAATCAGACTTCTATGTCAATCGTTATAATCTAAAGTAAGAAAGAGCTTAGTAGTAATTAGTAATAAATTTTCTCAACAAAGATTCTCGTGGGCTATCTTAGTGGTAGTTTTGCTTTCTACAAGTGGTTGGTGCTTTGTGATTTTTTTCCCAATCAAGACTGCTTTTTTTTTCTTTTTTTTTTTTTAATCTCTAATGGCACCCAATAATTCTAATAATTTAGGGATGGCTAGAATCTGGGATATTTCAAAATGACCCCCAGGATCTTGGACGTATATTGTCATCAGGGAGAGGGGCACCCGTGGCATTTCCTTTAACGGGTTGAATTTATTTTATTGAGGAAAAGATTTGTATATAAAAATAAAACAAAACTCGGTGCACGAAGGAAGCTTGTAACTCCAATAAGAATGACGGCGACAGGCACCCAGAAAGAATCCAAAATAGAAGAAGGGAGCACCTTGCAGATGACCCGAAGAAAAATCATGAAAGAAATATACATTTATTTATTAATCTCTATAAATGACTCGTGCATAATGTAATCATGATATCATGTCCAATATTTATTTAATTTTATTGGTGCAAGAGACAAGAAAGCTAGGGCCTTAGGAAGGCCGCCACCCTAACATCAGCCACCGGCAACAATCACGAATTCCGGGAGGGAGGGGATCCTGTCAAATCAGATCAGCAAAAGCATAATTCAATTGTGAATCGCATGTACCTTTGTTTTATCAAGTCAATAAGGTCATTAAATGATCTAAGAGAGGCGGTTATGAAATTTAAGATTATGAAGAAATAATTGCAAGAGAATGGATCGTCCTGACTTTATAATACAAAATAGTGGGTGGTCCAGTCAATGTTTTCAGAAATAATTAATGTTGGTATATAATATAGTTTCATGCATGGTAAGGCAGGTTCGCTTGATGTATTTACACGTTCTCTTCCTTTTCATCATCCAGGAGCTACCGGTGCAGCAGCGAGGAGATGCGGTGAGCAGCATGGTGTACGAGGCTAATGCGAGGGTGCGGGACCCAGTCTATGGGTGTGTAGGTGCTATATCGTCTTTACAGCAGCAAATTGATGTCCTGCAGACCCAGCTGGCACTGGCTCAGGCAGAGGTGGTGCACCTACGGGTGAGGCAGACAGCAACTTTCTCGAACCATGGGCCAGCTCCTGCTAGCCCAAGTAATAGTGGGTCACCTTCCTCTGGGCTCATGGCGACCCAAATGAAGCCCATTTTTGACATGGATATGGTGGATCACGCCAGCTTTGGAGAGTCAATGTGGTCACGCTAGGGCCTGCATGCCGCCTTTTTATGCCATGCCTAGCCTTACTGCTACTATATCTAGGTTGAATTTGTCTCCTGTGTTCTCAATTACCCTTTTCTCCTTTCTTTAGTGTTTTGATACCCTCATTATATATCAATATGGGTAAAGAGGTATGCATAGCCTCTAGTGGTGGCAGCGGTGACGACTGTCGAGGCGGCGGCTGTAGTAATAGCGACGTGGTGGTTGCTTTCGATTCAGGCTCCTTGCGCTTTTGGATTAACCAGAATGTACATATAATTTAACTATATATATACAGTGAGTGATTAATTATTTGCTGGTTGATTGTGGACTTTGTGGCTAAACACTCGATGGAATTTCCATGTAAGCTGGGTAATATATTGACTTTGGTTTTGCTTCCCTTTTCTTTTCCAATGGTGCAGTTTTTTACCTGTTTGATAACATCTAGATTCTTGACTAATTTTGCCTTGTGATAATGCGTTATGCGTTTATATATATATATATATATATATATTAGTTTTTAATTGAGATGATTACTTAATATGACATTAAAGACTTGCTATCACGAGTTTAAATTTCATTATCTTTATCTATTCAATAAAAATTAAATATGAGATAATGTTAACCCGTGCAATTTTATGTCTAAAAAGTTTTTATATGAGAAAATATATTAAAAATAATATAAATATAATTTACCTAACATATTAACTTTTAAATTTATGTGATATATATATATGATGGGAGCGGGAGAGGAAAATGGAAGATAAGCGGAGCTGAAAACGACACTAGCACTGTTGATACAAAGACTTGAATTATCAAGTCACGCACTGTCAGTAATTCCGGCAATTTGACTCTGCACTCCGGACTCTTTGCTTTTGACCACCGGTGGAATCCATCCTAATTTATTAGTGACATGAAAGCGATTGCTATGATGGTTGCTGCTGGTGGTGGTGGTGTCCTGAAGCTACAAAGGCAATAGATGGGCTTCACATTTGTTATTGGGCCTTGGCCCACTTAAAGTAATTGTCAGATCGCAAGTTTTGGCGCATCAAAAAGATTTAAGAAATTATTCTGAACAACAATTCTAAAGCTAGATCGTTTATAGGTATACAGCGGTGCATGGGGAAAGGGGAACCTCTCAGGACCCGGGCCTTGAATATATATATGGAAAAAATTGAGCTGCATAATGTAAGGAAAAACCTAAATGTTTCTCATCACGTTTAGAATGTAAATAATTCTTTTGAAAACCTCATACATCGAATGGAGGCTTCCTGGTTACCAGCCGGGATAAAACTGCGCCAGCACTCGGTGAGTCAGCCTGCATACACGACAAATTAAGCTGATGATAATACTTCAAAAATTGATTAGCATTGCTGTCAGTTTCATGAACACTCGAAGCTACATCACCTCTGCATCATACTTTTTATTCTGAATAATCTCTGGAGCTATGCATAATGGTGAGCCGCGTGGTGTGTATGTATCAGCCACGCCTGATGATGTCAGGGACTCCGCATATTAGAAATTCAGGAGATGACCGCGTGCAAGAGCGTATCTCGTGAACATTACGCCTCAGCTTAATATTTCAGGTTTTTCTCTGTTTAGATCCATAGCAAAATTTTGTCAGGTTTGGCTGCTCGATGAAGTTGCTTTCACAATTTTCCCAGTGAATTAGACATTTCTACACCGTAGAACCAAAAAAACTGATTAAATTAAAAAAAATAAAAAACAAAAACAAATCTTAGAAATAAAAAAGGTTAAACCGATTAAAATAT
>CM063590.1:11778640-11798921 GCA_032356905.1 Salix exigua | reverse complement strand
TAACTCAATAAGAATAAGAATAATATTAGTTTTTTTTTCTTGCTTTTTAAAAAAAATTCATCGTAATAATTTAATAATTTTTATTGTTTTAGTTGTAATGGTAATAATATGCTTAGATTTTAAGATTTTGATGTTTTTATTTTGGCCCTTATACTTTAATTTTGGATTTTAATCCCTTTATTTCTTTTAATTTCAAGAATAATCCTTCCTTTTGTCCATATATATATATATATATATATATATATATATATATATATATATATATATATAAGTGTGCTTAACTTTGATTTTTAAATTTTTTTATTTTCATATTTGTTGAGGTTGGTATATTCTTTTTCAAAAACAATAGTTCTTAAATTTTATTTTATATCTATGATCATTTGGTAATTGATATTTGTATTTTTTTTATATTTCTTTTAGTTTTTATTTTTTTTATTTTTACATCATATGACTTTTTTTACTTGATAATTTTTATTTTATTTTTTTGTTTGATCTTTTGTTAAAGTTTTGATGATTTTTTTAGTCTTTTATTTTTTTCATTATTAGTATAATAATAATAATAATTTAATATTTTTCTCTTACTTACTCTTTTGTTAATGTTTTTTAGGTTTTTTTTTCTCTCGGGATAATTTGATAATTTTTATTCTTTTAATAGTTATACAAACTTTTTACTCAGCCCGCAAAGTAGTGTAATATTTTTTTATAAATTTTCAGGTCAAATAATTTTTTTTCGAGTCAATAATTTTTATTGTTTTTTTCATTTATTTTATTTTTTCATTTGCTCTTTTGTTAATGTTTTTAGGGTTTTTTTAAGCCTTTGATTTAATTTTTTTTCTCGTTATGAAAATAATAATAATATAAATATTAAGAATAATAATAGTAAATTTAAGTTTTTGTTCCTACGTGCTTTTTTTTGTGGTTTTTCTTTGAGGTTTGTTAAATAATGTTTATTGTTTTGACAATGATGGTGATGATAATTTAAGAAGTTAAGACTTTGATTTAATATTATTATAATAAAAGATGTTGATCTTTTTTATTATATCAAATTTTACATATTGAAATATTATATTTTAATCTCAACAGTTATGAAGATTATTTGTTCTGCCCGCACGTTGCGGGCAATCCAGTTAGTTAGGTCTATAGCCCTTCACTTTGGAAACTATTCATAGAAACCCATCTCTATAGTCTTCACTTATATAAATGGCATTCCGCATCCTAATAGAGTGTAATAGAGTGTAGGGATGCCAGACTTTTAACCTTAAAAGGGCTATTTGTTTCATCTATCACCATGTATGGAAGAAAAGAAGAGTAGATGAAAAGAAAGGGAAATTGCAAAATAAATAAATAAACAAAGTATTAGATGAAAGCAATAAAGGCAAAATATAAGTTGAATTGAAATTGCATATAAATAAAGGACTATCATTTACAATAGTTGTGTCACCCTATTTGTATTAGTAGAGTTTAAGACTTAATTTGAAGTAAACATAGTTGAGGTTCATGTGTTTGATGTATGATGGATATTTATTAATAAATTTTCATATTGAATTGCACTTAAACTAAAAAGATCCAAATAAATATACTTGACCCAGAAAAATTGGAAATGGGCAATTAAGAAGACGAAGAAAACGTGTTCATACCTTGTTCAATAAAAAGGTACTTATTGGATCACCACTACAAGAAAAAACATTAAAAAAAAAGAAGGAATGAGAAGATCATAGAGTATGATTTTATGTTTCCATAGAGCAGCCATGGAGACATTGAATTCGTAAATCTCGATGTCCAACGTGCGAGACACATGGGAGGCAGGAAGACCTCTTAAATAAGACGAGAAGTTGTCGGTTTGGTCGGCTGGCTGGTACTTAATGTCTGGACCAAACCCATAAATCAACATTGAAAAGGAATAGCTACTAACTTAGTGCCCGTTTCGTTTGACATTGATTCTACTGGTTTTTGGTCAATTTTTTTTTTTAAAAAAATGTATCTTAAATGAATATATTTTTGTGTATTTTAGATTATTTTGATGTGCTGATTTTAAAAATGATTTTTAAAAAATAAAAAAAACATCATTTTGATGTATTTCGACACGATAAGCACTTTGAAAAGCTACTGTCACCACACTCCCAAACAAGCCTAGTGTAATTGTAAAAAGAATTAGCTATAAAACATGGGCCTCGATTAAAATTTCAATTTTAATTTTTGGCATTAATATTACATTTGTGTTTTATTATGTTATGTTTCTTTAATAGATAAATATAAATATTATTCCTGTTTAATGAAATAAATTTAAAAAGAATATAAGACTCTATAAATTATGAAAGAGTTATTAATTTTAATTAAATACTAAAATGAAAAACGAAAACTAATACTTCTTCTGCAAATAACAAAATAGGAAGGGCATTGATTGTTTTTTTTAAATTAAAAAACTATGTCCTGATCGGCCTAATCATTCACGAACCCTAAAACGCTTCAAAATTACTCAAAAAAATATCGAGCCAAAAAAATATAAATGGACATTGATTTATTTTTTAAGTGTATTTATAGGGGTGAAAATCATTATTATAGAATCTTTCTCATCAAATGAAACTTTGTTGACATGAGATTATCTTTTTTTTATTGGTAGAATATAGCTTATTAGCAATCTTCCCTCTCTTTGGTTCTTTATGGTAACTTTTTCTATTTTTGATCAAATTAGAAAACAAAAACTATAAACAAAATAAACCTTTGAATAAAAAATACAATTTTAACAGCTTTGAGATTGACATTGTATTTTCTCCATGTTTTATATTGTATTTCTTTAACTTTTAATTTTATTTTCACAATAAATAGACATCATCCGGCATTGATCTAGCTCAACAAATGATTAATTTAGTTGTGATTTATGTGGTGATTAACTTGAAAATAATTAGCTAAGCCGGGTTCCCTTTCTTCTTTAGGGTTGTTTGGGAAACACTCCAAATAGTTCTTGATGGGTCGATAACAAAAATATTTTTTAAAAAATAAAAAAAATATTATTTTAATATATTTTTAAAGAAAAATCATTTTGAAAAACAATTGTAATCACAATATACTCTCAGCCATCTCTTTTTATTCATTCTTGACAAACAAAAAAAATCATATTTTTCTAGGGTTAGAGGATGTATGGCCGATGTAATTAATATTGCAATTTTTGTGAGGCTGATTTGCAGAATAGTCAATGCTGCTTCAGATGAGGCTGGTAGAGCATCCAAGCTCTCTCTCTCTCTCGGTCCCTCCTCCTGTTTAGTATTGTTGTTATTTTTGTTGTTTTCAAAATATTGATAATAACTTTTAAAAAACAGAAAATGAAAGAATAATGGTAGAAGAATTAATAAAAACAATAATACTTCTACTACATATTCTAATAGTTTTAATTTTTTTAATATATATGTATATAAATTAGAAGAAATTCTTTTTTAATATATATATATATATATATATATATATTATTCTAATTTATTGAAATATCTAAAACAATCGCATGGAATGAGCTTCATTGCTAAATGAGTGTTATTCATTTTCACTTATAAGAATCTAAATCTCAAATAAAAACATCATCAATTTAGAAACCGACACATATAGCTTAAATTTTATTGAATTAGAAGTTAGACTTAATTTCAAAATATGAAAACTAAGGATTTATTTAATATTTTTGTGTTGTCGTGTTCAATGATATGTTATAAGTAATATTTTTCACAACTAGTTACTATATATATATATATATATATATATATATATATATATATATATTAGAGCTGATTTATTAAATTAATATAAACATAGAGATTGTTTTGAGCGGTTTTTTCGGTGTGCATAATTTTTAAGTTTAAAAAACTAAAAAAAATAAAATTAATTAGGGTGATGATGTATATATGAATTAAAAATAATGTCAAAGTTAACTTAAAAAACAATCCCAATATATTATATAGCTAAACAGGCCATCTAAAAGACTTCATAAAAATCCAACATGTTAAGTAAATGCGGTTTGAGGTTGTTATGAAAGTTGTTTTTAAAAATATTTTTTTTGTTTAGAAATACATTAAAATAATATTTTATTATTATTTTTAAAATTAGCACATCAAAACAATTAAAATATAAAAATAAAAATAATTTAAAGCTAATTTAAAAAAAAAACAATTCAAAAATACAGTAAAACCATAATATCAACCAACATCTAAATATTACTATGCTCGATATAAAACATGCTTGATATTTTTAAAACTATTTTATTTAACATTAAAGATATTATGGATGTGAAAATTATTTCTTTTGTAACATATTCAAATTTTTAGATAGTAATTGTAATTTCATGATATCTCAAGAAGCTTAGTGTATTTTATCCTAAAATCAATAATACACACACACATATATATATATATTAAGAAAAAAGAAAAAAATGTGTCAACTTTTCACTGTAGCTATAGACACAGTTCATCGTGGATTGTAATAGTATAATTATTGTTATGTCCTTCTGTCCTTTTCATTTTATTTTGAATAGTCAAACTACAATTTTGCCCATAGGTTCAGACAAAAATTGTTTGTTGGTCAAGGGTATTCTAGATATTTTTGTTTTTAATGAATAGTTAAATAACTCTTTTGTCCTTGAAGGAGACAAAAAAAAGAGTTGTAAGAAAGGGTATTGCTGGTTTTATTTTTTTATTTTTATGAACGATGAAAGCACTAATTTGCCATCGGAAAAGACAAAAACAAAGAGTTAACCCGAGAGGGTGTTTTGGTATTTAAGCATGCCTTTTTTTGTTATCAGGACAGACTCTGGGTAGTGTTTTAGTCATTTCATTTTTTTTTTCTTATTCTTAGAAATTTGATGGCGCGTCTGCCTAATGCACAACAATTTTTTTCCATCCGCGTCATATAGACGACGAATAAAGCGTCATGCGATGACTAAAAATATCCAATCATCATCTCACCGGAGTCGCTTCCAAGACCTTTAAGCCATGGTGTGGCATATATGGAATCATGATGGTTAAAGACTTGCTAGTGTTTATGTTTTTTTCCTTTTCTCTCTCCTAAAACTAAAAATCCATATAAATCCTCTTTCTTTATGTTTTATGCATTTCAGTCCTTAGTCTTTTAACTTCTTTTTTTCATCATGATTTCATCTATAAAAATTTTAGTTTGTTTCTATTTTTCCTTCAATTGAAATTGATTATATATTTTATTTTTTATTTCAACCCTTATTATTTTAATTTTTTATTTGATTTTATCCTTCAATTTTTCAATACTTCTGAAGCTGTCCCTATTTTTTGTCCATATTTATGTGTTTATACTCTTAATTTTGGTTTCAAATTTGTATCATTTTTTATTTTGTTGTGGTTTTATTTTTATTCAATTTAATCCTTAAAAATTAATTTATATTGATGATCATTTTGAAATTGATATTTTTTTTTCACTTTGTTCTTTGTTTTTTTATTTGTTCTTTGATTCCAATAATTCTTTTGTGCTGATTTTTTTTTATCATTTTTGTTTGTTTTTTTGTTAAAGTTTGTTGGGTTTATTTATTTATTTTATTCATCGAAATAATTTTATGATTTTCATTGTTTAGGCAATAATAATAATAATAATAATTTTAGTCATTTGTTTTACTTGCTTTTTTGTTAAATTTTTTGAGTTTATTATTTTATTCTTTGGGATAGTTTAATAATTTTAATGGTTTATGCAATAATAATAATAATTTTAGCTATTTTTGTCATAATAATAATAGTGACATTACTAATGATAATGATAATATCAACAATATTTTATTGTAATGGTTATAATGCTTATGATATTAATAATTGTAGCTATAATGATGATAATAGCAATAACTCATAAAGTAATATTAAGAATATCAATAGTAACAATTTTTTATTTATAATAATGATAACAATATTAGTGATAATTTGAATGATATTAATAACAATAATAATGTAAGTGGCTACTACTACTACTACTACTACTAATAATAATAATAATTAAATAATTAATCTAATAATAATGATAAAAATAATGGTGATATTAGTAATAGTTGTGATGAAAAGAAATGTAACGATGATTAACCACTAATAGTTATTGTGATAATGACAACGACGATAATAACAATAATAATTGTGACAGTGATAGCAATATCAATAATAATTAAAATATTAATTATTAGTGATAGTTATAATAATAATAACAATTAAACAATCATGATAATAATAATTGAAATAATTCTTCATTCAATATTGTATTTGTTGAGAATTGAGTTTTGCGTCTTCTCTATATATAATATTTAGATCTAATATCCCGAATTAATAGTTTGAAATTTTTTTATGGTTCAATGCATCTTTTTTTTCTTATTTTTTTTAAATTATATCGTTTAACATCAGTTTTTTTCCCTAAAAATCATTCAATTTTTGTTTAAATCTATTAAATAAATAAATTTATATCGAATTAAAATTTATATATTTTTTTAAAAACATGGGCCTGTCAAAAATCTTGCATAAATTTATTATTTTGTGTAAATTTATAATATTATTATAAAATTATTATACTTTTAAGAATTTTTATATTTTAAAAAATATAATTTTTACTGCAGTACAATAGACTCATATATTGCAACAAAAAGAATTTTAGAGAAGATAAAAAAGCAGTCGGCCACGCCACCGAGCATGACTCTGGAGAAGCGGAAAAGGTAACGTCGAGATCAGAACAAAGATAGCAGAAAGGACCAAAAACAATTAGAGACAGGTGTCCACAGATGATGGACAGGTGGCAAATAAACACAGCAAGTGCATAGATTTACCATACCTCGTGTGTAGGAAATCCACCCTCAACATCACAGACAAACCAAATGAGTTATCGACTTCTAATAAGCCAAACCGGCCCCTCAAATCCTGAATAAATTATAAATTATCTTTATTTATTTATTTTTTTAAAAAACTAATTAATCCTTTGACAAGTATTGATCATGTTTAATTTAAGAAAATAAGAAGAATAAACTGAACAATGATTAATAATTAAGATTAAGAGAATTAACTAATTTATAATTTATAAAGGCACAAGGAGGACAACAACACGGTTCCAAGGCCAGTAAGCTCTTGGCTGTAAAAACTGATAACCGATTCTTCTCTCTCTAACACCTTGCTCTCCCACCAAGAAAATTCGATCCCTTCTCCCTCCCTCCCTCCCCCCACATCCATAGTATAAACAGAGATTACAGATTTTCATTTTTTGAACGTGAATCTGTTGTAACAGGTATGCGCGTCTGGGATCTCTTTGATTTTACGTTTCTCCTTGTAATATGTGATGAAAGTTTGGTTTTGCTATACATGTGTGGTTTACGTTTTCGCTGTTTCGTTGTTTATATGCTGGTTGGTGGGCTGGTGCATCTATATTTAGTGCTTTTGTTACCTTGTTTTGATTTCTTCTCTTGTCATTTCTTTTGCATGTTATTTGATTGCGGTTTCTGATTCATTTTTTGCAACATTAATTTAAGGACTCAGAGAATTATTTGAAGCGAGTCTTTCTGGGTTTTGCCTTTTCAGGGGCGGAGAAGTGGGGTCTTGGAGATTCAGGCAATATAAAAACCGACCATCTGCGAGGATGATTTGGTAGTGTTTTGTTGTTTGTGGATATCAGGATCCGAATACGAGTCTTTGAATCTGCTTTGGGTTTTGGAGTCTGGTTTCAAAGACTCTTTAGGCTTTCTTTTATCAATTTGGACGATTCTTTTAGGCAGTATTTAGTGTTCGCTGCGTTGGACATTTGTAGAGATGTCGAGTTATATGGGTGTTCATGTCTCTGATCAATGGCTGCAAAGTCAGTTTACACAGGCTGAGCTTCGCAGCCTCATGTCAAAAGTAAGTTGGTCTTCATGGTTATGTATCTCCTTTTTACTAGGATGCCATGCATGTTTCTCTCTCTTTCTCTCTCTCTTTAATTTCTTCTTTGATTCTAGTTTATAGCAGTGAAGAATCAAAACGGCAAGGTTACTGTTGGAGATATGCCGTCTTTGATGGTCAAATTAAACGCTTCTAATTCAATGTTTAACGAGGAGGAGATAACTGGGATATTGAACGAGCCGGATGCTGACCTAAGTAATGAGATCGATTTTGAAGCCTTCCTCAAGGTCAGTCATTTTGTGTCTGATTTGGTGTTTTGTTGATCCCATTCTCGCCTGCTTCCTCTTTTTATCAAGTAAAATTCAGATTTGAGTTTTTCAAGCTAGCACTGTGGGAGTTTGCATTCCCACACACTGCCTAGAAGTTGGAATAAATTAGGAGGTAACATATTTATCTAATTGCATTGCATCGGCAGGCATACTTGAATTTACAAGGTCTAGCTTCAGCAAAATCCGGGGCTTCTAAGCAGAGTTCATCTTTCCTTAAGGCCACAACTACTACTCTTCTTCATACAATCAGTGAATCTGAGAAAGCATCTTATGTTGCTCACATAAACAGCTATCTCGGGGATGACCCATTTTTGAAGCAGTTTCTTCCCATAGATCAAGCTACAAATGATTTGTTTAATCTTGCTAAAGATGGAGTGCTATTATGGTATTTAAACCTGGTTTTCTTGATTTGATCTGCTTTGCTTGTCCACGAAAACGGACATTAGCAGTGGTGTTGATTTTATCTTGTGGCTTTTGGTGCAGTAAACTCATCAATGTTGCTGTCCCAGGGACAATAGATGAACGGGCCATCAACACGAAACGGGTTCTTAACCCTTGGGAAAGAAATGAGAACCATACCCTCTGCCTCAACTCTGCAAAAGCTATCGGATGCACTGTGGTAAACATTGGCACACAGGACCTGGTGGAAGGAAGGGTAAGTTTAGCTAATTTTGATTCTCACATGGTATCTTATGTGTTGTGGTCTAAAGGATTTTATTTTGTCTGTTCATTTTGCAGCCTCATCTGTTACTTGGGTTGATTTCTCAAATTATAAAGGTGAGCCTTGGGATTTTTGGTATGTTGATATTTTTCCCAGAATATTATTACCTCATGCATTTAGTATGAAATACCAAGAAGAAGGTATTTTACTAGAATAACCATATTGCATTTGCCTTTTTGTCATAATTAAAGATATGAAATCTCTTGATATTGATATGGATTTTGTATATGACTAATTGTGGCTGCAAAAGGATCCAAATCATTAATCCCATCTATTCTGGGATTGAGGATTGGTTCTTGTTTCTCTAGTAATTGAGTTTTTTTCCCGTATCTTAACCAATAATCTTATCTAATACAGAGTTTTGTTATATCAGATTCAACTGCTGGCAGATCTTAGCCTTAAGAAGACACCTCAACTTGTGGAATTGGTGGATGCCAACAATGTAATGGAATGCTGATTTAATTTGTTTCAAAAAACAAATTCCAAAATAATTTATGTGAATTTATAAGCATAGAAGATTATGGATAATTGACTCAGCATGATTGTTTACATCTTCAGGATGTTGAGGAGCTTATGGGATTAGCCCCTGAAAAGATCCTATTGAAATGGATGAATTTCCATCTCAAGAAAGCAGGCTATGAGAAACCTGTTTCGAATTTTTCTTCTGATTTAAAGGTACTAGCCATTTCAGTTGTATATCTAGTGTTGTTAACAATCTGCAAGGAGTTATGTGTTTATTAAGTGATGAAGTTTACGTTCATGTTTGTCTTCATTTTTTTCTTGGGGTTTGATTTCATAGGTTGATTAGATTATGCTCAAAATCTCGGAATTGTTGGAAAACTGAAAAATTGTAGGTTTTGTTTTTATCTACAAAATGTTTGAATGGTTAAATAATGATTTGATGCAATGTATTTGCTTATTTAGAACATGGCAAATCTTTCACTGTAGATGTTCTTAGAACATGGCAAGTCTTTCATTTAATGTCGCCTTATTTGTGCTAATTTATTTAGGCTTGATATGATTTATCTTCCATTGCCTGATTATACCTAATATACTTGTAATAATGTCTTCTGTCAAACATTTGTAGGATGGAAAGGCTTATGCATACCTGCTTAATGTTCTTGCACCAGAGCACTGTAGTCCATCTACATTGGATTCCAAAGATCCTACGGAAAGGGCTAAGCTGGTTCTTGATCATGCAGAGCGAATGGACTGCAAACGATATTTAAAACCAGAAGACATTGTTGAAGGATCACCAAATCTGAATCTTGCATTTGTGGCACAAATATTTCATCAAAGGTGGGAAACAAAACCATGACAACATTTATTTTATTATGATGAAAACTTTGCCAAGGGTAGGTAAAAAAAAACCCCAAGGTTTTGATTTACAGACGCTCGGTAACTGACTAAAAATGTTAACCTCCACCCCACCCCCTTGACAATTGGTCATGTGCAAGGGGTTTTTAGTCAAGTTTAGTTAACCATTTAACAAATCAGAGGCTACTTCTGTCAAACTTGGATACTTTCGGGTAGCACCTTTAATTGCAATACCCCAGGTCCCCCCCCTCCCCCTTTTTTTTTGGCAATTAAACATTGCAAGACTTTTTTGAAAATTAATATTGGACATGTTAAAATATTTATTGTTTCAATAGATATCATGGAAATGTGAACACGATCCAACTGAACAGGAATTATAAAATACACATTCTTTGCTTCATATAACTTTCCTACATGTTTACTTGTTTAAAACAATCAGCTGGTATGTTTCTGTTATAGAATGTTTAAAGGCAGTGTCTTAGTGACAGTTGCTTATGAATTTCTTGTAGTAATGATATGTTATCAACTTGGACTTGCCTTGCATTCCCTCTCCAGATTTTGATTATCAGCTCCTCTGCTGATCTCCCTTCCCTTTATTGAATCTCTTACTTTAGCTCATGAAATTGAGAATTTAGATTCTTTAACACCTGAACTCTGTCTCTTTCTTGCCGCCTTGAATATAATCTTGTAATTGAGAAGAAAGGATGGGTATACATTTGCAGGAATGGCCTGACTACAGACAGCAAAAAGATTTCCTTTGCTGAGATGATGACCGATGATGTGCAAACTTCTAGAGAGGAAAGATGTTTTCGACTATGGATTAACAGTCTTGGAATTGTTACATATGTTAACAATGTTTTTGAGGATGTTAGAAATGGGTGAGTTCATTTTTACCAAGCAACTAACATAAATGCATCAACTTACTGGCCCAATTACTGATTAAATAGTGTATTGGCAAAGCTCAGGCAAATTTGTGTGTATTTTAAAGAATTAATGGAATTGAAATCTTATATTTTCCATTTTGGTTCAATACCATCAAAGTTGTCAATTCACAAGCTCGATTTTAAAATAATTATGCATGCAGATGGTTACTTTTGGAAGTGCTTGACAAGGTTTCTCCTGGATCAGTTAACTGGAAGCAGGCATCTAAGCCTCCAATCAAGATGCCATTCAGAAAAGTAGAGAATTGCAATCAAGTCATAAGGATTGGTAGACAAATGAAATTTTCCCTCGTTAATGTAGCTGGAAATGATTTTGTACAAGGAAATAAGAAGCTCATACTCGGTAATTTCCATGATCTAGTCCTTGTTGAATCAGTGAATTATCTCTTTCCATAAACTTCCCTGATGTGATGTGCTTTTTTTGTTTCTCAATCTTTCCAGACTTGCTTTCACCTTGATGAATTGAAACTTGCTAATAAAGGTTAAAAAATTACACAGTGGAAACTATGATAGAAGAGTTGTTTCACAATGTTACTTATGGTGTTGCACAAATTTCTCATGCTCTCAACTGCATCTTATGTGTGTGCTTTCCTAAATTTAGAGCTGAGTAAATCATAAATAAGGTAGACTTTGAAAATTTTGGGGATTCCTTTGATGATGTATGAACATCGGTGATTTTCTAAGCATCTTGTGATCAAATAAGTGAAATGTAGGCTTTGGGAACAAAATTGTAAATTAGTCAATTGTGTTGCAAGACCTCTCTCTCTCTTTCATCGTTAAAAATCATAACAAACAAAGCTCATATATTCTGCAATATGCTTCATCACTTCGAGATTGCACAAGTATTCAAAGGCATCCTTCTGCCATAACTTGGAGGTGTATCAATGGCTTTTAAACATTTGTTATCAGTTTATCGTGTTTCTTTTTTAAATTGAAAATCAAAGCAACATTGATCTGGATATCACGGTTGCATAGTTTATGTCCTTTTATGCAGCCTAGGATATCCGAACCTTTTTTTTTTCTTTTTGTGTTTCCACCTGATAGAAGAGAAAATTTTGACTGTTATGGCATTACTAGACGTAAATTTGAGCACCAAGTCTCCTTTTCTGTGAGAATCCCCTTTTCCTTCCTAGTCTTAAATGGCTGTGCAGTGCTGTGCTGTGAACATGCTTAAACTGATTTAGATTTGTTTCAGCTTTCTTATGGCAGTTGATGAGATATAATATGCTTCAACTTCTGAAGAACTTGAGATCTCATTCCCAAGGAAAGGAGATAACTGATGCAGATATTCTAAAATGGGCAAACAACAAAATTAAGCATACAGGAAGAACTTCCAAAATCATGAACTTCAAGGTTACACAAACTCTGGCATTTTGTACTTTGAACATGTTACTGGCCCACATCACCATTATTTTTTTGTTGTTACTAATTTTGAAGTTTAACAGGATCAGAGCCTGTCGAGTGGAATATTCTTCCTTGAGCTTCTCAGTGCTGTTGAGCCAAGGGTGGTTAACTGGAACCTCGTCACAAAGGGTGAAAGTGGTATGTTGCGTTCTCCTAGCAAGTTCCCTTACCTTCTGGCAGATGAGAAATGACATGTTATCCTACTTGTATTGGTAGGAGTTGTTGTGCTCACCCTTTTTATCTTCTTTGTAAATGTAGATGAGGAGAAGAGATTAAATGCTACATACATTATCAGTGTGGCACGGAAACTGGGTTGTTCAATTTTCCTGTTGCCTGAAGACATCATGGAGGTATGCATATTACAGTGATGGGCTTTCTTTTATTTGCTATAGGATATAGGTGAGAAAATATTTAGATGGCAGCTTCCCATGCTCTCTTTGCAATTTTGGCAAGCCTGCTGTGATTTTTGAGGCATATATTTGTTATTTCAGGAGAAAGAACTGAATTGCCTGCATTTCTTTCTGAAACTTGCAGAATCACTATTCACTCTAGCAGTGATGTTTATTTATATATTTTCAGAGAAAGATGACCAGACTACTAATCATTGGCTAGCTATCCTGCTACTCATGTTATTTTTTATATATTGAGATATGAAATTTGTAAACCCAGTTCATTTATCTACACAAGAAACATGTTCATTCAACTTGATAATTGTTACTGTGATCTGGTGGCAGGTAAACCAGAAGATGATTTTGACTCTAGCTGCCAGCATAATGTACTGGAGCCTACAAAAAGCAGTGGAAGATGGAGAATCATCTCCATCTCCTCCTTCTAATGGAACTTGTACCGCTACTTCTGATGCGTCCCCAGCTCCATCTGTCAGCGGTGAAGATGAAATTTCTTCCTTGGGTGGTGAAGTTTCGAACTTAAATATTGATGATGCTGCCTCCGACACTGCAGTCTCCTCTCAGCTCGTGAATGAGGAATTTACTGCAGTAGAGTCAAACATGAAGTATTGTAGTCAGCAAGATCAGCTTCAGTGAAATGGAAGTGAATATACATGTGCAGTTAGTCTACATATCTCTCCTTTACAGTGACAACAAAATGTGCACACAATAGGAAAATGAAGGGCATAATTTTTGTAAATTGTGAATGCTTTGTGAAAGAAAGAGAGGTCATACTTCTGCATGTTCTTTTTCCTTCTTCTATACACACAAGAGGAACAGTATCTCCAAGTCAAGTAGAAATTAGAAGATAAATTATATGATAAATAATAAGAGGTTAGTGGGTTATTGTGATTTTTATATATTGGATCTCATGTTGAATTCTCCAGATGTGTTTCTTATTGTTTAGTGACAGCTCCTTTATAATCATCTTATGGTTTTTCTTGGACATATTCCCAAAATGAGTTCATTCAAACCATAATTAATTTATGATTTTGAGCCTTTACAGTATAGATAAAATTGTGGATTAAAAACCAAAAGATATGTTTTTAGAATGAATTTTTATACTTATAAAACAAGAGAAATAAATAAGACATTTTCTTATATATATATATATATATATATATATATATATATATATATATATATATATATATATATATACACCAATCTAAAAAGCTCTCAATTCCAAAATTGTTTAACTAAAACATGTAAAGATAAATATAATTATCATTATAGTTCTAAAACCTCATTTAATAGTTAATTCAAGGCAAAGATCAGGTCACTAGTCAAGACCTGAGTAATTAGTCGGGTTGATATAGATTGATTCCAGTCAATGTAAGAATAAAAATAGTTATCATAGTCTTAAAACCCAAATTCATGGGTCGACCCAATATTAGATTTGGATCAAGAGTGGGGTTGATCGCTAACCTTGGTAACATAAGAATAATAGTGGTTAGAAAAAACCAATTCAATAAACATGGGGCAAGTCATAAGTCATAGAAATAAAAAAATCTTATTATCATAGTTTAAAACTCAATCCGGGTGTAACTTAGGAAAAGACTCGGTTGGAAGGTCAAATTGGCTGACCTCGTCAATATAATGATGCAAGTCATTATTGTTATAGTCTTAAAAACCAACTTAGAAATAGATCAAAAGCACGGTCTAAGTCACAAGTCTAGAGGGTAAACATGAGTTGACTCAAGTCTATGTATTGATAAAAGTAAGTATTTTCATTGTGTTAAGACTCAACTTGATAGTTAACTCGACTTGAAAGTCAATTTAAGAAAGGTTCAAGTCACAAGGCAGAAGGGTCAACTTGATTGATCTAATTTTTTTAAAAAAATAATCAAAGCAATCTTGTTTTGACAATTTATCCTTAAAAAATTAACAAGTTTTTTACTTGTGTTTTATTCTAAGTTGACCTACATTTTTGACCAAGTCAGGTTGGGCTATTTTTTTCTTGATTTTCTCTTAGACTCAAACTAGTCCAAGCTTTAGGTTAACTCAATTCCAGGTCAACCTGTCTAGTCAATCCTGGTTTTATACTTCGGGTTATTGTAATATTACTAATTTCAACACTCAATATAAACTAAAGTAACAAAATAATATATAATTATTTTTTAAAATATTTAGGTTTGACAATGGTACATACGAGCAAATTCCCACGCGATGTGCTGTTTTTTTTATCTATATAGAAAACTAATTGATTATATACGTGTTGTATTTTGTTATTTTAATATTTAATTAGTAAAATTGTAATTGATAAAATATGTTAAAAATGGTTTTTTTCACCAAAATGTGATTGAATGTCGTTATGCTAAATTATTTTTGATAAAATTTGTTAGAAATTTGTTATTTTTGATAAATTATTTATGATTTATTAGAAATTTGTTGTCACGGATACCCTAGTAAAAAAACACAAAGAAGAAACCCGGTTAAAAAAAAGGCTGCCTTGGACGCCCCGATTATAAAAAAATTAAAAAATATGAAAAAAAGTCCATGTTTATCAAAAGAACAATAAAAAATGAGGTCAGTCATAAAAATAATTTGCAAGGGAAAGCACATTTTTAAACAGTAATGAGAAAAAAATTATGTTGCACATAAACTATCCCGGAAACCCCGGTCATGGGAAAAAAATGTATAAGTGGGAAAACAAACAGGGAAGAAAAATATTAAAAAAAATGGATCTGGAGATTAGTCATGGTGTGCATAAGTTGTTACCGATACCTGGGTTACAAAAACAAATAAAAAGCCCGGTTAAAAGAATAAAACATAAAACACCTTTTCAATTTTAAAAATATTTACAACTGGAGAGATTTAAACTCTCACTCCCGTGATTTGGTCCCCACACGTAACCACTTAGCCAAATGATTTTGTTATTCATATTTTTATGGATTCAAGTAATACTTATCTTAGTATATAGTGTTTGTTATTCCAATCCACAGTGTATATGAGTTTGGGTTAATTGTGCAATGAACAATGAGAAAATACCCATTCTGTTTTAGCTTATAGCGAGCGAACTTGCTCGCGCGTTGTGCTAAGCTTCTATCCATGTGGAAAAATGATTGATTTTATGCATGTTATATTCTGTTATTTATTCCATATCAGCACCTTAAAATATATATACTAAGAACTTTTTGGAATTGCAATCTCCTTAGGTATTCTATAAAATAATAATAGTCATGTTGCGTGTAAGTTGATCCAAACACCTTGATTATATATAAAAAATATATAAGGGGAAAAAACAGAAAAAAATGTTAAAAAAAAGTTAGTCCATGTATTATTCGTGATGCACCACGTTGGCCCAGAACAAAATAAATATATACTTGGGAAGAAAAAATCATGGTGTGCGTAAGTTGACCCGGACACCTCGGTTATACAAGGAAAAAACAAGGAAAAAATGTCAAAAAAAGTGGATTTGGAGATTAGTCGTGGTGCGCGTAACTTGGCCAGTACACCTCAGTTATTATTTTTTTTAAAAGCAACAACAATCAGTTATTGAATTTTTTTTTTGTAAAAAAACAACAAAAATCAGTTATTGAAAAAAAACCATTTTTTTTTAAAACCTGTTTTTTAGAAAGAAAGAAAAAATTAGTTTTGTTGGTTGAGTGGTTTGAACTCCTACGCACAGCAGTTTTCAACGCACAAAGAACCACTCGCCCACAGCCATTCATTTGACATTTTTACACTATAAATACAAAAAAAAGAAGCAGCCCTGTATAAAAAAAAGACCACCGAGCTCATGTAGGCGCGAAGCAGTGGATCAAATGTCCAGTACACAGTGTTTTGTGTGTGTGTGTGAACATTGCTGCTACAGTAAAAGGGCGAGTTGTTTTAGCTTATACTATATATATATATATATATATATATATTTAGAAAATATAACCAGAAAAAAAATATTCCATGGAAAAAAATTTAAAAAAATAGAGAAAAACAAAAATAAACTATAAAAAAATTGGATCCGAGAATTAATCATGGTGTATTTAAGCTAGCCCGAACACCTCGATAATATATATATATAAGTGGAAAAAGGAAAAAAATATAATTTGGAAAAAAAGCTATAAAAACATTGAATCCGAAGATTAATAATGGTACATTTAAGCTTGTCAAACACTCTGATTATACAATATATATATATATATATATATATATATAAGTTGAAAAAAAAATATAACCAGAAAAAAAATTCATGGGAAAATATGAAGAACAAAAATAGGAAAAAAAAACATAATAATAGAAACAAAAAAGGTAAGAAAAAAAATGATTAGAAAAAAAAATAATAAAAAAAAAGCAAGAAAGAAAAGCAAGAAAAGAATAAAATGAAAAAAAGAAAAAGAGAAACGTAATCTGGAAGAAGAAAAAAAAGCAAAAGCAAAAGAAAAAACAAAACCAAATCCATTTTGCATTTTGAGCGCCTCAAACTCGTGCACGCCAGGCGCAACGCGTGCAACCGCTCGGCCACAACTAATTCTGTCATTTCCACCGTAAATATTAGAAAAAATAGCCCTATGTACCAAAGCAAATTGCCAGTGAACAGTGACAATAAGTCTAGCGCTACAGTAGTAAACCGAGCTGTTTTAGTTCTTTAGGTAATTACGTGATAAAGATGTTTGACGGTATTTTTTTTTTAAATATTTTTTATATTAATTTAATATATTTTTAAAATAGCAAAAAAGAGACTACCATATTGTCGACTTGGATATGGCTTCGTTGTTTTATTATCTTCTTGTTTTGAGATATTAATTTCGATTTTGCTTCCTTTTTTATATATAATTTAATTGTCAATCTTGACCTTAGGTTGATGATATGGTTACCAAGCTTAGATTATGGGTTGGAATGATCAGCCCTGAAAAAAGTAATAGTTCAAACAATTTTATATTTTAAAAAATAAAAAATAATCAATGCGTTGATAGTGGAGTTTTGACATGATCAAACCCCAGTTCATCAAGATGGACTTAGGTCAACCGGGTCAATAAATCAATCCATATTTTTTCCATGTATTTTTTCTCCAGTATAAACCAGTTTTTATTGTTAATTATTTCTATATATATATATATATATATTATTTTGATATATTTTATAAAAAATGCTTATATATATATATTATATTACCAAATAAACACTTATTTTTGTATAAATATGAAACTCGTCATGAAAAGTCTGATTTTATATATAAAAAAAATACTCTGTTGATATTAATAATAAAAAAATTGTCTCCGGGTGAAAATGTGGTTTTCATGCGGTGTGATTGTTGTTTAAGAGTTTAGTTAAGATAAATTTGTTTAGAAATATATAAAAATAATATTTTGTATTTATTTTTTAAAAAATAATTTTTGATATCAATACATCAAATAATTTAAAAATATCAAAAAAATTTTACTTAAAACAAAAAATAAAAAAATTCTCTTAAAACATAACATCAAAGATCTTTATATGATATATCTCAACATCATTTTCCTCTTTAGATGACATGCATTATGATCTTGTACGGCTGGGTGCTAATTATTTATTTTTCTTTCCCCTTCACTTTAATATAGATGTTATATATAAAGAAGAAAAAACACAACAGGCTGGAAAAAAAGAATTAAAAAAAACCAAATAAGGAAAGCAAACTCTGCGATCAAAAAACACGTGAGCCTGGAAAAAAAATAATAAGAAAAAGTAACTTGAAAGAAAAAAAAATCATAAAAATAATAAAAAGAAAACACCTGCACCAAGTGATTACACCACAAAACGAAAAAGCAAAAAGTTGCAAAGAAATACCATTCGTTTATATTGAGACCAAGGTTGTAAAATCCGTTCGGTTCGGTTTTTGTTTGGAACGTAACATTCGGTTTCGGTGGATTCCGGCGTTCCGTTCCGGTTTTGTACTGTTTATATTTATTTAATTATATATATGAAAAAAATAAAATATTAATTTAACAAGTATAATTTAAATTCAAGATAAATGAACTTTAAATTATACAATACAAACACAAAATCAAACAAACATAATCTCAAAATTAGAAACATCTCTAAAATTCCAACAATAAAATTATTTTTTAAAAAATAAAAAATAAAAAATAAAAAATAAAAAATGAATTTAATTATAATTAAAAGATCCAGAATATTTGAAATTTAAGCTACTTATTGTATATTTTTCAAGTAATTCTATGTTTTTTTATGGTTGTTGTATTTGAATTTGAATTTTGAAATTAATTAATGTTACTTATTGTTTTTAATGTTAGAAAAACTTAAAAAAAACAAAATGAACACATTAAGAAATAATCAATAAGTTCAAACATAATTAATTAAAATACATTACATTACAAATAATTCAATCAAATTAATTACAAATTAATACCCCTATTTTTTATGTTAACTATTATTATATAATAATTAATTAATAATTAATAATTAATTATTATAATAATTAATAATTATATAAAAATATAAAACCCTACCCATCTTTTCTTCTTCTCTAGCCGCCCCATTCTTTCTTCTTCTTCTCTACCCGCCCCAGCCCCAGCCCCAGCCCCATCCTTTCTTCTTCTTCTCTAGCTGCCCCATCCTTTCTTCTTCTTCTTACTGGGAGGTGCATCGTCATGTGGGTGTTTTTGCCGATGATGGTGCTATCATTGTGGCCGATGGTCGCATCAACAAGCAAGGTCACCGCAAAACCTGGCTGCCAAGAAAAGTGTGGGAATGTTAGTGTTCCTTACCCGTTTGGGATTTTGGAACCAAGTTGTGCCATGAATGACTACTTCTTCCTAAGCTGCACTTCTAACGACTACGTCGTTTTGAGGAATCGGAACGGAACGCCCGATGCAAACCAGGCGTTCCAGCTGAATCCGGCCGGATTTTCCGAATTGGTCGGGATTTTGACCGGACAAAACATCGCCGCTTTGTCCCGGATTTTGCATTGAACGCCCGCTCCGATCCGGTCGAACTGAACGGGATCAATAAGCCTGATTGAGACCGCTTGATTTGTTTGACACGGAGGACCCAAGAGAAAGAGACACTTACGCCAAGGGATTACACCACAAAACGAAAAAGCAAACCAATCTCTGCGCCAAGGGATTCGAACCCCTGCGCGCTGAAATTTTCAACGCGCACCGAACCACCAGGCCACAACCACCCATATGTATATTTCCACCATACAAAATACGAATGTAAGCGCTGTTTAAAAAAAAAGAGGCTCACAAACTCGCGCGAAGAAGCGAGCGAAATATCCAGTACACAGTAAATGCAGTCTGTGTGAACAGTAGCTGCCGAGCTGTTATAGCTCTTTAGTTAATTAAGGAAA
>CM063590.1:11745421-11778140 GCA_032356905.1 Salix exigua | reverse complement strand
TCGAACTCATAAAATATATTTTTTAAAAAAATAAGATTTACATGAATAAAAAAATAAATCTTCCCCTCGAACCAAATTAACGGTAATTAAAACCCAGCTGAACATCAAATCCTCTTTCCCATGGTAATCAAACTCGCGAGCCAACTCGCAAACCTGGTTGGACCGGAAAGAAAACTTGAAACCGGTCAAAATCGGGTTGACTCGTAAAATCAAACCGGATCGGTCTGATTTTACGATTTCATCAAAATCTACTGTGGCGAACTGGCGAAGCCTTCTTGTTCGATTGTTCCTTCAATTTCAAACGGGACCAGGAAAAAAATGGAGAAGAGGATGAGAAGGAAGAGAGTAAAGGAGAAGAGGATGAGGAGGAAGAAAATAAAATGGAGAAGAGGACGAGGAGATGAGGGTGGGCGGCGGCTGAGAGAAGGAAATTGGGATTTAGGGTTATGTTACTGGGGGAGGGGCTTTTATACTTAGTTATTATAATAATAATAAAGAAGGTAGGTTTCGAGGGGGTTATATAGATTAATAATGATAATAATAATAATAATAATAACAATAATACTTTCTAGGGGGGTGACTTCTTCTTCATCTTCACCTTCACCTCCTTCCTCTTCTCTCCAACCTCTTCTTCCTCTTTCCATCTTCCTCCTTCCCCTTCTCTACGTAAGTCTACTTCTACTAAGCTTGCTTATCTATATGAAGTTGATCTTTTAGATGATACATAAAAAAAATCTCTGAAATAGACCTTCCTCTAGTCAATCCTTATCATGCCTTTGTCAAAAGATCTCCTTCGGTCATTCACGGTATTAGAACTCTCGTCAAAAATCCTCCTAAAATGACAAAAGAATATGTTCAAGCTTCCTCTTTTGACCAACATAAGATTCCTGCTACTTCTCGAGAACAATTTGTTACTCTTGAAATCCCATCTGAATTTCCAGGACAGTGGATCACTCGAGGATATACACATATCTATTTTGGTGCTATTTGTCTCGCCTTATCTTATCATGGCCATAAAGGCTCACCTGTTGCAGTACGATTAGCTCTTTTGGATACCCGATATTTGGAGTATCAACATGCTTGCATTGGATCTTTTGAAACCACTCTTAATTGTGGCACAGTGGTAATAATAATAATAATAATAAGTAGGTTTAAACGAGGGAGGGTAATAATAATAATAACAATAATAATCCAGGGGTTTATAATAATTAGCATAAAAAATATTTTTAAAAAAATCCTATTAATTTAAGATAATAAATAACATTAATTAATTTATATTTCACATCAACAAAATAATTATTTTTAGTTTGTTAATTTTTACCTAATGAAATTCTATGGATATAATTGTTTTGTAATGTATTTTTCAATTATTTTGAATCATGCATGAACCTTAACTAATGAACTTTTATGGCCATAATTATGTTATATTATATTCAGAAATATTTTACTTATGATTTTACGATTTTTCTACCTACATGATTTTAGCTGCGATTTTACAATTTTTATACGGAAAATTCGGTACAATCTTATAATTTTACGATTCAATTTTTCAAAACTCCTTTCGATTCGTGTCAAAATTGAAATTTTGACAACCTTACTATTCCACAATACAGCACACCAAAACAAGCGGCCTCCTCTCACGGCGCGAGCCCATCGCTTCTAGGAAAGAAAAATATTCTGATAACACAGTAAGTGCGTTTTTATTTCATTTTTTTTATGTTTTAATATTAATATATTAAAAATAAAATAATTTAAAACAAATAAGAATAAGAAATGCTGAAGTTTTTTTTTTAAAAAAAATCACACTATTTGTCTTTTTAGCAAACTCGGGGCAGACAACAACATGAAAACCGCGTGCCCTTCCCCACGGTTTCACCCCCTGAATTCTCCTTGATATTAACAACTCCCACTCTCTTTCTCCACTTATCTAAAGCCATAAAAATCTTTCCTTGAGCGACCTCACAGCTTCTTTCCAATCTTGTTGTTTGCTGCAAGTCTACAATGTGTAGAACCACGGATTTTCATGGGCTACAGCAATCAAGAACCCGAGAAAATCACTTACAGATTAAATCTTTTTACGTCATGGTCACTGGTTTTAGACCCGATAACAAACCAGTACCCGAGTCACTCACTCTTGTTTATCTCCCTCGTGGTCATGAACTTGTCATTGATGGGTCCAAGTTTCGACCCGAGACTAAAGCGTACATAGGTCTTCATAGGATTGTTGAAGTGGATAAAAAGGAGGGAGAGGTTATGTTCGGGTCAAGAGAACGGGTTCGAGTCAATGAAGGGGTTCGGTTTGAGGTTTATCTAAGAGAAGAGAGAGTACTGGAGGGGATTTTTCGAAGAGATGCTGACTTGGAAAGGTGGCAGTTAGAGTGTTACGGAGGCGGAGGCGGAGGCGGTGATGACGTTAGGGTGCTGGCGGTTCGTGTGGCGGTGGAGGGACAGGTAGCCTTTGTTGAGACGGTGGTGACGAGGAAAAGGAAGAGCAAACGAGGCCGTGATAGACTGGAGGTGATTCCAGAGGAGAGAGAGGTCGCCGAGGATGAATCGGATGGTAAATGTGATTGTGATTGTGACGGGAGGGGATTGTACGGTGGAGATTTGGAAGAGGGGTGTGGGCCAGATTGTGCAGAGGTTGAGATGGAATTGGAGGGTATCAGATGGGCTATTGATGTAGGGGTTTGGGTCATGTGTCTGGGTGTGGGTTACATGGTTTCTAGAGCTTCTGTTAAGAGCTTGAGAAGATTAAGGTTCCTTTGATTCTGGTTTCTCCAATTTCTTAATGTTTTTCCGAACTTACGCAATTGTAAATGCTAAATTGTTTAGAGTTTTCCATATTTTTTTTCTACTAATTATAACGCTACTATCGAGATCATTTATTTTGTGACAATCAAAAGATTTTACCCGTTTATCGGATTACCATTTTATTTATCTTGTGACAATTAAGTATCTAGAATTATTAAACTCGAGAATTGACTCATAAAATTTTGTACGAGTCAACTTGACAAATCTAAAAAAGAATACATTGAACTCGCGAATTGACTCTCCAAACACGGTTAAACTTGTAAAATCGGTGGATTTACACTGATTTTACAAGTTAACGGGGAAATAACTTAAATATATGATGGTTGAAGATATTAGGACAAGGGTAGAAGACAATTAGGTGACCGGAGTTATATTATGAATGACCTGTCTTCTGACTCATTTCCTTCTCTGAGCGACATCAATTTCACCACTGGGTGTTGATCTAGTTGATAAATCTTAACCTCAGTCTTCACCTTTATCTCCTCCTCCTTTCCATCTACTTGTTGCTGTGTCGCTATTAATTTGTTGAGATTATTATGCATAAAAGTTGTTTCTTTGGCTCTGTTGATTGGGAATTTAAAAATAACCCTACATTTTTCATTAGTGATTAAGAGTCCATTAGCCTTACATAGGTTGTTGATTTTTTTTTATGATGTTGCCAAATATTATAATTTTACAATTCAATGTTACTGTTCAAGCTTATATTACATTTCCATGTCCTTAAAAAAATGATTTTGACAACCTCACGTGTCACATTATGTGGGTGTTTGGACAATGTATGGTTGAATTGCGGCTACAAAAGCATAAGAAACCAAACGGGACCCTAGTTAAAAGCTGTGAGTCCCACTAAAAAATAAAACTAGGTCGTGATTGCAAAAGCAGTGAGAGGTGCTTTTGCAACTGCGGCATTACATTGAACCCTCGGCGTTTCTTTCTCTCTTAACATCATTTATGCCCCTTTCATTGTTCTTTCTCATAGCAAAGATCAAAGAAACAAAACCATCTTTCTCGCACACACACAAACCCAGGAAACCCTTTATTGATTTTAGTAAGATGAAGGATTACATGCTTGTGAAAAATGAATGGCTCTTTCAATCACCAAATCTCGATGTTGTCCATGATCTATCGCTTGAGAGGGAAAGGGAGATTTTGTTCTTCGAGCTCTAGTGTACTCTCGAAGAACAAATTCTTGGAGACTGGTTTATGATTGTAGGATTCAATCTAATGATTTTTATTTGCTTAATCAAGCGATAGTCCGTGAACGGTGAGTTTGATCGGCATGTGCATCGTTCACGAGGACATTATCCTTGCATTTGATATGGATAATTCGTGTTCGAGATGAATTGATTTTCCTCGTGAAAACCAAGTACTCAACTCCGGTAGAGGTGAGCTTGATCTCCGACGAGATCAAGGACTCACTTACATGCTCTGTGTTTTCCTACAATGGATCCACGTCCTTAACAATTGATATTTGGGTTTTAGATGAGAGTGGAGTCGATGTTTGCAATAGAGAGAGTTGGAGAAAGTTGTTAACCATATCATTTTTAGGAACTCTACATCAAGTTTTGCATGGGAGATAAGTCAAGAGATAGTTATGTGGAAAGTCTATTTAGTCCACTTGATTTGCGATCCGATCAATCAAGAGATAATTTGTGATTCTCTTAGCCTCAATTTCAGCTCCTATAATTTGGATGGTTATGTGGAAAGTCTAGTTAGTCCCAGTTGACTGGACTGGAAAATTTGTGATTCTCTTCGCAGTGGTTTGATTATTTCAATTATTTTGTTATAATAATTATTAATAAATATACAAAATTATTCCAACAAAATATTTATATATATGTACATATATATATGTGTGTAAATATGTGTATTTTTAATTAATTTCGTAAGTTGACAGACAATATGAAAAACATGGTAACCAAACACACAAAAATGTTTTTTATTAAACTCAACATCAATCACGGCTTTAACCAAACACAAATTTCGATTACAAACCGCGACCAAAAACGCTTTTTATAAACCAGCTTTTTTCAACCACAACAACAGCAATATGCGCCAAACAAGCCCTATATACACTTGTTTGAGGATGTAATCGTGGTTGCTTTTGAAAATATTTTTGTTTAGAAATATATTAAAATAATATTTTTTAATTTTTTAAAAAATTATTTTTGACATTATCACATCAAACTAATATAAAAACACTATTTTTTTAATTTAAATAAAAATTAAAAAATTTAAATTTTTTTCATAAATATTTTCGGATCATAATGACAAACATACTGGAGTATATAAAAAGAGCCTTTGGTTTTTTAGAGATGTGCTGTCATGTTTTCTTCAATATGGAGTGTAAAATTAATTGGATTGATGTCGGTAGTGATTTGATTTCTTTTTTCATTCTCATAATAAGCAATTACACAATTGTATTTTTTTTTGTTTTTTAGTTTTCAGTTTAAAATATTCTTCTTACAATTTTTTTATTTTCTTGGTAAAAATCTATGCGATTCTTTACAAAATTCCAGACATGACACGCCTAAGATGGGCATGACAGCACGCACACCCTATTACGCGTGGACCCAGCTACGGCCGGGCTATCACGCCCATGTTCATGCACCTTGAACCCCAGACAGACAGTCCCATCCCTCTTGATAGTAATTAAGCTCAAGCGTGATAGCCCGATTACACAAGATTTTTTTTTTTGACCCTATTCGGTGTTTTTTCTTGACATTTTTTGTGATTTAGATTAGGGTTTGTCACAGACCAAATCATTCAGGGGTAAGTTTGTTTTCTAGTACTTGTTAAATGTCAAATCTAGCTGAAAATATAACACGATGCTTTATTTCCCCCTTCCCATTAACTTCCAAAAGATCTCGCTGCTTTTCATTCATGTCAAAATCCACTGTTTGCATTAAAAAGTCATGCATGTGCACCAGTGAATATTCATAAAATAAAAAGATAAATGCTCGGACAGATCATTCAAGAAGAGTAAATGTACACTTGCCCAGATCCAAAGCAACCCTTCTCTAATTTCATGGTGTTTAAAGTCAAACTCATATAAAAACAACGTCATCAAAACTCACAATCTCTCGACACTAACAAGCCCATAAAAAATATGAGGAGCCACTACCTCATTGACAAAACAAGAATCAAGAAGATAATTGACAGTGATTGCGGATTAAGAGAGCACCGCAGATTAATCGAACACAAAAGGAAGTGAGAAATAATTAATTACGAGATAACAAGATTATTGGATCTGATGGGGCTATTTTGTTTCAGTGGAATCCTTAGCAGTGCCTTTTGACACTCCAGCTTCGTGCCCCAGTGCTTGTTTTTGGACCCTGTCGCTCGCACCACTCTAGGGAATTCGACAAACCCTTTGATCCCTCTCTTGATGTGAGGATTCTCAGGTTCCGGTGATGCTCTACTTCTCTGCGGTGCCATTGATGAAATGCTACCCGTGTTATCATTAAATGATGACTTTTGATCACTCAAGATCACCCCTGTCGATTCAATGCTGTCATAAAATGATTTTTCACCCAAAACTAACCTGTTTAACTTACCTGACAAAATAGCTGTCGCCTTAAAAGGAGTTGCAATTTCAGGTTCTTTATCTTCTCGACTCTTCTGTTCCATTCTGCAAGTTGAATTCTGTGTTCCTGCCAGTTCTAACAACCTCTCTTCGAAGAGCATTTTCGCCTCTGTAAGCTTCATTTGAACTCTTTCTTCTCTTAAAACCTCAGCCATTCGTATCATCTTTCTTTCCTCTTCCATTTCTCTCTTCATCTGATCAATGTCCTCTTTATCAGAAGACATTTCTCTAGCAATCTCTTCACAAACTCTCTCAAGTGCTTCCCTTCCTCTTCTCTCTTCAGCCAATTCCTTAGCCAGTCTTCTACTCGTAGTCTCCAGCTTCTTTCGTGCCTTTCGTTCATGTTCAAGATCAGCTTTCAATTCCAGGATCTGGGCTCGAGCGAAATCTAGCTCAGTGTCCATGATAGGTGTAAAAAAGGCGAGATCCCAGAAAGAAGCTGCGATCTTGCGAGCTGATAGAGGGAGGTGTAGGTGATGAGGATGTTTTTTACTTTGAAAATGTTGCTGATGTTGGATTTTATGTTGTGAATTATAGAATGGATTCTCGTACAATTTCCAGCTTGTGCAAGTGGTGGTGGTGATGGGGTCTCGAGGATTGGATTCATTCATGGAATTTCCTAGGCTGCCGATCATCATCACCTTCACTTCTTCCAAATCTTCCACTTTGCTTTCTAGATGAGCCCTCATTTATTTATTTATTTATTTTGTAGCCTTTTCCTTCTTTGCTCTCCTTTTTTCTAAAGGCTTTCAAGAAAGCGATCGGGGTAGGCCCATTTGTCCTTCATTGAACTTGCTTTGAAGATGTGAATTGTAAAAGAGAGAACCCATCACATGCACCTCATCTTAATCATAACTAAGCTATTCTAGAGGTGCTCTTGCTTCTATAATCAGTCCAACCGGTGTTTTTTTTTTTGGTATTTTCATGTAAATCTCTGCGTCAATACACACACACACATTTCTATTATTTAATTGATTTTAAGAGCACATCTTTATATTCATTTTTTAAAATCGACTTGGAGTATTCAAGAGAATAAAGTTGAAGGCTGACACGTCATCATCCCAGAATAAAATGGTGAAGAGCAAATGTGGTTCTGGTTTACCCAAAAACTAGATGTTGGGTTGGGGTATGGTCCCAGGAGTCAAAACATGATTTCTATGCTTACACCTGTGATCGGTGAAAAGCTTCTTGTGAAGCTTTCCAGTTTCACCTGGTAGACTAAAAAATGACATCATATCATATTATTGTCGTTTATTATTATTATTTGTCAGCTGACTATACACGTCATTATTCATCAAAACATTTTTTTTATTTAGGCTTAATTTTTAAATTATAATAAATTTTTATTAAAAATAACCATGCTACGAATAAAAGAATGTTTTTTTATGAAGAAAATACATATATCATGATGAGCTCCTAATAAAAACTAAGTAAAATAAATTATGCACATACACACACCAAAATCTATTTCCTTATTAAAAACAATTTTAAAAAATAGGAAAATAGTACTGTTCATATACATTATGAGCATGAAGAGGGAGGGAAGTATGACAAACTTTAGATTATTCCAAGCTCTCTCTCTCTCATCATAAGAGCACAACTTACATTAATAAATGGAAAGTGTTTAGTCATGAAGTTACTGTATAATAAATTAACTAAAGAGCTATAACAGCTCGACCTCTACTGTTCACACAGACTGTATTAACTGTGTATTGGATATTTCGCTCGCTTCTTCGCGCGAGTTTGTGAGCCTCTTTGTTTTTTTTTAACAGCACTTAGAGTTCTATTTTGTATGGTGAAAATAAACATATGAGTGGTTGTGGCCTGGAGGTTCGATGCGGGGTGAAAATTTCAGCGCACAGGGTTCGAATCCTTGGCGCAGAGATTGGTTTGCTTTTTCATTTGTGGTGTAATCGCTTGGCGCGGGTGTCTCTTTCTCCATCTCAATATAAACGAATGGTATTTCTTTGCAACTTTTTGCTTTTTCATTTTGTGGTGTAATCACTTGGCGCAAGTGTTTTCTTTTTATTATTTTTTTTTCTTTCAAGTTACTTTTTCTTCTTATTTTTTTTTCAGGCTCACGTGTTTTTTTGATCGTAGAGTTTGCTTTCCTTATTTGGTTTTTTGTTCTTTTATTTTTTTTCCAGCCTGTTGTGTTTCTTCTTCTTTATATATAACATCTATATTAAAGTGAAGGTGAAAGAAAAATAAATAATTAGCACCCAGCCGTACAAGATCATAATGCATGTCATCTAAAGAGGAAAATGATGTTGAGATATATCATATAAAGATCTTTGATGTTATGTTTTAAGAGTATTTTTTTTAATTTTTTGTTTTAAGTATTTTTTTTATTTTTTGTTTTAATTTTTTTAAAAAATAAATACAAAATATTATTTTTATATATTTCTAAACAAATTTATCTTAACTAAACTCTTAAACAACAATCACACTGCATGAAAACGACATTTTCACCCGGAGACAATTTTTTTATTATTAATATCAACAGAGTATTTTTTTTATATATAAAATCAGACTTTTCATGACGAGTTTCATATTTATACAAAAATAAGTGTTTGTTTGGTAATATAATATATGGTGTTTTTTTATAAAAGCATTTTTTTATAAAATATATCAAAATAATATATATATTTAAAAATAATTAACAATAAAAACTGGTTTATACTGGAGAAAAAATACATGGAAAAAAATATGGATTGATTTATTGACCCGGTTGACCTAAGTCCAACTTCATGAACTGGGGTTTGATCATGTCAAAACTCCACTATCAACGCATTGATTATTTTTTATTTTTTAAAATATAAAATTGTTTGAACTGTTACTTTTTTCAGGGCTGATCATTCCAACCCATAATCTAAGCTCGGTAACCATATCATCAACTTAGGTCAGGATTGACAATTAAATTATATATAAAAAAGGAAGCAAAATCGAAATTAATATCTCAAAACAAGAAGATAAGAAAACAACGAAGCCATATCCAAGTTGACAATATGGTAGTCTCTTTTTTGGTATTGAAAAATATTAAATTAATATAAAAAATATTTAAAAAAAACGTATCGTCAAACATCTTTATCACGTAATTACCTAAAGAGCTAAAACAGCTCGGTTTACTACTGTAGCGCTAGACTTATTGTCATATTTTGTTTTTACATAGGGATACTTTTTCTAATATGTACGGTGGAAATGACAAAGAATTTGTTGTGGCCGAGCGGTTGTACGCGTTGCGCTTGCGTGTTGTGGCCAAGCGGTTGTACGCGTTGCGCTTGCGCCTGGCACACACGAGTTCGAGGCGCTCAAAATACAAAATGGATTTGCTTTTTTTTCTTCTTCCAGATTACGTTTTTCTTTCTCTTTTTTTTCATTTTATTCTTTTCTTTCTTGCTTTTTTTATTTATTTTTGTTTTTGTTTTCTAATCATTTTTTTTCTTACCTTTTTTGTTTTTTTCCCTATTTTTTCCCTTTTTTTCTTCATATTTTCCCATGAAATTTTTTTTCTGGTTATATTTTTTTCAACTTTTATATATATATATATATATATATTTGTATAATCAGAGTGTTTGACAAGCTTAAACGTGCCATTATTAATCTTCGGATTCAATGTTTTTATACCTTTTTTTCCAGATTATATTTTTTCCATGAAATTTTTTTCCTGGTTATATTTTTTTCCTTTTTCTACTTATATATATATATGATCGAGGTGTTCGGGCTAGCTTAAATACACCATGATTAATTCCCGGATCCAATTTTTTTATAGTTTATTTTTGTTTTTCTCTATTTTTTAATTTTTTTTCCATGGAATATTTTTTTCTGGTTATATTTTCTAAATTTATTTCTTTTTCTACTTACATATATTTTTTGTTTTTTATGATTGAGGCTAGCTATAGCGCGCCACAATTAATCTCCAGATCCATTTTTTTCTTATTATAACTAGGGTTTCTAAACCAGTTTATGTGTACCAAGACTAATCCTCAGACCCTTTGTTTTTGCTGAAGTGTTTTTCTTATATTGTTGTTATATATATATATATATAGAAAGAGAGAGAGAGAGAGAGAGAAAGAGAGTATAAGCTAAAACAACTCGCCCTTTTCTTGTAAGCAACATCGTTCACGCACACACAAAATACTGTGTACTGGACATTTGATCAACTGCTTCGCGCCTACATGAGCTCGGTGGTCTTTTTTTATACAATGCTGTTTTTTTTTTGTATTTATAGTGTAGAAATATCAAATGAATGGTTGTGGCCAAGTGGTTCTTTGCGTGTTGAAAAATGTTGCGCATAGGAGTTCGAACCACTCGACCAACAAAACTAATTTTTCTTTCTTTCTAAAAAATGGTTTTAAAAATTTTTTCCTGGTTATATTTTTTCCTTTTTCCACTTATATATATATATTATCGAGGTGTTCGGGCTAGCTTAAATACACCATGATTAATTCTCGGATCCAATTTTTTTATAGTTTATTTTTGTTTTTCTCTATTTTTTTAAATTTTTTTCCATGGAATATTTTTTTTCTGGTTATATTTTCTAAATTTATTTCTTTTTCTACTTATATATATTTTTTGTTTTTTATGATTGAGGCTAGCTATAGCACGCCACAATTAATCTCCAGATCCAATTTTTTCTTATTATAACTAGGGTTTCTAGACCAGTTTATGTGTACCAAGACTAATCCTCGGCCTCTTTGTTTTTGCTAAAGTGTTTTTCTTATATTGTTGTTATATATATATATATATATATATATATATATATATATATATATAGAGAGAGAGAGAGAGAGAAAGAGAGTATAAGCTAAAACAACTCGCCCTTTTACTGTAGCAACATCATTCACGCACGCACGCACACACAAAATACTGTGTACTGGACATTTGATCAACTGCTTCGCGCCTACATGAGCTCGGTGGTCTTTTTTTATACAATGCTGTTTTTTTTTTGTATTTATAGTGTAGAAATATCAAATGAATGGTTGTGGCCAAGTGGTTCTTTGCGTGTTGAAAAATGTTGCGCATAGGAGTTCGAACCACTCAGTCAACAAAACTAATTTTTTATTTCTTTCTAAAAAAATGGTTTTTTTCAATAATTGATTGATTGTTGTTTTTTTATAAAAATTTTTCAATAACTGATTGTTGCTGTTTTTTTAAAATATTTAATAACTGAGGTGTACGGGCCAAGTTACGCGCGTCACGACTAATCTCCACATCCACTTTTTTGACATTTCCCTACTGTTTTTTTTCCACTTATACATTTTTTTTATAACCGAGGTGTCCGGATCAACTTACGCACACCATGATTTTTTCTTCCCAGGTATATATTTATTTTGTTCGGGGCCAACGTGGTGCATCACGAATAGTACATGGACTAACTTTTTTTTACATTTTTTCTGTTTTTTCCCCTTATATATTTTTTATATATAATCAAGGTGTTCGAATCAACTTACACGCAACATGACTATTATTATTTTATAGAATATCTAAAGGAGATTGCAATTCCAAAAAGTTCTTAGTATATATATTTTAAGGTGTTGATATGGAATAAATAACAGAAAATAACATGCATAAAATCAATTATTTTTCCACATGGAGAGAGGCTTAGCGCAACGCGCGGGCAAGTTCGCTAGCTATAAGCTAAAACATAATGGGTATTTTCTCACTGTTCATTGCACATTTAACCCAGACTCATATACACTGTGGATTGGAATAACAAACACTATATACTAAGATATGTATTATTTGAATGCTAGGATGAACAACAAAATCATTTGGCTAAGTGGTTACGTATGGGGGCCAAATCACGGGAGTGAGAGTTTAAATCTCTCCAGTTGTAAATATTTTTAAAATTGAAAAGGTGTTTTATGTTTTATTCTTTTAACCGGGCTTTTTATTTGTTTTTGTAACCCAGGTATCGGTAACAACTTATGCACACCATGACTAATCTCCAAATCCATTTATTTTTTAATATTTTTATTCCCTATTTGTTTTCCCACTTATATATTTTTCCCATGACCGGGGTTTTAGGGTTAATTTATACGCAACATATTGTTTTTTTTCATTACTGTTTAAAAATGTGCTTTCCCTTGCAAATTCGTTTTATGACTGGCCTCATTTTTTTATTGTTCTTTTAATAAACAGGGACTTTTTTTCATATTTTTTAATTTTTTTATAATCGGGGCGTCCAAGTCAGCCTTTTTTTTAAACCGAGTTTCTTCTTTGTGTTTTTTTACTAGGGTATCCGTGACAACAAATTTCTAATAAATCATTTCATATTCTTAGCAAATTTTCTAACAAATTTTATCAAAAATAATTTAGCATAACGACATTCAATCACATTTTGGTGGGAAAAAAACCGTTTTTAATATATTTTATCAATTACAATTTTACTAATTAAATATTAAAATAATAACATACAACACGTATACAATCAATTAGTTTTCTATATAGATAAAAAAAACCCAGCGCATCGCCCAGGGAATTTGCTCGTAAGCTCTAAAGCAATGTGATGGTCTCTGATTGTCCAAATCTGTCGAGTCTGATTAATGTGTTTGGCTCTAGCAAACCAGCTAGCTACGCTCCCCTTGTCTGGCTGAGTTAACACAGAAAGGACACTGCAGGTCACATGGAGGTCCCAATTATCATTTATTCATCCCACATGGATGTCTTTCTTCATCGTCTTCTTTAATCTGTGGTCTGTACTCTGTACCCTTCCTCCTGCTACAAATATAATTTTCCAATCACCACCGATAACAGTAAATCATTCTTTAGTCCCTGGGTTTTCAACGTATTTATAACTTACTCTTCCATGTTTAAGAACCTATAACTTAGCCCTAATACTTTTTTTAAGTGCTGTCTTATGTATGTAGATTTCTTCTTGATTCTAAATATAGTGAGAGTTTAAACAACCAATCAATATATTAGACAATAGTAAAAGGATTGAATTATATATATGTTAATTATGTTTGAATAAATGTTTAAAAATGATGAAGAAAGGGAGGTGATCTAATATTTTTGATCAGCTATAATAATATATGAGTTTGATAAATTATCTAACTCAGATATTTTTTGACTTACTTACTAGCTAAGCCCAAGAGCACTTGAGGTGACCGTTTGTTAGATCCAATCTTTCTAGACCATTGTTATTGATCTAGTTTTATTTCAGTTAAAATATTTCGTATTAATTAAAAAAATGATAAAAAAACAACATTGTTTTTGCCTCGTTTAAATTTAGCATGATCCAATCTCTCTAAACTTATATTAATTTGTATGTCTGGATCAATTTATGCATATCTCAACTAATTTTAATTATATAAATTTTAAAATTAACGATTATATAAATCTCCAATTATAATTATATAAGTAACTACATCGCTTAAACATGAAACTTAAAAGAAAAATAAAGTGATTTAGAAGCTATTGCTAGAATTTTATGTTAGACGGGCAGTGGCGTAGCCCGAAACATTTCCAGGATGACTAAAGAAATGTTTGGAGAATGATAACAAAAAATATTAATTTTAAACAAACAGTTTCTTTAAAAAAAAAAAAAAAAAACTGCGATAGAAGACCGTCGTCTGTTATATATGATTAAGTTAAAATATCAAAGTGCCACAACACAGAGATAGAAACATTTATTGGGCCCTGACTCAAGACATAAAAGTAGGCCCCACGATAATCAGTTATTGCATCCCATCAAATTCTCTTCGGTCCACTCACGTAAACAAGTGGACCCCCCTGACGACCGCTATGGACTCAACTTGCTAGCGCCGTGTTTGACGGAAAGAGACACCACGTCAAATCTAGTAAAAGCAAAATACTGTCACACCCTTCCTCCATCACAGCCGACGGGGAAAAAAATACCGGAGGGGGTGTTTTTCTTATTAACACTTCAATTTTTTTAATAAAATAATATATTTATAGTTCCTGATATCTAAAGTTATAGCAATTGAGATCATGAAATATCTTCTTACAATAAGAATTTGATCCTATTGGTTCATTCTAAAATCTGAGAAGTTCTATAACAATTGATTGGTGAAAATATTATTAATAATATTAATATTAATATTCATAATTAGCGATAGCGGACATGGAGAATTACATGACAATTAAATACTACAAATATTAATTTATTGGAACGGAAGATGATGAAATGAAACTATACACAGTTACACACCATCTTGAATGCCATTGTTTGATCACCCAAATTCCACACACACGACTCTGCCAGAAAACTACAAAATCTCACACGTGGCTCTTTTTTTATTTAAATAAAATTCTATATTTATTAAAAATATAATTACATTTTCTACCAAGTCGATCATAACAAAAACTATTGTCAAGAAAATATAAAAATGCATCAGCACTCAGATTGCGTGTATATATTTTAAAAGCATTTTCATCAATTTCCCGTTTAAGAGAATTAAAAAGATAAAATAAGTCTAGGTAGTGAAAGCTTTATATTTTTTTTTTGTTTTTAAAAATTAATAAATTATTTTATAATGCTAAAAATATATATGAAAATCAACGTACCCCCAACAATTAATGTGTCAATGTCAAATGAATATTCTGGAAAAGAAAACCTCTGTTAGATTTTCAGAAAAGCAAAAGCGTAATTACATTCAAAATTTGCATGCAAGTCTCGCAGAAAAATTAACGTGGGGGCGGCCGCGAGACTGATTTCTATCATTATTATTATCATTATTATTATTATTATTATTATTATTATTGAGTTTGTTTTTAAAAAATATTTATTTAAAATGTTATTTTAAAAAAATATATTTTTTATTTTTTAAATTCATCTTTTACATCAATTTATGAAATTATTAAAAAAAATAACATAAAATATAAAAATATATTTTTTAAAAAAATATTCCTAAAAGATAATATAAAACAGTACCAAAATTTTGTGACTACACCGTTATTAACTTGGCTCATTGAAAATTGAGGCCGTTAAACTTAACGTGAAGAAACGTTAGGTTATGAGGTTATATTAAAAATAATTTTTTTTTATTTTAATATATTTCTAAAAAAAATCAAATCAGAATTATTATGTCTATTGTTAGAATATACGTGTCAGCAGTGGCACGGAGAGAGGAGAGGATTTTTGGCTTCAATCGAAGAGGAGTAGCAATGTTTGAAGCTAAGGAAGCAAAGAAAAAACTTTTGGCTAAAAAGGCGTCATCGCTCTTCCGTAACTTCATCAGCAGCACATGCGAATTCAAGCTAACAAACAGTCTTGCACCAGCTAGCGTGAGTTATTATAAGGCTGGCCTTGTTTTTATTTTCAGTTGTGGAGGTTTAACAGGGAAAAGAATTTGGCCCTTTTGTTTCATTTTCTTGATAATATTATATACGAGGAGTGGAGGTGGCAGTGGTTTTTTTTTTTTTTTTTTTTGTGGATGGTGCTGGGCTAGGTTTTAGGATGCAAGATACTAATTAATGAACGTAGTATCAGCGATGGTGATGTCGTGTCATCATAAACCAGCAGCTCACGAATTATCATCTTCTTGTAGTGGTGGAGGTGGCGGCGGTGGAGGAGGTGGACCAACGTTTTATAGAGGAAGCAACCATGTTGCTTGTTTTGGTGGTATAAACGATGCCGTAGCTTCCATGCCTGCTATTACGGGTGCAGTAGCAGTGACTAAGTCATTACAGTACCCTTACTCTAACTCTGATTCTTTTCTTCTTACCTCCAATTCCTCAGGTAAAATCTCGTCCTCTTTTCGTTTTACTTTTTTTCTTCCTTGATCTAAAGATGCAGGGAAGAGCTAATTGTTTCTCTTGTGTTTGTACCTGTATATATATGGTGGTGACTACACATCCAGGAGAAATGACATCTGTGAATGAGAGAGTTCTTTTTACGGCAGCTCAGTTGCAAGAACTTGAAAGGCAGACCATGATTTACAAGTGCATGGTGGCTTCGGCACCTGTCCCTCCTGAACTCCTGATGCCTATCACCAAAAATCAGTCAAATGTCCTTCCTTCACAATCTAACAGTAAGATGAGATCACCAGCATTCTTTCTGTCAAGTTCAAATCTTTTTGTGTTTTATACGAGTCCAAAATGCTTATAAAGGTTTCTTGTTTTCATGTGTAATAGTGTTAACAGGTTCACTAGGACTACTGGTGATTCCTAGCTGTAACTCAACACATCCAGAGCCATGGAGATGCAAGAGAACTGATGGGAAAAAATGGAGGTGTTCAAGAGACGTGGCGCCTGACCAGAAGTACTGCGAGAGGCACTCTCATAAGAGCCGTCCCCGTTCAAGAAAGCCTGTGGAATCAAACGCCCATGACTTCACTGGGTCCACCACCAGCACCATCAACAACAATTGCTCGACTAATCCGCAATTGTTTAATCAAAAACCTCACTTTCCGCGTAATTTATGTATGCTTCCCGGCATCATGGCCTCTTCTGTCACCTCATATGACCACCCCGGGTGAGAGTTATGATCTTTAATACTTTTTTAAATAGTTCTGACTCTGATCAGGACCGTGCTTTGAACAAATCGCTTTTATGCTGCCTGACAGTTTATTTCCATACACTACCTCATGTTCTTATCCATTGTCCATGAATATGAAGTAGTTGTGTTTTGTCTTTTGTGTGCGATATAATAAATAGCTGACGATCAGTGTTTAACCCGTGAAGGAGCTTGGAATGGCTCTTGAAAGGTGAGACCTATCCTGCTTCTAGTAATTCCAGCAAAGAATGGCAGCATTTGACGAGAGACGTCATCAAGGGTTATCACAACGTGAACGACATTGATAGAGAAGGCGTCCATTCATTGCAATCTCAGAGGCTAAATGACATGTTTTTGAGTCCCAAATCAACTGCTTTGGACAGGGCTTTAAATCATAGCCAGACACAAGCTCAGGTGACATGGCACTTCATTGATGCTTGTCCAGCTAATTCAGGGAGAGACAATATTTGTAAGAACACACATGTTTCTTCAAGTGAGACGTCAGCACTGCCACATTCAGCCCTTGCACTGTCGATGTCATCTGGTGGTAGCCAAAGTGAAACTAGTAATGAAGGAAATGGAAGTGCTCAACTGGGTAGTTTTGGGATCGTGGGAACATCAGACAGAGATCATCAAAGTGTGAATGGCTTGATCAGACCTCAGTGGACGATGACTCACGGCGGTTCATGGCCTGGTGGACCATTAGCTGAAGCCTTGTGCCTTGGCATTTCCGGCAAGGCAAAAACTGCTTCCAATTTAGCATCCCCTTGTCGCAGCATCTATGATCCCAGTGCTGACAAAAACTAACTGTTAAATTCTTTTAGTTTTTGGCTGGGTAGATGCTCGAGGGAAAAAGCTTAGGTGGCCCAAACTTGTCTCGAACTCTCGATATTTGAATGATGGTTGATGATACAGCAATTTCTCTCATTGCTGTGGCATGATTCTGAGCGAACATAAAATCCCTTCACGGAATCCATGTGCTTCTGCCGATGGTCTTCAAACTTCGCCAGGAACTCGATTTTGTGCGAGATGTATTTTATAAGTGAACATGCGATCAACGATAATTATAGATGAATATGACTAGATTTATAGGTGGATGAATATGGTGTATAGTTAATTTGAGTTATTAGAAATATCTATTGACATTATAGTAACAAAAAAAATGCAACATAAAGATATTAAATCAATCCAAAACGATTTTAATGCCATGTTTTAAGCATTTTTAAACCGGGCCATATCCCGCCCATTTTTGTTCTCTTGTGTTTTTTAGTGTAGGGTATGTTTTTGGGGATTGAATTTAGTGTTAGTAATTTTTAAGGATTAGAGTTTATATTTAGAATTTGGGATTTGAATTTAAGATTCTCGGGATTATAGGTTTGAGATTTAGATTTAAGAGTTTAGAGGTCTAAGGTTAGGAATTATGGGTTTGAATTGGAATTGAGAGTTTAGAGTTTATGGTTGGGGATTATAGATTTGCGGTTTGGATTTAAGAGTTTAAGGTTAGGGATTGGGAGGTTTGGATTCAAGAGTTTGGGATGTGTGGTTACAGATTATGGGTCTGGATTATGAATTTAAAATTTTAGAATTAAGGATCAGAGGTTTGAGATTTTGATTTAAGAGTGTGGCTGGAGGATCATTAGTATGAGATTCGGCCTAGTATTTATTGTTAGAGATTAGAGGTTTAGAGTTTGTATTTAGGATTAATTTAGAGTTTTGATTAATGACATCAACCTCGTTTGCGTTTGCCTTTTTTATATAGAGATGCAAATAAAATCACATATTTAAGTTAAAGAAGCGAACGGGTTCCACATCCTTGACTAAATCATGTTATTTTCCTAAGAGTTTTTTTTCCTACAGCGGTGAGCAAAAACCTAAAAAATTAATAAAACCGAGAGAAGAAAAATAGTAAAAAAAAAAGGAAGAATAAGTTATCTTTTTAGCTTTCATACGTTGATCACTATTTTTTATATTCAACTTTATCTCTTTATCATTTTAATTCATTTGTGTCAAGATTTTTATTCTAACTTATGTTATTATTAATTTTGTTATCACAACTACTATCTGTTAAAAAGTGGCATTAAAGTTGTTTATCAAAATTATTTTCGTTCATAAATATATTTAAATAATATTTTTATTGTTAAAAATTGTTGTTGACATCAATATATCATAACAATGTAAAAGCACCAAAAAAATAAAATAAAATAACACTTTTAAAACATGTTTTTTAATATTTTTGACATTAATACATCAAAATGATATAAAAGTAAAAATACCAAAAATATAATTTTGAACAAGAAAATATTTTTTTAAAAAAAAACACATTGTTATCAGAGTGTTGCATAATATATCTACATTTAATGTGTCGTGTTGCAAATTATTGTCTCCAGGGGGCAGCCTGACAACAACAGACATCGCTCTTATTTATAGAAGCAAGGTTCGAGTCGTCCTAGCATCCTTTTCTAAACCTGTAAAAGCCTGTAACAGTTGAAAATTTACGCATACTCTGTGAGCCTATAAAATACAGGTCATGCGGTTCATACGTTATAAATAAAAAGTGTTGCAAATTATTGATTAATTATTTTGCAATTCAAAAACTAAAATCTATCCTACCGGTTACTAAGAAAACGAAAAGCCGTACTCTAAATCATTGATTAACTATTTTGTCTGTTTGGTCGCACGGGAACTCCAGGGTGTACGGACATGACCTCCATGTGGCCCAGTTATTTGCGTTCACAGACGTCTTAATTTGCCTTGCTATTTGGACCACCGCAAAGAGATTTGCTAAACCGCCGACCAAAAAGTAAAAAAAATCGTCAGCGAAACCGCCACGAATGCTAGAGCTTGTAGGCAATCATAGGTACTTCGGACGTATCCAGTCATACGGTGGTCGCTGCGTTGACTGTAGCTTACTGGCGACAATTTTAGTCACTACCCGTCAAACTTGAATCTAGAATCCCGGAAATGCCACGTCAAAATCCTGGATTTGCAAAGCTGGCTTGCAGGGGATTTCAATGGTGAACTTGATTGCTTAATTGATTTTAGTTGTTCAAAATATCTGAAGCGCTAATATCAGGTTAATTTTATTAAGAACCCGGTATCTTTTCAAAGTGTTTTTCATACCGAAATATATTCAAATAATATTTTTTTATTTTTTAAAAATTATTTTTGATACCAGTATATTAAAATAATCTAAAAATACAAAAATATATTGATTTAAAATGAAAAAAATAAAAAACTAGGCATGACGGGTGAAACACCATACCAAACAGCTTCTAAATAGTAAGTAGAGTGATATATTCATAACAAACTATACCAGCTAGAGCAATATCACCAGGGTTGTTAATTGATAAGCTTGTTAGATTTGAGCTAGCAAAACATAAATGTAGACAGGATCTTGCAATTTTCAGTTTAAATCAAATTATATTTACTTTGTAATAATCTAAAATAACTAAAATTCTATTTGTTTAATCCGTACAGCAAATAAAACAGAAATGAAATGGAGTTTCTTGCGGAACGCCGCACACATGAAACCAGGTGGGTTGCAAGATTCAGCTAGGTAGATTTGAATAGCAGAATGGCTACCTTGAAATGTGCATCCATCACCTGTCAAAATCAAAACTACTTCTTTGACAAATTTTAGGACCTCCCCGCGAAAATATGGTTCTGCCTGCTGGGATTAGTGTTGCCTTGTTGACCGTGGTAGCGGGGATTTACTTGCTGAGGAGAAAGGCAAATTATACTGTATACTATATGAGATTATGATATTATTGTTTATTATGACTGTTTTCACTTTGTGGATTGCAATTTAGTTTCAGGTGTCGGGGTCACATATTTTTTATATATAATTTTTATACTGTAAAAAAATAATTATACACTTTAATAAGATAAAAATCAAGAGTTATCGCAGAGGGGTGTTAAGATAATTTTATATTTATGAGTCATGGGTTATTTTGATTTTTTTATATGTTTGCATGGTAAAACAACTATTTTGCTCTCAAACAAGACAAAAACTAAGAGTTGCTAGAGGGGTTGTTGCAGTAATTTTATATTTTATGGCGCAGTAAAATAATCTTTTTAACCTCCAAATAGGACAAAAACCAAGGGTTACCCCGGACGTATTTTGGATATTTCATTTTTTTTTTAAAATGCCTCTAATAAGATAGAAGGGAAGAATTGGTTGTAGGGATGTTTAAGTAATGTACTGTTTTTGTTTTTATTTTCCCGCGGACATTGTGGGCGCATTGTACACGCGCACCGATGGTTTTCTCCGAGATGCTCCATTCGAGCGACACGCTGGATGTGTTTCGGTGACGGAAAATGTCAATCCGGCATCTTGGTGGATTTGTCATCATGTTCTCTTCCATATGGTGTGGTGTGTGGCGGCACATGGTGGCCTAAGGCGTGATGATAGTCAATTTAACCCCCCCCCCCCCTCTTTTTTTTTCTCTCTTGCACGCTATATTACACGGCACCCCTAGTTTTATGATTGTTTCATTCCGGTCCTTAAAATTTTTAATTGTGTTGTATGATTCTTATTTATGTTATTTAAGATTTGATTTATTTCAACCGTGTCCTTCAATAAAAATTGATTATGTTTTCATTTTAGTATCCACTCTTTTAATTTTGGGTTTGGTTTTAAATCGCTTAATTTTGGGCTTGGTACAAAATATTTGATTTTTGTTTTTAGTATATCTTCACATCAAATGATTTTGTTTAGCTAGTCAATTTTTATTTTTTTAACATTTTTTTGTTTGCTCTTTTGTTAAAGTTTTTAGGCTTTTTTTTTATTCTTTGATATAATTTCCCCCATTATTAATACAATAATAATAATAATTTTAGTTTTTTTACTTCCTCTTTTGTTAATGTTTTGAGTTTTTTTTCGCTGAGTAATTTAATTTAATAATTCTAATTGTTTTAACATAAATAATAATGATATTTTTAGATGTTAAGGTTTTGATGTTATTGTTGTTAACATAAAATATATTGATATATTTTATTATATCAAATTTTGAATGTATAGATATTATATTTTATTTTTAAACTAACAAAATTTATTAATCATTTTAATCTTAATAATTATAAAAATTATGTAATTAACTCACAAAGTACTACAGAAAGTAACATGATCCAAAAGAAAATCAACACTGAAGTTAATTCATAGCTTTAACCCACATCTTGTTGACCGTGGTAGCACCGGCGTTTAAAACTGTGGCTGCGATGGTAAAAGGACCCACGTAGTTAATGATCCAGAGCATTTCATATGATTAATTACCTATTATCTAAAACAACTCGGCCAACCACTATGGATCGGTCATTTTTCACAATTGCTTCACGCATGTATGTGCACTGTCTCTGTTTTTATTTTTAGCAAAGATAGTTTATATAATTTCTATAGTGGAAATGATAAAAAACAAGTTGTGGCCGAGCGGCTCAGCGCGCTGGACGCGCAATGGTTCGAATCCTTGCGCCATCAATTCTGATTGAAAAGCAAACGATTGCTTTTCTTTTTTTTTAATTATTATTATTCAGGTATTTGAAAAGCAACGGTTGCTTTTCTTTTTTTTCTTTTCTTTCTTTCTTTTTATTATTTTTTTATTATTCTAATGAATTTTATTATTATTATTATTCTAATGAATAAAAGTCATAGAAATTAGTAAAACAGTAAAAAAAATTGAGAGAAATCTAAGACTAGACAAATAGAAAACAAATTCAAAATAGAAATTATTAGGAAAAACATAGCAATTATTTGATAAACATTAAAATCTGTTTTCGTTTATTTTTCACATATTTAAAGAAAAGAAACAAATAAAAATTCCAGTTAAAATAAAAAAAAAACATAAAACACATTTTCAAACAATATTGAATAGTGAAAATTATTTTTTACTCATCCCGCAACGTAGAACATATATTTTTTAAAAAAATTTAAATTAAATGATTTTTTCAGCTAATAATTGTTTTTTGTTTTATCATCTATTATATTTTTTTATGTGCTCTTTTTTTTATTTTTTTATTAGTTTTATTGTCATTATTTTAATATTAGATAAATTTTTCCCCCTGATAATTATGTTTTTTTAAGTTATTATGATTTTTTTCTTTTATTTATTTCTGTTCTTTATTCATCATGAACACAATAATAATAATAATAATAACCATAATAATAATAACAATAACAATAATAATAATATATTTTTTTTCTTACTTACTCTTTTGTTAATGTTTTTGAGTGTTTTTTTCTTTCGAGATAATTTGATAATTTTAATTGTTTTTGGAATAATAGCAATAATCATTTTGTATCTAATATTACCGGGGATAAAAGACAACTCAAGAACAAAAAAATAGATAAATTTACCTAGGTTATCTACAATTAAAAAACAATACAAGTCACTTTTATCTTAATTACACTGTTCCTTTTAAACGGCAAACAAGTCGTTATTATATGTTTTAATATTTATTGCATATTATCGCCTAAAAATATATAAAGAGAAAAAAAAATGACCTCAGATTTTTTGCAGGAAAAAAATTAATATCAGCATTCTTACATACATTTAATATAGTAATATGATGAATAAATATTATAAAATAAAATAAATGGCTGTGAATTTTAATTTTATGCTCTTTTGTTCAAGTTTATTTCTTAAAAAAAATTGAATTTTTAATATTTAAGATCTAATATTATTTGGAAAAAATACAACTCAAAAATAAAAGGTAAACAAATTTGACTATATTATCTACAATTAAAAAAATATACGAGGCACTTTCCGTTTCGACTACACTATTCTTTTTAGACGGCAAATAAGTAATTATAACATGCAAAAAATTATATTTCTTTTTTAAAAAATACAATATTTTTATTTATAATGTGTCAGATCTAATATTAATGGCAAAAAGGCAACTCATATTTTTTTTTCAAATTTATCTAAGTTATATACAATTAAAAAAAATATAAAAATCACTTTCCATTTCGATCACAATATATAGTATGTGAGACTAAGTATATATGTTTAATATTTATTTAATATTATCGTCTAAAAATATATAGAGAGAGAAAACAAATGACCTACGATTTCTTGCAAAAACAAATTAATATCGGTATTCTTAAATATATTGAATATAATAATATGATGAATAAATCTTATAAAAAAAACTTTGGGTGTGAATTTAAATTTATATTTTAGACTCTTTTTTTTTCTTTTAAGAAACAATGACCTTTCTTTCACATGTATTTTTTAAAGCCAGAGTATCCGTCACAAAAAATTATAATAAATCATTTCACCTTCTTAGCAAATTTTCTAACAAATTTTATCAAAAGATTTTTTAGCAATAGCAATATTCAATCACATTTTGGTTGAAAAAAACTATTTTTAACAAATTTTATTAATTATAATTATACAAATTAAATATAAAAAATAAAAAATAAAATATTTATAAAATCAATTAATTTTCTATATAGTTAAAAACCCAGATAAACGGACAAATTGGCTCGTTTAACTCCATGATCCAGAGCATGTAAAATGTTTTAACTGAGGCTCGGCCAGTCAGGTCTTAGTATACTCTTCAATAATTGTTAACCTGATCGTTATGAAAGATCTGTGCAAGTTGACCATGTTTACCAATAAAATAATAATTAGAATAAACAGCCAAAGCAACTAAGACCGTGCAAACTTATCCTATTTCCAGGTATCAGATAAATTCAGAGATGAAGAAAAGGCAAAATAGAAAGCTTTTCCGCAACACCACACCACAGTACTGCTGTGTATACGTCAACTGCAGATATCTACATAATTATATATGCATCTAATCTTAAAAAAGATTTTAAAAATATTGGCACCCTACCCCCTGTTTGGTTATATACAAGCTACTAAACTCAAAACAAGAAAAAAGAGCATGTTTCTTCTTTTCCTCTGGGTACGTACCAAACAGGGCCTAAGCAACTCGCTGTCAACGACAAGAAACTGACTGGCCAAGGAGTTCATCAAGACAAGAGCAGCCTGCTTCACCGTGTTTCACCGATTCAAGAACCCTTTCGAAAACAACAACGTCAACAGGAATCCTTAAAACCCCTCTTTGAGCATACCCATATTCCTGTTCTGATCTGTATAAGAGCTCAATAAACAAAGGGTGGTGCAGCAGTTCAGCATTAACAATGAACTTCTCTGCTGTGTCTTGATCCAGACCGACATACACAGGGAAATGACCTGCTGGTACGCTGTCTGGTCTGGGTTTTGGCGAGTTTGGTTGGAGGGTTGAGTATTGGGTTGAGTGAGTAACCTTTGACAGATTTCTCATTAGTTTCTTCATGGAGATGCTCATAAGAAAAGCTGTAGAATTGCAGAGACGGAGACGGAGACGGGGAAAAAAGGTTGTGGCGGTGGCGGTGGTGGTGGTGGGAGATGGAGAGGTACGCGTGATGGTACTTGATGGTACAATGAAAGAGAGGGAATGGGGTGATGTTATTTAGTTGTTTTTCTGGTTACTTAAAGTGAAAGCTATGGGGACGTGTTATGGAGGTATCTCGGTATTATGTCTTGTTTTTCTTTTTCCGATTGGTTTATTATATAGTTTCAACTTTCAACCGGTGAAATTGTTTGTCTGCGCTGCTGCGGTGGAATTGTTTTAGAATATACTTGGTTTATAATTACGTGTTGTATTATGTGTGGGACCCATTTTTTTAAATATAGTAAAAATTGTCTATGTTAATTATTATATATTTTTATTTAATCTAATTTAGCAGGTTAATATTAAGATGTTTTGATCTGACTCATTGTGATGTGAATTCAAATACATCCTGACCGACCATTGCAAAACATGAGGAAAAAATTGAAAAAAGAAGAAGAATGGGATTAATAGGAAAAAGCATTTTAAAATTAAATTATATGAAGTTGTTTTAACCGACTTTATTGATGTCAATGAACTCAAACAATTGTTAAAACATTTATAAGAATGAGATTAAAAAAATAGACAGATTTGAAATGAAAAAAAGAGGAAATAAAAGATAAATTGAAAAAAGAAAAGAAAACGAAAGAGTAGCTTCAATGTTCATGTAAATAATGAAGATCGATTTCCAAGATTTCAGTATATAAGTAGTTTTTTATTTAATAATATAATAATAAAAATAGATATCTATAGAGAATATATCAAATAAACTTATAAAAGGAAATGCTATTTTCTTTGTTAATTGTTTTTATTCATTTATTTGTTACAGCAAAATATTTTTTTTATTATCAACATATTTCATTGAATAAAAAAACATATTCCTAAAAAAATAAAATAACTTGAACTGAAAAGATATATATATATATATATATATATATAATAAATTAATTTTCTTATTCATTTATTTCTTTTTATATATTAAAGAAAGATTTTATATGAGAAATAATATTAATAAATGACAATTGTTATAATTGCGAAAGCAAGTTTTAATAAAAAAATCATGAAAAATTATTTTCATGTATATATAAAAACAAATTAAGAATAAGAAATTCAATAAAAATACATAAAAATCAAAATAAAAACAATTTAGAAATAGAAATTCTATTCGCATTAATTCTCATTAAGTATTATTGAAAAAATTATCTTAAAACTTTTTCACATCTGTCTAATACATAATTATTTATATAGCAATCAATAATATTATTATAAAAAAACCTTATTTATTCTCAAGAACAATAAAATAACTAGATAATTATTTAAATATTATCAAATGAGATTCTTATTCTTACAGTACTTGTACAAAAATACAAAACAAAGTACCGCACTTGAATCACATTGAAAGTGGTGGAGCAGGTGAGGGGCATCGAGATAAAACAATGGCAAGCAGCTTGCGTGGTCCTCATTTGTTCTTGCACAGAATAAATCTCATTGGCCAAGAATTCATCGTTTTTTTGTCTTCATCCCTGCAATTTGCTCCTCAATTCCCACAGCCACAGCTGCATTAATATGCTTGTTTGTCACATTAGAGCTCAGGGATGGTGTGTTTAAGTATATAGACTAAGTATATAAACTTGATAGTGTGTTTTAAGTTGATTTTTATTAATTAATATTTTTACTGATACCAACACGTCAAAAATAATCTAAAACAATATTTTTTTAATTTTAAATATTTTTTTGAAAAATATTTATGAAACGGTACCAAAAAATATAGAACCTTTATTTCTCTTGAGCACACACCAAAGGCAGCTGATGCCCAAACACTAGGATTGATGCATACAAGTAACCATACAAATATGACATTTAATTTAATTGAAAATTAATGTTCAAAATTATTTAAGATGTGTTCTCCTATCCTTTAGAAAGACACATTTATATGCAATGTATGGACCTTTCAACTATATATATTGTATTTGTAGGACACGCAATGCGTGTGAATATGTGCCTTGAAAAAAATGAATAAACTTTGTCGGTGCACCCTACTTTTTTTCTTCTTGGTACAAGATATTTTTTGCACTTCAATCATACCATTTTTTTTTTCTAATTTTATCCTTTAAAATTATATTTATATGTTATGTATTGGGATTTATTTTTATTTGTATGTTCTTGCATATTTAATGTATCATAGAATATACTGAAATTAAATTAAAAATTAATTTTATAAAATGTAATTTTAAGTTAAAGGACCAAAATTAAAACAACAAGGCTATTCTCTCTCTCGAAAATACATGGAAAAACTTTAATTTCACCTGTCGAGTTTAAAATTATATACACTTGATCTCCATTGTTTATTAGATACTAGACAATGCCTCGCGCTTACATGGACGGCACAATATTTTTTCAACATAAAAATATTAATTGTGTGTATTATTTTTATTATAATATAAATTTAGCCAAAATAACAAATTTGTGAAGAATTCTTGTCAAGTGAAAGTTTTTAATAAAATATATAAATTTTAAAGCGATATAAATTTATCCGTTTAGTAGTTCCCAATGAAATAACCAGACATAAATTTATCATCATCATTAAAAAGCAAGTATTGAGTTAATCGTATTAAGATTAGTTCATTTTATAATTCAATATAAATAAAAAATAAAATATACATGGCACTATTATTAGCCATGGCACTCGCACTAGTCATGGACGGAACCATATTTTTTTCAACGTAAAAAAATATTAAGTATGTGCGATTTTTTTATTATAACATAAATTTAGACAAAATAATAAATATGTGTAGAAATTTTGTTAAGTGAAAGTTTTCTATAAAATATATGAATTTTCAGTGGATATAAATTTTCCTGTATGGTTGGTTTCAATGAAATAATTAGTATAATATAAGTAGTTAATTTTCTATCCACAAAAAGACGAAAACATATATTGAAAATCTATCTTTATGTTATTGTCATTATCATTACTATAACATTTAAAATTATTGTCAACATTACTGTAAAAATAATTAAAATAATTTAATTACCCTGTAAAATTATTAAAAAAGAAAAAGATTTAAAAAGTAATCAAAACCAATAACAAAAATTATCATTATCATTGCGCAAATAGTAAAATCATAAAAATCATTTAATCCAAAGAAAAAATAAAAATAATAGAAAAAAAATCAAGGGACAAAGGAAGCAATATTAAATTTAAAATGGCTACCAATTTAAATTTAAATCTCGAGATTGAACTGATAAAAACAAAATCCGGAAAAAAACTATAAAAAACTAAAAATATAGATGTATAAATACGAATAAAAAATATACATTGTCTAAGAATTTAAAATTAATTAATTAATTAATTAATATAAAAGAACCCTCCAATAATCAAATAAATAACAATAAATAGTTAATTTTTCTATTGACAAAAGATGAATACATAAATTGAAAATCTATCTTTATGTTATTGTTATTATCATTACTATAACGATTAAAATTATTATCACCATTATTGTCAAAACAATATCAATAATTTAATTGTCATGAAAAATCATAAAAAAGCAAAAGATTTTTTATAAAAATAAAAAAACCACGAAAATTATCATGATCATTGCATAAATAGTCAAATTATAAAAATCACCCAATCCAAAGAACAAAAAAAAGAAGATAACAAAACAAATGAACAAAGAGAAAAATGAGCAATATTAATAGTAAAATAATTATTATAATAGTTAAAATTATTATCAATATTACTCTCATAACTATTAAAATAATTAAATTGCCATGCAAAATCATTACAAAAAGCAAAAAATAATGGTGAATGATCTACACAACCACGCTTCACTCGATATTAACGAAAATACTTGATGGGAAAATACATCCCGCCCTCGTTAGCTGTGCACAATTTTCCTTCTTCTTGGGCTTTTTAGTCGAGTGAACTGTGCAAAAAAGTGGAAAAACCGAGAGAGACCTTGTGTTACGTGCACTATTTTGTCTTTTCGAGGCGGATCCAGTTAATGCATGTTCACAGCTGAAAAGACAAAAAAGAGAACTTACACCCGCGAAGCACGGGGACAAATTGCAAGTCCACAATGCCCATGAGTCTTGCGCTACAGATAAAAAAGCCACATTAAAAAAATAACCTTAATAACAATTGAAATAATAAAAACCGGTAAGACCATAATTACTTGTTAGAGAAAAAATTCTATTAATTTTTTTATTTTTATAAGATTCATTCCTCATATTATTATATTAAAAGTATTTCAGAACAATGATAGAAATTCTTTTCTAAAAACCCTAGGTCATAAATATATATATATATTAAAAAAATTAATATTAGAATATATAATTAGTCTGACATATTCAAAATACAACAAAACTTAAAAATAATCATTATCATTATTTTGAATGTCTTATCTATAATAATTAGAAATTTCAACACCTAACAATATTAACTAAAAAGAAATTAAGAAAAAAAAAGCGCAGGGGAAATCACCTTCTAAAACAGTAATAAACAATGAAAATCACTGCTAATTTTGGGGGGAAAAATATAATGCGCGTAAGCCAACAAAGACACCTCGATTATCAAAAAATAAACTAAAAAAATATATAAGTAGAGAAAAAAAACAGTAAAAAAAAACAGTAAAAAAATGGACTGAAAAATTAATCGTGGTGCGCATAAACTAACTTGACACAACAGTTAGAAAAAAAAATTTAGAAAGGAAAAAACGTTTAAAAAGAAAAAAAACGTTTAAAAAGAAGAAGAAAAAAAGATATCAGTTTTTCGCCGCCCCTGGAACTCGAACTCCTGACTCCTGCGGCGTAGCTCTTAACCACTCGGCCTATGCAGTTTCGTTGTTAACATGGTATACAATATATATATAATTCAAGTGAATGATATTAAAAACCCAAATCCATTTTCGTCGCCAGGGAGGTTTGAACTCCTGTCCCACCTTAAAAAGCGCGCGCCTTAACCACTCACCCAAAGCCATGTCTTTGTTCTATCTTTGCATAACAATAGTAGTAATATTATATTTTCATGTCATCTGTTACAATCCACGAGTGCACATGAGTCTTAGCGCTACAGAAACAAATCCACAGTAAATATGGCACGCCATTTATATTATAGGTAATGTTTGGTTAGTCATATTCTAAGCTCACACTAAAATGCTCTAGTTGATGGCATGATATTTGCCTAGAAAGATGACATGTGCTATATCAAAATTAAAAATAATATATAGAATGGATGATGCATTATTTATCTAAGAAAAACAAGCCTAACCTTCCAAGTTTAAGCATGCTTAGTCTTTTATTTTATTTTTTTTCCCAGCCGCATGGTAAGCTCAACGACACCTAACATTATTTTAAAATAAAAATTTTAACTTTTTTTTATATTTTTAATTTTCTTTAGCACGACAGTCCAGTAAAATCCTAAAAACAACTCATGCATAACGCTTTCCTAGAAATGGCTAGCAACATTACGATGACAAAACCTCGGTTACCACACCAACCAAACTCTCAACTATGTCTACAGCTCCAGATAACAGATCTCCTTTTTATTATTAATATTATTTATCGTGAGAAATATAATTAACGTGATATCTTATTCTTGCCCGGTACGGAATTCTCAAGGAAAGAGCTCTTATGCAATTTATTCAGCTTTCACAACCCGTACAATAAATATTGGTAAGAGTCTGTGGTTGAGATTAAAAAATTTATTTATTTTTTATAGTTTTAAATCGAGTCATATGATTATTAATATAATATTTTTTTATAATTTTATAATTAGACTACATCGTGGCGATGCCGTCAAGTTACGTCTTGGTAGGCTTCAAGCCTTATCGTCCATCCATTGGCTCGCTTCTGTTTAATTTTTTTTAACGTATGGGCTTGAAGACGAAAAAGAAATCACCTTTTCTCTGCCAACCAGAGACAGCAGGAAAGGTGAATAAACAAAGAAGAAAAAACTGGGAAACTTAGTCCCGTGATTGGAATTCCTTTTTCTCAAGTACAGCTCCTGTCGGTAGGATTAATTTTGTCTATAGCCATGATCTCATCTTGTTGCATGGTGCAGGCTTGAGGCGCGGATCTGTGTTTCACTCTATCGAGCCACTCGACCGCACTCATGAGCTGCATGGCGGGCTGCCGGTTCATTTCCCTTTACTACCAAGAAATTCACAAATAGCAACGAAAATATTCTGTAGATAATTTTTTATGAAAAGTCACAATAGTTTTTTTTTTTATATCTATAATTGCTAATAAAAATAGCGATGGGATATGTTTTTCCTCTATTATGCGAATGAAGTAACTTACCCCTAACCTTGTCACCATATGTTACCTCTGTCAAGTGCTTGGAACCTAACTCCACTTCATAACCCTGTCCTATCATATTTTAGCATTGTTCATCTCTATGAAATCGAAAAGGGACAGCATGGATATCCAAAATTATCATAATGGGGGTTTAAGAAATCGAAAGGAGTAATGGTGGCCAGTTAAACTGATACCATTAATAAATTGAAATGTCAAAATCTTACAATACCCGGGGGGCATCTGCGTAGGCATGCCTCAGTCATAATCCTCAGCGTAGTGATACTCATCCTCTTCATTTTCAAAACACATACAAGAATGAGTTGTTTGTAACAGACTCAACGGAAACTACTCATTCGTTGCAAACAAAAAAAAATTATTTGAACGAATTTTGTAACGGAAGTATTTCTTTGTAATCCAGCGATAGCAAATTCATTTACGTCGCAAATTTGCAACAACAAATCTGTTGCAAATTGCAATGACAATTAAATTTTTAATTAATTTCAAATTTATTTATTTTTAATTAATTATAAATAAATATTTTCATAAATATTATTAACGTTGAAAACTAAATAAATATAACTGAAATAAAAATTTCTAAGTAACCCGACATGGAATAAAACAAAGATGAAGTCTATGTTGCTCAGACCCACTCGGGTGTGAATGAGAGACACGGGCATGGAGGCAGATGTCGAGCTGCTAAATTCTAAATTATAAAGACACCGGAACACGGCTAAAGACCGTCTGAATTTCGGACTCGGGCATGGAGGTCCTTCAATTTAATATATAATACGTACACACGCACCTGGGTTGAATAATTTACATGGCCCAGTCCAAAAACTATGTTTTAAGACTAAATATAATTTCAATTTAACAGGCTCAAAATAGCTTGAATATTAGGTCCAATTGGAAGGGCCGAAATATTAAGAGGCTAGAAATTTATATATTTTCTATTTGTTCCTCCCATTTGTTCTCGATCGGCGCCGACAGTCGTTTCTTCTTTTTCTTGGTTTGTGTCACTCCCATGTCCAGAGTCTTGCCCCGCTGTCAGACACGTGCTCCATACCCGGTAGCCATGAACGTCATGTGGACATGGTACGAAGCGCTGATGAAAGTCCGAGCAACAGAGAAGGTAATAACACGTGTTATAGCTTGATTGAATAGGCTCAAGTTCAATCTGGTGCTGAATTTGC